>VDFB02292527.1:5950017-6025518 GCA_007258455.2 Sequoia sempervirens | reverse complement strand
AACTTTATCAACATTTTTTCTAAATGTTTTAGCTTGATGGAGTGAATCACTTCATGAGCCACAATTATGCCTTCATAGATAGACTGATTTGGTGAGAAGCCACTTTGCTCTAGAGAAATAACAGTATAAAGAACTTCCTTCAACTTGTTCGCCATTACCTTTGAAATAACCTTATATATCATATTACATAAAGAGATGGGTCGAAAGTCATTGAATGAAACAACTTCCTCTTTCTTGGGTACAAGAGCTATAAAGGTATTGTTAAAATATTTTAAAATGAACCCACCCCTTCTATATTCCTCAACCACTTCCCAAATTTCACTTGCTAAGAAACCCCAACATTTTTGGAAAAAAAAAGATGGAAAGCCGTCTGGGCCTAACACTTTATCGCTTTCCAGACTAAAAAGGGCTGATTTTACTTCTTCCATGCTCGTAGCCTTTTTCAAAGCAACATTCTGAAGATCTGAGACACACTGAGGAATCACATCTAAAAAATCATTCGCCTGAGAAAGAACATTTTGAGGAGCTCTAAAAGCTTTAGAAAATAAGTGCAAAACTTCCTAGGAAATATCTTCCTTTTCCATTAAGGTATTACCATGCAAGCCCTAAATTGAGATAATTTTCTTAATCGATTTCCTTACCTTTGTCGAATTGTGGAAGAATTTTGTATTTCAATCTCCCTCCTTTAGCGACGTCTCTCTTGATTTCTGCTTCCAGAAGGTTTCTTCTCTATCTAGTATCTTGGAATACTACTTGTTGAGTTCTTTTTCTCTTATGAAATCCTCTTCCACCATACCACCTTCAATTACTTTCAAGTGTAGCACCCCCAACTCATGTTCTAAATTGTGCTTCTCTAAGAAGATATTTTTAAAAACTTCTTGATTCCATTGCTTTAAATGCTCCTTTATATACTAATTTTTTTTGGAGAAAATAAAAGCCTTACTGCCCTCCCTTATTGGAGCATTAGACCATCAACCAACAACTAAATCCAAAAAATCATCTTCCCTAAGCCACATTTTTTCAAATTTAAAAGGGCATCTATCTGGAACTACATCTTCTTGAATTTTGACACTAATGGGATAATGGTCCAAGCCTGTGATAGGAAGAATTTCGGCTTGAACAGTCCAATGAAAGTTGTCCCAATTGCTAGCTAAAAAGAACCTATCTAATTTTTTTAGCTATATTCAAGAAACCACTTCTACGATTTGTCCAAGTAAAATTTCCTATAACTTGAACTGAATGTCAAAAATACCATTATCTATGACAAAATTACTAAAATATTTCTATTTTTTATTTACTCCAGCCCAACCCTCGCCATTCTTTTTAGATGGATGTATTGCATTAAAATCATTTCTAGAAGAAAGTCAAAAAGATCACTATTGTTTTGTAAAACTTCCTCGAGGATTTTCATGCTAAACACGCTTTCATCTCCACACAATTGTTAGGCCCATAAACATTTATGATAAGCTTTAATTTTGCAGCCAATTGCCTTTGAGAAAATGATTCTATCCATTGCCAAGATTTACCTAATCAATTCCTCGAGCCACCACCACTGCCTCTCTTGAAAGAATACCAATACCCCTCCGCTTTCACCATAGCATTTCCCAAGAACCAAAATGTCTCTTTGGAATCATTTTATCATCCCTGACCGAAGCCTTAGGTTCTTGCAAAAGAACTATATATGGTTTTTGATCAAAACATCTTTGATCAAATCAGATCTTGCCGTGGGTACTTTGCAGCCCCCTACATTCCACAATATGACCTTCATGGCTCCTGGGAAAAGGCCTAATCTTAGCTTTTTGGACCTGAAGCACTTCCTACAATTTCTATTTTTCCTTTGTACATTTTGGACCTCATTTTTCTTCTCCTACCTTCACTCTAACCCCGCTTGTACTGACAGCCAAAGTTCCTAAGATCTCAACAATGCCCAATTTAGATCTTAGGCCTAATTCATCTCCACCTTCCCCTTCCCCTTTAGTTGGGGATTCAGATTCCATATCTTCATACAAACTCCCCTCCTCTCTAGAATATTAAAAAGAGCTCTCCAGATTGCAGATTGGGGAGATTTGGATGTTTTTAAAAATGGGTTTTGTCATTTCACAGTTGTCCTCCACTTGGAAATCTTTTTCTTCCACAAAAATAGTGTTTTGAGTTTGTCTATTTTCGGGTTCAGCCTCTAGGCTTTCACCTTGTTGATCCCATTTAGAGTTATCCATGCTCCTTTTGAGCACTTTTGGAGTTTTATATAACTCACCAACTTTTGTTCCCTATTCTAGAGTGATCATTTTCTAAGATTGTTTCCTTGCAGATTCAAAAATTACTTCCGCCTTTCGACTTTAATCATTGTTGTTAGCCTCCTTGCCTAAGCTTCTAGGATTTTCCTTTGGGGGAGAACCCATTATGACTCTATCCTAAACATCCCATGAGTTCCTTTTCTCTTCAAACCTACTTTCTAGGGGTTCATTGGTGCCCTGAATAGGTGCCAAGTTTGAGTGGGATCCATCAAGTGTCCACCCCACCACATCTGGTTTCCAACCCATTAATCTGTTACCATCATGATCTCTCCCATCAGCCCACATATTCAGGAAAACATCTAGTTTTTATAAATTCCATTGATCTTCAATAGAGAGCTCCTGACAATTTGACATGACTTCTAGGAACTCTGTATTTTCTTCCTAAAATAGATTTTCCTTCAAAATTAAAAGGTCATTTAAAGCATTTAAACCTAATCCTTTCCCTTTTTCCAAAAGCTTACATTCTCCAATAGGGTGCCCTAGTCCTTTACAAATAGAGCACATTTCAATCACTTCTTCAAACTCAATCTCTTGCTTCCAAGTGCCCTCTCGAATTTTTAACTCTACCATCCTGGGAAGGGGGTGAGCCGTCTGCCAAAGAATGCACAATCTTGCATACATACTATATTCTTTGTTTGTAACTGCCTTATCTACTTTTATAGAAGTAACCAGTTTGTTACCTATTAACCTTAAGGTTTCCTCATCCTAGTACTCATGTGGAAGATTGTAAAGTCTAATCCATATCAACACCTCCATTATGTCTTTCATCTTAGGGTTGAAATTTGGGGTCTAGTCTTTTAAAAAAAAACCCTTACCCCCATTAGAAAAGGCCCATTGTTGAAAATCCATTCCTTATCCTTGGCATGTAGACAGATAACCAGATAAAAGCCATTAAGAAGGGTTTTCAACACCATTTTTTTCCCCAATGATCATCACACCAATTTCTAACCCGTTTAAAATTTGTCCAAGGCTCACTCCACTTCATAAAAAAACTCTATCCTTAAAATGGCTCATTGAATCATTCCAATCCTTTCCATCAATCATTAAAGAAACTATTGTAGTATGCTTGACATTAGGGTTTACTTGTTCCACCGACTGATGATTCACTTGATGTTTTGGTCTCCAAAACTTCTTTTCCAATTTCTTCATGTCCATTTGACTAGTCAGCCGCATACTGGTATACCCCCATCTGTTTCTTGCATCTCAGTCTAGGGACATTGGGTTATCATTTTCCAGTCTAATAGAACTCTGACCATTTTTTACCAAAGCCTTCCATGCTTGTTGCGGTTCTCTCCATTGTGGGTTCTACGACCTACCCCCATTATGCTAGTTAAAGGGCCACCTACTTGGATCTATACCATGAAACTCCTAAGTTTGTCTCGTCCCCTGGTCTCTCCTTCACTCTGCCATTTTTCACCAAAAGGTTCATTTTTAGTAAATCATGGTAATTGAGTGACACTCTCCTTTTATATTTCAGCATTCGTATTATAATTATAAATATTTTTTTATTTTATAATATATATTTATACATTATTTTTATTTTGAATGTTAAAAAGATAAATTAAAGTAAAATAAATAAAAACTAAATACTTAGTGTCATTTAATAATTTTTTAAGTTTTTAGGGTGAACATTATTTATAGTAGTAACATAAATATATTTTTTATAATTGTAACAAATTTCATTGTATTTATTTGCAATTTTTTTTGTTTATTTTTCAATAGTGTATTTTTTTTTTGGTTTATTTTTCAATAGTTTTTAGCTTTTTTTGCTAAGGAGTTTTAAAACTATTTTATTCACAAATTCATGAAGATCTCTAATAAAATAAATTAAAACTAAATACTTAGTGTCATGTAATAAATTTTAAAGCTTTTAGAGTGAACACTTATTTATAGTAGTAACAAAAATATATTTTTTATAATTATAATAAATTTCAATGTATTTATTTGTATTTATTTTTTATTTTTTATTTATTTATTTTTGTTTATTTTTCAATAGTTTTTAGTTTTTTGCTTTGTTTTTAAAGTAATTTTGAAGTTGTTTTATTCGTAGTTTTCTTTAGATGTTCTTATCTTCGAATTCATGAAGACCCTATTAAAAAAGATTGTTGAAACATAACCATTTCAAAAACTTCACAAATTGAGTTGCATTTCTCGCTGGTGGCTTGAATTTAGCTATTGTAAATTTGGCTTTAGTCCTATTGAAACCAATTGCATTGTTATAATCTATTGTTGTAGTAAACAAAACAAAGATTCAAGGAGTCGTAAGGTTTATTGCTTTTTATTTGTGGTTATTTTATTATTGAGTGGGATGGAAAGTATCCCAAGTTGAGTTTGTTGGACTTGCTAGGGCTCATTTTGTTTGGAACTTGGCAAGGTTACATTTTCTTAATACACGCTAGAAACAAAACTAGGGTTTGGTTACCTTATCTTGTATGTGAAGAAAATACATAAATTTAATATTTGATCTTATCATAATTGACAATTGTATCATGTTTGTTTAAAGAAGAAAATGGATATATGTATTGAAAATCAAATTATAATTAAAATAAGTCAATTCAAATTTCACGGGGAACTCATAAGATAACTAAGCATCTTTGCATTTAACCTCTAATGTGCTATTGAGTCTTTTCTAGCTTTATTTCACTATTGAGTCATCTTTTCTAGCTTTATTTCACTATTGAGTCTTTCCACTTGATTTATTTTTCTCATATATTATTTGATTGATTAAAATGGTGATAACATATGAGTAGTTTATTGTTGTTTTGAATAAGTTGATGAAAATAGGTGCCTCGAGAAAAGATAACTCTCGACATATTTTATATATATTAATATTTAACATATGTATGCTAGTTCTTTCTACCAATGAATTATATACAAAGTTGATTTGTCTTTATGATCGAATATTTGGTTTCTCTTGGCTGGAAAATATTCGCATATTATATTTTTCCTACACATTATCCTATATAACCTTAAAGATCTTGTGAGTCTATCAGAGATATTATTCATCATAGAAAGAAACAGGCTTAGCTCTATGGATACAATCTGGGCGATAGGACTTGTGGTGGGATTACTCCCTTTGTTTATATGGCTGCTCATGTCCTTCAATGAGTGGAGGTATTGTTTAACATCCAATGGAGGAGGTAATCTTCCTCCTGGTCATATGGGATGGCCCATTATTGGAGAGCTGATCAACTTCTTATGGCATTTCAAATTCATGGGTACACCTGACCAGTTCATATGGAAGAAAAAACCCAAGTAATTTGGCAATCTTTTTATTTTTGTTTTCTTGTAGTAGATCTAAAGATTCCGTTTAAATAGTATATTCTAAGCTTTGATTTGTTTAGGTGATTCTTATTAGAGAGGTAAGTGTGATTTCAGATGAGACATCTGAACAAATAAAAATTTGTTTAAGTGGATCTTAATAAAATGTGATTTCAGATGAGACACTTAAACAAATAAAAAACTGTTTAAATGGATCTTAATAGAGAGACGAGTATGATTGTAGATGAGACATCTAAACAAATGATGTTTATGTTGAGGAATCTACCTTCAATTTTACCATATTGATTTTTTATTTTTTTTTGTTATGCAGATATGGGAATACTGGAATCTACAGGACCCATTTATTTGGCTACCCTTCTATTATTACATGCTCTCCAGAGTTGAGCAGATTTGTGATGGGGAAAGGAACAAAAAATGGCAGTTTTATTGCAGGTTGGCCTTGTCCCCGTCTGCTCGGAGAACAATCAATCAGCATGGTTGAAGGAGAGAGACACAAGCGTTTGAGGCGTTCCTTACCGGAAGCCATAAATAACAGCTTACAGCTTGCATTTAGAGATACCTTTGAAAATTGGGCTGTTAAGGGAAAATTCAGTGCTGTTGATGAAATTAGATCTGTATATTTGTTCACTCTTATATGTTTTTTTTTTTTATAAAAAATGTTACATTGTGCAAAGAAAGGAATTGAAATTGCTTATTAAAAAATTAACCATGTTGTTTCGGTATTGCAGCTGGCATTCAACAATATATGTTCTTTACTAATAAGCTTTCAGAGAAGCCCCATGGTAGAAAATATGGAAAGGATGTATAGAATCCTAGTAGCTGGAATGAGAGCCAGTCCCATCAATATGCCAGGAACTGCATTTCATTATGCTCTTAAGGTAACATGATATACACATATTTCAGTTTAAATAATATATTCTAAAATTTGATTTATTTAGGGGGTTTGTCTTAAATCATACTAATAGGTAGATCTTATTAAAGAAACAAGTGTGATTTTAGATGAGCCAAATCGAAACATAAAATCATATATTTTATTAGATCCTTATGCATATATATAAGATAGAATCCACTTATTTTTGGCCACAACTCATACTCATAGTTGATCATTAATATAATTGGTATCTTTTGAAAAAATATAACTCATAATTCTATGATGATATACCACATGTATAGTGTGAAAGAGGTTATTAGAATCATATGTTCTGAGAAATTCAAGAGAGGAAATCAACGAGTGTGAAGATAGATTTTTTGCAAAATTGATGGACTTTGTGGATAGCGGTAATAGATTCAGTTAATATTCATCTTTTAAGAAGATCTTTAATATCCTTTATCAATATCTTCAATTCATTTCATTACTCCTACATCAATATACTTATTATTATTTTTTATTTTTATCAATATGAGTCTACTTCCTAAGGATTATGTATAGAAAACTTTGTTCTCCTCACCTATAAAAAATATAATTGTTATGTTGATGATCATCAATATATATCTCCTCATCTAGTAAACTAGGTTTGTTCTTTTTTACATATACAAACATGTTTTGTCTTTTGCCTTTCCAAGTTAGGTGATTTCAATTTTGTACTTTGACTAACATGATGTGAGTGTGGTTCAGGAGGAAAATAATATCATTCGAAAGCATAAAGGAGAGGATAAATTTCTAAATTACAATGATGCCAAGAAAATGACTTATACAACAAAGGTTGTACTATATATATATATATATATATATATCTAGGGGTACTTTTAGAGTGATTTAAATTTATTTATTTTATTTATATCTTATGTGACATTTGTATTAGTGTTGATGTAGGTGATTGATGAAGTTATTTGACTTGCAAATATAGCAAACTTTATGTTTAGAACAGTGGCAAAAGATACAAAATTTAATGGTAACTTGTCTCTTCTTATAATGAATGAAAGGATATTTGACACAATAAGTTTTCAATATCACTAAATCAATTGAAAAATATTTTTAATAGGTTACAAATTTCCAAAAGGTTGGAAAGTGATGATTTGGCTACTTGCCATTCATTTTCATTCTCAATACTTTAAGGATCCACTCGAATTTAATCCTAATAGATGGGAGGTGAGCATTAAACTCTTATTAGTTCCTGCCAAGGAATTATAGGTGACCTCTTAATAACTTTGATTTTAACAAATGAGAACTCAACTTTTTTTTCTATTTGACAAATATTTCTATATAGTTAAAGTAAACATGCAAGATTTTTAACTTTTCAAATTTCAAAAATTAATTTTCCTCAATTTTATTGGCTAATAAACTTTGAGCGATAAGGGCGGATTTTCAAGAAGCATAAACTTATTATCGCAGCTTTTCAAGGTTTTTTTTGAACTCTTCAAAATTGTCTACTTGTTATGTTTTCCATTCTATTCATTTATTTACTTGTTTATATGACCACCATTCAATAAAGTATAATATTTTTAATGAAGATTTTTTTGAAATTAATTTTAAAATTTTCAAGATAATAATTATTAAAATATTCATAAAATATACAATCTTTTAACATTTTCTTTTAATTGTTATTTAAATTTTTACATATATATATATATATATATTGAATAAATGATCGTTTTGAACATTTACTCTTAAATTATTATTTTAATTTCACAATACAAATATCATTAAATTATTAACAAAATATACAATCTAAACTATTATTTTTCAATTACGTATCAAGTATACAACTTAAACATTTTAAAAAATAATTAGATATAAGACGAAAGATTCATAGATGTTCAAATTAAATTCCATGCAACTTTCATGGTTAGTATTGACGAGTGTAGAATTTTGTGTGTTGTCACTTGTAATTAATCTATTTCATTATTTTGAATCTTTTTAGTTTTTGGATATCATCATAATTAATAAATTTAAAACTTATCAACTTCAAATATTTTATATTTTGTATGTAAAAATGAAAAAAATACAATATAAAGAATACTTTTAAATTTAAATTTTAGTCTTTGATTGTTGAATTATTTTAAAAGGAACATGTACTTCTATTTAAATTTAATTCATTTATATCACATAATCATTATAATTTAATTAATTATGAATTTAATAATTAAGTAATAAATATTCTATGAATTTTAGAAAATAGAATTTAGTTTAATTTTAAAATGAAATTTAAGTTTTTAAATATTGTGTTGATTTGATTATTTATTTGCTTTATGATTGGTTATTCAAATTTAAAGAACAACACAATTCAACTCAAAAATATAAAAATAAGCATGTAAAATATTTTATGATTTTTTGAAGTTAGAATTTAATATGATTTTACAAAATGAAATCATTTGGATGCAAAGAAATAAAAAAAGGTTCTTTTATATATTTTTTCATTTCTTAATTTATTCTCAAATTATAATTATTTATTGGTGAATTATTTTGAAAATAATATTTATTTTATTTAATTATATTAAATATAGTAGAATGATCAACTAGTATACCAATGCATTGCAAATAATCCCTGCATACACCAAATCAGACCTTTACAGATGTATACATTAGATAGGATGTAGTTTTATTTAATTTATTTGTATTGAGCAATTAATATATTTTAACTGATTATTTTTAAAAATAGATAATAAATACTTTATAAAAATTTTAAATAAAAATTTAGTTTAATTGTAAAATTAATTGTAAGCTTTAAAAATATTTTGTTGATTTAATTTTTTTATATGATTAATAACTCTTACCTAATAATACTTCATTTCACATAGAAATAGAATTCTAGATTTAAATACTTATTCTTGTAATACATATATATAGACACACATTGTGGTGATTTAAATACTATATAAATTTTAGAAATTAAAATTTAGTTTAATTTTATAATTAATTCTAAGCTTTACAAATATTGTTGTGATTTGATTAATTATTTTTTATGATTAATAATTCTAATTCTAATAATACTTCATTTCACATACAAATAAAATTCTAGATTAAAATACTTACTTTTGTTTGTAATATTTTTCATTAATGTCATTTATAAACTAACATGTTAAGACATTAATAATTCTAACCCTATTAGTACTTAATTTCACATACCAATAAAAATATATACTAGCTTTTCTTTCTTTAATATAGTTATCATTAATGTCAAATTTATAAACTAATATCAAGAAATAAATAACCTTAACCCCAAGATTTATACGAGAACTCTAATTGAACCCTAAACCTAACCCTAATTCAACCCTAACAATAGGATTTAATTACGATTAGGGTTAGAGTGAGAATTTAATTATGGTTAGTGTTAGGGTTAGAATTAGAGTTTAATTAGGGTTAGGGTTAGGATTCAATTATGATTATAGTTGGGTTCAAATCTATAAGCTAATATTAAGATATTCACAACTCTAACCCTAACCTAACCTTAATCTCCATCCTAGAATGCTAATTAAACCCTAATTGAACCCTAAAAATAAGGTTCAATAAGATTTAGGGTTAGGATTTAACAAGTAGGTTTATGGTTGGAATTAGGGTTTAGTTAGCCTGGTTAGGGATAGAATTTAATTAGTGTTATGATTAGGGTCAAGTTCAAGTTATAGTTAGGGTTTATTTAGGCTTATTTTGGTTAATCTTACAATCGGGGTTTAACTAGAATGCTAATTGAACCCTAATTTAACCCCAACAACAAGGTTCAATTAGAGTTAGGGTTCGGGTTCAATTAGGGTTAGGGTTGGCATTCAATTAGTGTTATGATTAGAATCAAGTTCAAGTTATAGTTAGGGTTCAATTAGGCTTATTTTTGTTCAGTCTACAATTAAGGTTTAATTAGAGTTAGGTTTATGGTTCAATTAGGGTTAAGGTTAGGGTTCATTTAGATTAAGGTTCAAGTAGGGTTCAATTAGGATTTAATTAGGGTTATGATGTTTTTAATGTTTATGCCATTACACCTTGAAAATCCACCTACACCTGGAGAACCATTCAATCTCTCAAGATTTTACTATTATTCTGGAATGATTATCAAATTGGATATGTCCAAAACCTTTAATAAGTTGACTTGGAAACTTCTATACTGCATATACCTCTTGTCAACTTCAACCAAGGGAGTACTAATTGCATAATGAATTGTCTTCTTTTTCAATTTGATTAATCATCCCCCATAGGGTCTTCTTCATAAATTAGGGGATTAAGTTAAAGAGACCCATTATCATGTATTTTTTCCATCAAAATGGTAGAGGCCCTTAGTGTAGAACTTATACTAGCCAGTATGTTACAAAAATTTACATGACTGCCAATTCTAGCAACACAAGCTAGTACATAGTGTTTGCACATGTTACCTGACTTACAAGATAGATGAGTTTCTAGAGGAGATGCAAATAAAGACAACTTTTCAATTTGTTTCAGTGTCCAATGTGGAGTATCTAAAATTTATTGTTAATTATGAATTTGATATTGACATATATCATTGAACTAAGATTGATACTACTGTTCTGATTCATTGGCGATAATTATTGGATTAGTGTGAAAAATCTAGAGATTTGTGTTTGACTGCAAAGAGTTATCTCTTGTGATTTATCAACAAATTATTATTTCTATTCGTGGGCTTCTTACACAAGACAATATATTTATGCATTTCTTGTAGAGTCTATTCTAATTGATCATAATAAAAAAAATTATAATTTTGAAAAGAATATAACATAGAACCAAATAGCAATGAAAATCCCAAACAAAGATTGTCAAGAGTGTATCTCATTTAGTTTTTATTTAATCTTTCTCTTTATGTCTACAATTTCTTGAAGTTTTTCTGATCATCCAAATAATTTAACGTTGATGGATATGTAACACATTTAGTTCACTCATGCCCTAGTTCATCATATTTGGTAGAGAGCATGCCCATCTAGAGATGACCTTAGAATTTGGTTATGACTTATCCAGAGATAGGGATGTCGACAAAAAATTAAATGAGACAAGAAGATCTGGAAGCTAAGGGTATACCTATCAATGTCTAAGTTAAACAATTAATACCCTAGACAAACATTAGTGCACACAGTGATGAGTCTATAGTACATAGTTGTGATTCTAGATAGTAGGTGAGCCAAATTTGGTTCATGGTGATTGGTTGAAACCTGGTGCAGTACTAATTGATCTTGGCTTAAATGCAGTAGAGGTATGACACCTTCTAACTTCCTTTTTCAAAAAAAAATTGTAAGTAAAATATGGTTAATATATAGCAAATTAAAACTATTGCTTCCACTTTTGTAGGATCCTAGTGCTAAAAGAGAATACCAATTAGTCGGTCATGTTTCCTATGAAGAGGATTCAAGAATAACTTCATCAATTAATCCTCTACCTTGTGGTCTTGGTCCAATGACTATTGCAATGCTTTTGTCCACTACTCTACAATCAACAAAACGAGCATATGGGTTCAATTGAGATTTCTGATGTTTGATCCAAGCCTTTTGCAATACACAACTAACACAACAAATACAAACAAAACTATTCTAAAACTTTATGGCAGGAACTTCGCTGCTCTGTAGCTCTTGTTCAATGTTGGTATACCTAAATTGTGATCATTATTAGTGTGCATTGAAGAATAAATCAAATGAACATAAAATTTTAGATAAAATAAAATCTATTAGTAATTCTATACGTCTATAAAGTTTATTGATTCATTTGTTTTTTTTTTTTAGGAATTCCATCCTAAGCCAGGAGTAAATAATGTGTTTGGTCTTGGCCCCAGACTATGTCCAGGAAATAACGTTGCTAAAATGCAGTTGCTAATATTTTTACATCACATATGTATTGATTATAAGTAATCTCCAAATTCTTTTACGATTTGAAGTTTTTTTTATTTTTATTTTATTTTAAAAAAATATTTTGAATTGTCATTATTATAATTAAGAGTTCTAGTGTATGATTATTATTATGTATAAAAATTAGTATCTAATTATTTAAATAATGATTTTAGATTATTATCATTTATCTCATATTTAATTATTCCTATTAACTAATTCTTAGAAAATAAAAAATAATTTACTCAAAATCAATTTCTAGTTTTTTTATTTATAATATATAACATATATAAATATGTAATGGTTATTTACTAATTTTTAGGAGATATAATTTTTTTCTTTTCTTGTATCTTTTAGGTGGGAGTTTGTTAATCCAAATGAAGGGATAAAGTTTCTACCAAATCTAGTACCAACAAACGGTGCACAAATAAAATTTAGTCATGCCTAAGAAAAAGTTATTTAGATATAATCTAAATAATATGAACCTAAATAATTGTAATATAGCTTGTGTAGAACTTGGGTTCAATTTGGAGATTGACTTTGGAGGTTCGGCGCTGATGCGAAATTTTGTGCTCCTCGAAAACCGAGTTAAGGTGGCATATCAGGTGTGTTCTTTCCTGCGTAGGTTAGGATTTTATGAGCATTTATGTTGAATACTTCGTCATCCTCTTCTCTCTGCCGTTCGGCAGAGGCCGTACCCCCTAACCCCCCTTCGGCGGCTCCCCTAACATTTATGGATTCTGACAACTCTTGCCCAAACATTCCCGATTCTTCTCCTCTGCATTCGAGACCCAAAACTTTCTCTGAGGCGGTGGCAAAAGCTGGTGTCTCCATCGACGCGGGTGCGAGGTTTACCATTTCAAGCCCTAATGAAACCGCCGAAGCAGGTAAGAATTGTGGGGTTGCTCCCACATCTCTCTCTGTTTCTCCTAATCCTGAAATGCTAGCTGAAATTAGTAAGGAGAAAAATAGACTTAAAAGTTCTGCTATCTTTTTTTCTGCTGTCGATATGGATAAATGTCCGCCAAGAAAATTTATGGATGATTGGTTTCACAATTTTTGGAACCTGAAGCTTGGCTTCCACATTTCCTTTCGTAGACAGATTCAGAAAGGATTGTTTGTTATTTTTTTTACTTCCCATGAAACCCAAATGGAAATTCTAAAAAAACAATACTGGACCATTGGAAATACTTCATTCCGCGCCATTGCTTGGTCACCTGAAGCCATTCATGAGGAAGTCCTCGCGCTTTCGGCCCCGCGATGGATTGTGATCAAACAAATCCCGCCTTTCTTATGGCGTTTTCTCCCGCAGTTGCTTGAACCTATCGGTAAGGTCATCCGTATGGACGACACCGTTAGACTGGTCCCTCACATGGATGCTAGGGTTCTTATTTCTCTGAATCCCGGTTTTGAAATCCCCCCTGAAATCGATATTTGTATTTCGGATGACAAATTTGTGTGCCCCATTGATATTCTTGGAGGTCTGAACGTGTGCTTTCTGTGCAGAAGGGAAGGGCATCTTAGGAAAGATTGCCCTATCATCAAGAAGAAACCCCTGCCCACCAAAACCTTGCATCCCCGTAGTCCGTCGTCCGCTGGTAACCCTAACCTGGAAACTTCACTTGAGAATGTCCCTCCGTCTGAGTCGTCTGCAAAACCCGCCCCCCTCTGGCATCCTGCATCCCATCCACCGCTTATGCTCCCCCACCGTCCGATCTCCAGGGTGATCCCTTCCCTCCCGTGGCGGGTGCTCCTAATGCCAGTTTCACTGTGGTTGCTAAAACTTCTAACAAGAGAAGGCGTAGGGCCAATAAGCAGAACATTACTGAAGCTGAAGATTCTCGGGCCCTTTGCTCTCAGTCTACCCCTGTCATTGTCAATTCCGTTGAGTCCGCACCTAAAGAACCTCTCCCCAGCTCCACCCCCTCAGGCTCAGCTATGATGGAATGCTTTTTCAAGTGTCCGGACCCGCCCCCTTCACTAAGCTTCCCTCCTAAAGTGTTTCGTGAACTTGGAGATGATTGTTTGCTTGAAATTATCCCGACCAATAATTTTTCTGAGGGTTCGACCTCTCTCCCTCAGAAACATTCTGTGGATTTGGAATATATATCTCAAGACGATTCTAAGAATGATGATGAATTAAGAGATGTTTTCCCATGACCAAGCAGAGGGGGAGACACTTAGGCTCCAAAAATAAGAACCCCTAAAAAAAAATGGGTGCCTCCCAGGGCACTGCGGTGGCTTCCTTGGCTGGCACCTCTGAACTCAGTGTACCCTCCTTAATTATTCCCCAATGAATTGCATTTCGTGGAATATCCGGGGGCTTGAATCCCCTGACAGAAAGTGGATCATTAAGCGGTTCCTTGACACCTTTAAAGCCTTGGACTTCCTTATGTTGCAGGAAATTAAGGCCACAGGGTACACGTTGGATGTCAATCTCAACTCTCTGTGGAAAGATGCTAATAAGTTTTACACCAACCACCCTAGAGGCAGGGGGTGTTGCCCTTCTGATCAGCAAGAAATGGGCCAAGTTTATCACCGGTAATGGATCCTCCCCCTATAACAGGGCGGTTTGGGTTACTTTCAATTTCAATAATCTTATATTTGGCATATGTTCTGTTTATGCCCCGAATGACTTCAAGGAGAGAGCGTGTCTCTGGGATTGGTTGTCCGCTCTCCCTAATATCCCTTGGCTTGTTGGGGGAGATTTCAACATGATTGAGTCTCAGGAAGATAAACTTGGTGGCCGCCCGTTTATTTGGAAAGATTTAGAAAAAATGCAATGGTGCAAGATGTTAAGCTCCAAACATCTGTTTGATCCTTTAACCGGTGCTAAGGACTCTCACCCCGGATTATGGCATACCTGGTGTAATTTCCAGCAGGCCCCCTTTAGGATTTACTCCAGACTTGACCGCTTCTATGCCAGCAAGAACTTTTTCTCCTTTCTCCCTGATAATTTGGGTCGCTCGGTCCTGGTTACCCCCACCTCTCTCTCCGATCACCACCCTATCTCTTCTTGTGTTAGGATCAATAGCTCCCCTTATCCTTGCGAAAGACCCAATCCCAAATTCTTTCTCAACACTAATCTGCTCAGAGATGAAGACACTCTTTGTGCCATCCGTATCATTAACATCTTAAACAGAAAAAGTTTCCCTACCATGTCTCACTTAGACAGATGGAACCTGAATATTCATGCCTAGCATAATCTCTTGCGGACCATAGGGCAAAAAAGGTCCAAAGACTTTCGGTTTGTGGAAAAGAAGCTTTCCTCCGAGCTGCAGGTTGCCGAAAATAATATCCAGGCCAATCCTGCTAATTGTGAGCTCATCTCTCAAGTGGTGAAGGCTAAAGATGCCCTTAGACAACATCAACAGGTCAAGGTCAAGGGTGCCATGGTCAGATCCCGTGCGCACTGGCTTCTTTGTGGGGACAGAGGCTCCAAATTCTTCTTCAACCTCATCAAACAAAAGCAGTCTAATGAGAATATCGAAAGACTTGTTGTTGATAACCATGAAATTAACGATCTGGATAACATCAAAAAAGCCTTTGCCAACTTTTATCACAATCTCTTCACCTCTGAGGATTCAGAGGATGCTGCCCTCTTGAGAGACCAAATCCGTTCCCTCATTCCCAACAGGATCTCCTCGTTAGAAGCTAATCAGCTGTCCAAAGAGATATCTCTTGAAGAAATTGAAAAATCCATTTAGGAGCTTAATAATGACAAGGCCCCTGGCCCTGACGGTCTGCCTGTTGAGTTCTACAAGGCCAATATAGATTGGATTTGCAAAGACCTGCTGGATATCTATTATGAGGCCATTGCTAGAGGCTCCCTCGGTACTTCTATTAATAGGGGAATTATCAAATTGCTCCCCAAGGATGGGGACAAAGCACTCATCAAGAACTGGAGACCTATTACTCTCCTTAATGTTTCCTATAAAATCTTTGCCAAAATTCTGGCCCTTAGGATTAAAAATATTCTGCCCAAGTTTGTGTGCCCTACTCAAACGGGATTTATTAAAGGGAGATATATTCTGGAAAATTTGATCACCGGTTGGGAAGCCATGAATTGGGCCCATGTCTCTAAGCAAGATTCTGTCATGTTCCTTCTGGACTTCGAGAAAGCTTACGACAGAGTGGAGTGGAATTTCATCTCCATGATGCTCGAAGCGTTTGGTTTCCCCAGTGTTTTCTGCAATTCTGTTAAAATTCTTCTCAAAGATGCCTTCGCGCAGGTTGATGTGAATGACTCCTTGTCTGATTCTTTCCCTCTTGGAAGATCCATCAGACAGGGCTGCCCCTTGGCCCCTGCCCTTTTTGTGATTGCTTCTGAAGCTCTTTATTACATCCTTAGAGACAATTCTATCTCCCCAGCTGTTAAGGGTATATCTCTTCCTAATAACAATGAGCTCATTAACTGCCAGTTTGCTGATGACACCGTGATCTTCCTTGAAGCTATGGCTGATAACTTTGAAACCCTTTATCATAAGCTCAACATTTTCTGCAAGATCTCGGGCGCTCGCCTTTCCCACCTCAAGTCTGTCTGCCTTGGTTGGTTTGAGCAGCCGCCTAACTGGTTCAAGAATTATAACTTTCAGTGGGGTGGCCCTAATAAGATTGTGAGATATCTTGGTATTCCCTTCTCCATCGACCCCTCCCTCAAAGATATGTGGTTTTGGGTCAAAGACAAGATTTTAAAAAAGCTCAATAAATGGCATAACAGGGCTCTGTCACTGGCCTGTAGAATGCAGGTTTGCCAAAAAATTCTGTCATCGTATAATATTTATTACTCTTCAGCCTGGATGTTCAGCAACTATCAAATCTTTGAAATTCAAAAAGAGATTAGGAAGTTTCTTTGGTCTGATGGCAAAGGCAAGAACGAAATGCATGCGGTCAAGTGGGAATGGTGTCATACCAACAAACTCCTTGGGGGGCTTGGCTTGAAGGATCTTAAGCTCCAGGGGATTGCCCTAGCTGCCAAGTGGATCTTTCACTCTCTTGATGGTGATGATCCCTAAAAGGTCTTGGTTAGAAACAATATTAAAAGGGGTATCCCCAAGAAGGCCAAGTCTTGGAAGAATCTTCCTTTTAATGATCTTGTCCTTGGTGACTTTCTCGTGAATGTGCAAGGATCTGCTATTTTTAGATCCATTTGGAAAGCTTGGAATTATGTGAAACATTTTATAACTAACAGGACCTTCCATGATGATACCCATCTTTATGGTGAAAGATCCATTTGGTGGAACCTGAACTACTCTGGCAAGCCCCTCGCCCTCTCCCAGGGCTGCTTTGCTAGGCAATGGAATAGTAAAGGCATCTCCCAATTGGATGACTTGTTTGAGCATGACAGATTAATTGCCTGGGAGGATCTCAGTAACAAGTTTGACCTTCCCGCCTCCCAGAAGAAAACTTACAGTTTGATCTGCAAGGCTACCATGAATCTCCCGGCTTCTTGTCAAATTGACTCTCACAGATTTTTAAACATCAAGTGGCCGGATGGGACCGTTCTTAACAAAATCAAAGCCAAAAATATTTACAATACTATTGGGCACTCTGAGGCTGTTATAGATCATATTAACAAGGTCTGGTACTCTACTTTAGACACCCATGCTTGGAAAAATTCTTTTGAAAATCTCTGGAAAGGGCCTACTGAACCTAAGATAAAATGTTTTAATTGGCTGGTTATTCTTGATAGACTCCCTATCAGAAAATATTCCCTTGTTACTGATCATTGTCCTATGTGCAGGTTACCCGAAACTGGTAGACACATTCTTTTTGACTACATATTTGCTAAAGAGATATGGCATATGTTTGGCATTATATATCCTTCTTTTTTTAACATCATTGAGATTATTATTGGGCATATTGTTGGCTTGAAACAAGATTCTAATTTATTTTGGAAAATCCTCTCCTCTGTTATCTTGTGGCAAATCTGGAAATGTAGAAACGAAGAGAGATATCAGAACAATCCTAGAATTCTTACTGAGTCTTTTCAGAAACTCATCTATTTAAAAATTTTCTTGCAGGTCCGCACTACTATGCTGATTGAAAAAGAGAAGCTTAAAAGGTTCCTTAAGAATGGCTTCGCCACGTTTTTCATATACGAGATGCAAGGAGGATACGCTTGGAGGCAGACTATGGACAATCTGCAGCTATTTGAGAAAACGTGCAAAATTCTGACCCAAGAAGTGAAGAACAATAGGAAAATCAACAAGGAGCAGGTCCTCATGTTGGCTCAGATTTAGGAAACAAAGCACATCGTCTGGATGGAAGGCGCCATGGGGTGGATGGCCTGGGTTGATAACATCGAAGACATCTTAAGCTAGTGGCTGCTCTGCTTTGTGCCAGCATCTCTTTTTGCTGTTCTTGTGGTGTATATATCTTTTTGTACTCCTGTTACTCTGTTTGCTCTTGATGTGAGGCCTTGCCTCTCTTGAGCCGTACTCTTCGAGCTTATTTTTTGATCTCTCTATATATAATATAAAAAAATAAAATAGCTTGTATGGTGGCTATTGAAAACCAAAATGTTAAATTTATTATATTATATTTAAGGTATTTTGAGTTCTTAATAGAATCAAATTTATTAGATCAAATTTTAAGTATTTTGATTGCTTAATAGAATTAATTATATAAAGAGTATTAAGTATACAATTCATAGATGTTGCAGTTAGATACAACATCGTATCAATTTTTCTCATGATAATACTCCTCTTTCAACAAATAATCATTTAAACAAGAATTCTCCTCCTCCATCCAAGTTGGAAAAACATTATGGGGTTGGATTTAAAATCCTTTCTAAACATGGAACAAGGAGTTAAGGATCCTACAAATATTAAACCATACACTGCTAAAAGGGGTTTAGGTTTCCAACCTTCTCCTTCATCTACATCTCATCCTCCTTTTTCTACTATATTTATAACATCCTGTGGTGAGCAAGAAAAAATTTCTTCATAAGAGAAAGGATTGTCTCCTACTCCTTATCCTCTATTCGAGCAAGAGCATATTGTGTTGAGACTTCTCAAAGCCAACTTGATTACTCTTCCTTCTCCAACATGTAAATTTTTTCATATGCATAGTCAAGAAAATCACTATTTTTTTGCATATCATCAAGTGCTTAGTCATTCTAGCAACGAATGTCAAGCCTTGAGCAATAAATATGACTTCTCGATTGTGGGGCTCTCACTCTTCCATGTGTTGATGCATTTATTCATACTAAATGATAAACTCTCTTCTATGGTGTTGCTCCTCACTATGTGGGATTTGTAGCTTTGTGTGTTTGCTCATTATTATTCAAGAAGGTACAATCTTATGTGCAACCATATTTCATCTATGGTAGCAACACAGTAGTCTCTAGCATGGTTTCCCTTGCCTATACACTTGTGGGGGGGAAGGATAACTAATTTTGAAGGTGGGAATCCTTTTTAAGGATCCCCTCTTCCCCTTATTTTCCTTAAAATATAAACATAGAAATTATGCTAAGATTTTAAGGGGGGAATATCACCCTGTCCATTTTCATATCCACACATCAGCACCTTGTGAGCTTTGACTTATTGACATGCCCCCTTAGAGGTGGTTTTTTTTATAAATGCCCCCTACGACATGGTTACCAACTCATCCCTCGTGGAGTTAAACATTTATGCACTCCCTGAGGCATGATTATCAAACCATGCCATTAGAAATTTATGCGCTACCCATAGACTTAGTATAGCATAACTTGCTAGCTTGTGAATTTGTGTATTTTACATGGACACCTAGCATAACACAAATTTCTAGCGAATAGATCTATATGTATCCTTGTGAGAACTTTTATTTATCATTTTATCAGTTTAGATGTGTATGTCACGCATTTGACAGATGATGCTTGGTAATTGAGACAATTTTACATACTAATGTCTCTTTACCTTACTGACTCAAAAATTTAGTTTTTATATACTAACATTGTTGTTATATGTTCTATGTTCCATGTGTGTGTTCTATTTTCTTTATGTGTGTATCATATTTTCTTCATGTATTCCTTATTTACTTTTTGTATTTTGTGTGTTTACTTCATTTATTTCACATGTTTTCCTTATGTATTCCTTGTATTATTTGTGTATTCTTTTTATGCATCATATTTTCCTTATGTATGTGTTTTTGTATTCTTTTATGTGAAATCCACTTTTAAAATGATTTGATAATAAGATAAATCAACTACCTTATATGGGTAAACACTTGTCATATGAGTAAACATGTGTTACACATTTGAAGGGATAGTCACTCATTTATTCCTACCTTCCTACCTCCTCTACCTTGCCTACATATGTAAGGTACTCATTATACATTCTTAAAACTCTTCATATTATTGATATACATGATTATGTGCTCATTTGTTAACTAGTGGAAGGATATATTGATATTGAATTATGATATTGGATTCTCCAAAATTATTATCCATACTTGAATCATGTTTATATATGGTTTGTTGATTTTAATGTTATTGATTTATGCATCTACATAAAATTATTTTATTGCAATCTTGGATAAAGAAATATATCTCAAATTTGTATACACTTTATAGAGGATATTATTGCAATAGTTTTACCTTGTTTTTCTTTAAAATTACTCATCGTATATAAGGTGTTTCAATATCAATAGGCTTGACATTTTTTCCTATGTTAATGTTTAGATTATTTTTTAAATGTTTGATGTTATCTACATTCATGTTTGAATAATTATTTATGTTATTAAAATTTCATTATTGTTTATATTATAGATTATTTCAACATCAATGTATCCACATTCATTTAAAATAATAGTGTTAATTTCCTCGTTGAGTGCATTTAAAGACTTATCTTGGCTCATTTTCATATTATCCTCTTCCACATTTTTCTCTTGTGCATTCACCTCATCCATATTTGTCTCTTCAATATTCTCCTCTTTAATTCTTACCTCTTCCACAATCACCAAATTTGGTGCTTGAACATTCTTCATTTGGAAAATCCTCTCTCCTATATCTTTTTTTTTATTTTGTTTCCTCTCAATGTGGTTCTATTTCTTCAAACATTCCAAGAACTTCCTTTTTCTATTAATGTCTATTTGATCCCATAATTAATATTTAATAATCTTGATAAAATTAAAATAGACCCATTCCTAAAGCTCTCTAAAATATTAATAGATCTAGATCCCTTGTTGAATATTACTTTTGAAAATTTTGATGAAAGTTTCTTTTTAAAATGATGCACATAATCCTTTAAAATGGTGATTGTTGTGATGATCCCTTTTGAAAATGGTATTATTTGAATATCCATTTTTGTAAATTCTTCTTAAAAATCCCTTTGAAATGATGCTTGTGCTTGATTCCTTTCAAATATGATGTATGTGCATGATTCGTCTAAAAATTAATGTTTATGATTGAATCCTTTTAAAATAGATATTCATTACTTCAATAGTACTATGATCAAAGTCATAGTGTGAACTAAATAAGCCAGATCCAAATGAATTCAAAGCCTATTTAACTCCCTAATCAATGATCCGAATAAGATATCCAAAATCATCAAAACTAGGAAGCCATTAAACTAACATGATATAAACACGAAATCATAGCAAAACTCTATTCTAAGACCTTGAATTTTATCCTATTGGGGGAGTGGTGTGGCATTGATGTGGAATGGTGACCCTTTTCCAATCCCTTGGATAATATGAGCTTGTTTCAATCAGTTTTATTGAAGAAAACTAATGAAATTGATGAGATTTGTGTGAAACATGGATGTAAAACTAGTTTAACATGATAAAGATGAGTTCTAAATGCTATGATGCTTGATAAAATGGATGCAAATCTATGCTAAATGTAAACAAAGCTCAAAGATAAAAGCCATTTACAGAAAACCATGCTAAAATGTATGCAAACTAAGTTACCATGGAAGCCATTAATGGATGCTTAAGCTAAATGTGGATGAATACTAAACTAAAATGCTAAAATTGCTTAATATGGATACAAGTGAGTGTGAATTTTAACATCATGACTTTAATATCAAATGGATCTATTTCTCTCCAAATAGTGATGTATTTATAGGAAAGCAAATGAAAATCAAGGGCTCAGATCGATTTGATCAATCAATAGTCAATAATGAATGAAGGGTGAGAACATGGATCAAAGATTCTCATCAATGGATGAGAATCAAAGATCACATGGATCAAGGAAAGATCAAGGGATAAGAATGATTCAAACACACACACTTTGTAACAACTTTCAAAGTTTGTTACAAAGTTTGATTGAAATAAGCATTCCCCTTTTGGAGCCAAATAGGAGAATATTCCTTTGGAATATTCCCTATGCAAGTGGATGGGAGGGAAATTAGAAATTTAGTTAAATTAAAACTAAATTTGGATGTGCAAGATGGAGAATAATATGATATTCATTAAATTATTGATTTATTTAATGAAAAGGGAATGCAAATATGATATTTGATTAAATAGTTTAGGATTATTTAATTAAATAAGAGGACTTAGGGGTTAAATTAAATAATTTGATTTATTCAATTTAACAGGGTGAAATGTTAGTGCGAGAGGGGGTGAAAGAACCCAATTAGATCAATTAGATTAATAGATGAAAATGAGGCATTTAATTAAATAATTAGGCTTATTTAATTAAACGAGTGAAAAGAAGATGAAATTCAGGACAAAGTGATGTTAGTATATCAGATTCAAGTGTGTAAGAATATTCAAGAAATTTTTAAGTGTCTACAAGTACTAAATAAAAAACTAGAAAAACATTTAAAATAATATTTGAAAGAATTGAGCTCATCCCATAGTGTGATGGTTAACTTGTGGAATTGTTGTTGTGTCCACTAGGGTTCAAGTCTCTACTGGGCTATTGTGATTGCAGGCACTATGCCTTCGCTAATCCAATGTGCTCGTAGGTTTGACCTGTACTCCCCAATTTGTGACCTATCGAATTCATAGCTCCAGTCTAAAAAAAGAGCTCATGAATCAAAATAATAATAATTGAAAGAAGTTGTAAGAGACATTAACATATTTTGTTTTGCATGTATAATTATGGTTGACTCATTATCAAAAAGAGTAATCCCAATACAAATCCTACCCACATTATATCCTTAGATCTAAACCTCTTTATATTGTGATGTCTCTTCTATAATCCAACAATATCTAACAATGGCCAAGTTTTGATATGTAATACCAAAACAGTGCCATATATTGCTCAAGTTGTGATTCTATTTATTCTTATGGCATACCTTCCTACTCACCATAAATGTTGGTGAACATAGAAAAAAACCATGTTTTGTATATTACAGTATTTTAGGCTATCAAGACATTTATTTTGGTCCTAGATATATTCGTGTGATTCCAAAGCTAACACAAAATCAATCAGTTTCAAACAATTGAAACACATCAAAATCTTATTTTAAGAAAATTTCACATGTACAAGAGTAGAAATAGAAGAATGCAGTGTAATTTTTTTTTAAATATAATCTTAGCCCATGTGAATATTTGGCACCCAAGAGAAACCCAAATATTAGATGCTATTTTTTCATAGCCTCTTAAGATGCTTCGATCATAAGATAGATCAACTACCCTATCAAAATTAAATGGGTTTTTGTAGTATATATAGTTTAAGATATTATTATTTCTTTTTAAAATTCACTTATTTGGCAACCTAAGATTTTTTTTTAATTGGAATAAAGAAATATATTAATTATAGAAAAAATGATGTACAAAAGGATCTTTCAAAATAAGAATCATGAAAGGAGCCACATAGTAATCAACATCAACACAAATCAATAGTAAATAGTTGCAAGAGACAAGGGGTAGCTTATAAATTACAAAATGATCAGTTTTCTCTAAGAGTACATAAAACTTGCTCCTCGGTAACAATTTCCATAGATGAAAGAAGGGACTGCTAGTGTTTCTTAGCAATCTCTGTCAACTGGGACTGCACATGAGCTATTTGGATCTTGAGTTCTAAGTTGAAGCCCAATTTATCTTTCAATGTTCTAACAAGTATTGATTGCTGCAAAATAATGCTAGAGAATAAGCCATGCATAATTTAACTTCCTTAGGCTAGAATGCATTAGAGAAAAAAGCTTTACATAGAAGATTCCAAATATACAAAAGTATACATTGATGAAAATATTCTGAAACTATATTTTTTGAACAATGTAGCCCTAATAGTGTTGATTTCCATCTTAATTTTTTGTTAAATATAGCTAGGATCTCAACCAAAATTGTTTGCCAAATTTCCTGGGTATACTTGCACATCCAAAAGCATGTTTAATGGTTTCAAGCTTGTGAAAAAAAGGAAATTTGGAGTGGGAAGGGAGAAAAGTAAGGCATTCTCCCACAACAATTTTATAGTGGATAATCTTCCAAGCAAGAAAATGTACTTTTGCTTTAGCTTTGGATTTCCAAACAACAAGGATCAAACTGAACCATTTAGATTCACTCCAATTCACTCGTCACTTCAAATTTAACCTTGATTGCATTTGGATTGGAGGAAGAAGCTTATTGTAGATTAATTTTAGAGGGAAGTTAGCTATATTAAAACCTTGAAGCCACCTCCAATCTTTAAAGAAGTTGCATAAAATGGGAATAGAAATTTTCAATTGAAGATCAAGAGGGACAATTTCTTGCACCTTGTGGATGTCATTGATTAAAGCATTAGACAAGTTGAAATCATGTTTGAGTTGGAAGTCATTTTTCCTAGTAAGAGATGAGAACTCCCAAATATCCTTGAACTCAAAGATGCCTTTTTTGAATAAATTCTTGCTATGTAAATGAGAATTAAAGGCAAGGGGCTGATCATTTAAGCAAATCAATCTATTCCACCAAATAGATGAAGAAGAGAAGCCCATTCCATGACTAAGGTCTTGACCATTCCATTCAAGAAGAAGATACACTTTTTGCTATGCTCTCCATATGCTTAGAAGTTGTCTAGAAGCTTGAGGTATAAAGTACTTACCCATAAGGATTTTATCTTTCCACCCCACCTCTCTCCAAGAATTAAAAGCTTTGGTCGTAACTACTTTGTGTCTTTAATAAGATATTTCCATGGGGTTGTTCCATGTAAAGATCTAGTAATCCATTTGGCTATGAGGAAAATCCCTTGAGTAAGAGGATCAATCACTCCTAGACCCCTTTATTCTTTGGTTGAATACAATACAACCATGAAGCAACTGGATGACCTTTTTTTTATTCCATTTTCCCCAAAGAAACCCTCTAATTAATTAGGTCAATTGATTATAGCTACTTTTTGAAGGAAGCCAACATGATGAAATGTAAACATGACTAGCTATGAGGATTTTTTTTGCAATTTATATACGTCCAGACATAGAGAGAAATTTATTTGACCATAGTTCAAGTTTTCTTTTTAATTTTTCTATGAACCATTTCCACATTTTGGATAATGAGACTCCTATCCCAAAAGGGATGCCAAGGTATCTTGAAATAACACCATGGTTGTTGAATTTTCATTGTGAGGGGTATCCAAGGAGGAGGCTATTTATATGAAGTCATCCAAAATTTAGTTTTGTTAAGAGATAAATGTGAGCCAGTAGCTGAGAAAAACATATCCAAAACTTCAAGGGTGTTGTTAAGCTCTTCTTGAGATTTTTGAATGAATAAAAGGCTATCATTAGCAAAATGAAAATTAAGAGAAATATCAAATGTTACCAGGTAAGGAAATACCATGGATGAGGTTTTGCTTTTTTGCATGACTTAAAACATACCCAAGAGCATCAGCAGTGAGGACATAGAGGAAGGGAGCTAAGGGACAGCTTTGCCTTATCGATCTATGAAGAGGAAAGCTTTGGGAGATGGACCCATTAATGGCTAGGAAAGCATTAGCATCAACGAAGATAATGTTGGAAACACGATTGTTGTTGCACCAAAAGATTGACCTATTAATGCCCGATACAACTGTGAGAGTTAACGAATCCACGAGAGGCGGTTAAGCCATGTCACGAATCCCAAGGGGAGCATTGACCATCTACCAACAATCTCCCCCTCAGCGTTACCCGAGGGGATTCAAACCCGCCACCTTTGGCTCTGATACCAATTGTTGGAAACACAGTTGTCGTTGCACCAAAAGATCAACCTGTTAATGCCTAATACAACTGTGAGAGTTAACGGATCCATGGGAAGCAATGAAGCCATGTCATGAATCCCAAGGGGAGTGTTGACCATCTTCCAACAAATAAGTTTTATGTGGGAAATGAGCTTGGGGTCAAAGCCTAACCATTTCAATATTTTTAATATGAACTACCACCTAATCCTATCATAAGCTTTGTCATAATCTTATTTGATGAGGAAGCAATTTTGACTAGTTTGTTGAGCCCATTCCACCGTTTCCCATACTAGAATCAAGTTTTCAAGAATGAATCTTCCCCTGATAAAATTAGTTTTCTCGAGCCTTACAATTTCTTGCACTATATGTTTAATTCTTTTAGTAATAGCTTTGGCAATAATTTTATAGGATGTGTTGAGAAGAGTAATTGGTCTCTACCCTGAAATGGTGTTATCATTTTTTCCTTTAGGAATTAATTTAATCATCCCTTGATTAATAAAAGATCCCAAGGATCCTTGAGATAAGGCTTCTATGTAGATATCATAGAAGTCATTTCTAATGTAAGGCTACATTTTTTTATAAAATTCTACAGGCAAGCCATCAATACCCAAAATTTTTGAGTCAACCATATCCTTCAAAGCAACATCAAACTCTTCAATAGTGAACAAGAGATCTAAGTTTTTTTTTTCTCAAGATAAATCTTATTGGGAATGTAGTTACCAACCATATCTTCAATAATATCTTGAAGTTGATCACCTTCAGTGGGATCCATAAACAGTCGTTGATAGTGCTGAAAAAAGATAGATTTGATATCTTCTAAACTGGCTTCATCTTATATTGACATTATTATTTCTTGAGAATGTTTGTGTTTGAGATAACTGAAAAAGAACTTCATTCCTTTATATCCTTCTTTCATTCAATGAAGCCTAGCCCTTATTTGAGCTCCTTAACCTCGATAAAATTCAAATCTTCTAAGTTTGTTTTCACCAATAGCCGCAACATGTCGAAGAGAAATGTTGGTTGGTGTTGAGTTTAAAATACTTCTACTCTTTTCTAGTTGATATCTTAACATTTTTTTCCATTCTAGCTCCTTTCCTAGCCATTCCTTTCCCATAAGACCTTAGTAAGGTGGTGCAACTTATGATCTAGCTTATTTCCACCATTGTAACCAACCAAATTTATGTGGAGGTCTAGGAGATTTGTTCTAGATGGCGATAAGAGAAGCAAGGTAGTTGGGATGGTTAAGGTGGGAGGTGTTGAGCTTGTAGGGTAGTCTAGTGGGCTAGGAAGGACACGAAGAGAGTTGAAAAGTTAGCAAGATCAGAAGGTGGTCTGAAAAGGAGGCAATAGCATCAACTTTAATAAGAGTTTTATGCAAAGAGGGACAATGGAAAGGGAATCAACAATGTAGAATCTATCAATCCTACTAATTTTCCTTAAATGACCCTCTCTTGAGTTGGACCAAGTGAACCAATGATGTATGTGAGAGTCTCTTTTGTCTACAATGGGATTAGAAACTCCCATAATGTTTCTTGTTAGGATCCAAGCATCAAATTCTTTTTGAGAAAGTTTATAAGGGCTAAACCAGCTTCTATCATAGTGATTTCTCATCATGTTGAAATCACCTCCCCAAATCCATTCAATCATAGGGAGGTTGTTAACCATCAATTCCCAAAGTTTGATTCAAGAAGGGGAATCATTTGGAGCATAGATGGAGAAAAAACCAATGGATCTCCCTTGGAGCAGTAATAAGCACCACACACAATTATTATTGGGATCAACTCCTAAAGAGATGATAAAATTAGCCAACCAAGGAGTGATTCCTAATACTACACCTCCACTTCTATCACTATGAAGAGTGGATTTAAACCAACCATCCCTCCATAAGGACTGAAGAGAAAGTTGGAGGCGAGTTTCAGCAACTTTGACTTCTTGCAAGAAAATTACATTTGGCTTATGAATTTTTTCTTGACATGAACTTTTCTTGAGGGGATAAATAACCCCTAACATTCCATGACATAACAAAAAAATTCAGTGGATTTGAGGTAGGGAGTCCATAGCCTCTGAGTCTAGAACTTTAAACTAGTTTTCCCATAAATAATCTTGTTGTTGAAGTGGAATTAAGGTCCTAGAGAGGTCCTCACTAGGGGATCTCGACCTTTGTCAGAGAGAGCTTAGAGAGGCAGATTTGGCTCTAAGAGTAGCAGGTTGATTCTCACAATTTCTAAGAGAGGTTGGAGAGGGCTCGATCTGACTCTAAGAGCACCAAGTTGATTCTCGCGATTTTGGTTGTACAAGTGAAGATTTGAGCTTTCTTTTTTTTTTTAATCATCCTCCATACATCCTCAAGGATAACCTCCTTGTAAGATGTGGGTTTATCTAAAGGAGAACCAAGAACCAAAGAGTGGTGAGGATTATGTAATAAACCTACAACAGAGGGTCTTGATTGAGAGGGAGAAGGGGTAGGTGATGGCTGAAAGGAGGGTGGAGAAGGGGGAGTGTTGTCAAGGGGTAAGACTCTATGAGAGTGATGATCTTGAAATACGGGAGGGGAAGGGATTGATGAAGGGGTTGTGGAAGAGGGGGAAGCATTGGTTTTGGGTTTACAAATAGGGCAATATATGATTAAATACCCTTATTTGCGGCAATAAAAACAAGCATTAGGCTTGTTGAGTTAAGAAATGGGTTGTGCAAAGTAAATTCCTGGACTGATTAGTTGCAAGGTATTAGGAAAATTTTGGTTTAAATCAACTTCAATGCATGCTCGAGGGTGAACATGAAAACTTGAATACTTATCAACAGTATTTTTGCACCATAAAACTCTACCTAATTGGGTTGCTATGTCTTTGAGGAATGGAAGGAAGGCCAAGTTCAAAAAAGGGAATTCTACCCACATTGGGTATCGAGACTTGGAGGCTTCTTTAGGGTGGAAATAAAAATCCCATGCCTGTAGGTAACATATTTGACCACACATTTTCTAGGAATCGTAATGCAAAGCAACCTAAGCATGTTCAGCTAAGAAAAATGTACATGGAATGTAGCCCTTGCCCAACCCTTTTTAGATTCTATCATCCAACCCCTATTTTCCCAGTGTGTTTTGGCCCATTTAGAAAAAAATTGTTCAGAGGGGACTTCTCAAAGAAAAAATAAAATCATTGTTCTCTACCTACAGTCATCAATTACATCTAAAACCTCATCAGGGAGATAGCAATCAAGGGTCTTACCTCCATTGGTCACTTCCTGAGGTTGTTGATGAAGGCTAGGCATTCCTTTTTTTGTATGAGAATAAGGCCACTTGTTCACCTTTGATTAAGAAACTTGTTGGGGATTTGACATCAGAAGACCAGAGGTGGTTGCTCAATAGGATTGAGGGCAACGACCAGGGTTACATTCTAAGGGTTGCACAAGAATTTCTTCCACTGTGACTGTATTCAGATCTAGGAGGGCCAGAATTGGGGTTGGGTCTTATTTTAATCCACTTCCCAATGCATTGGAGAGAGAAGGGCACTGGAAATCCATTGGGTGCAAGTATGGCTTCTCTCGTGCTTTCTTCTTCATGGACATGGTGATTTCAATGATGGGTTTTCTGTAAGTGACTTGTAGGCTTGGAGTGGAGTGGTGCTCTACAAGGGTAATTACCAGCGGGTGATCCCACAATAGTGTTTTACAAGTTTTGGCCAAATTGGACACTGAAATAATTTTTTCTAACTAAATCTTCACTTTCGGGCACCTATAGCAACTAAACTGTGAGGAATTTGAAGATGATGCAAAATAGAGTTTCATGATATTTTGTCTGTAGATTCTAAAAAAAAAAATTCAAAATTTTTGGAATCATATTGCACCTCTTTTTCCATCTCCCTCAAAAACTAGTTTTTTTCATAAAACAACATTTTCAAGGAGTGATGCTCACCGTATAATGCATAAATTTTTTTCCATGAAGGATAAAATTATAATTATTTAAAATTTAGATTTGTAACTCCGATATCTAGTGCTTCCACTTGGTTAGATAGTGTTTTATTGAATATTTTTTCCTTAATCAAGTTTTGAAGTCAAACCAATTACAATTCAGACATAGATAGACCATATAACGTGTAACTTTTTTTGTATGTATCAAAATTCAATTTTTTTTGTTAGATCAAGAACTTCAATATCTGGTGCACTCATATTTTTCAAAAAAAAAATTGATAATCTTCTATTTTTCCACATGTGCAAAACAAAGAGCTTCATTTTTGGTGAAAAAAATATGTTTAATAAAACTAAAAAAAGAAATAGATAATAAAGCCAAAACATATTAAAATTATAGTCATTGGATAGCTCGTTTCGAGGACTACTTGATTCTAGTTGGGTTCATGAAGTATCCTACATTTTCATCCTCAACCCAAGCTTTGAAGGGCAAAAATTCTGAATTGTTTGGTGGCAGACAGTAGCAAGGTGGGAAAAGGGGGGTTCGCTTGAACCAAGGGGGGTTTGAGCGAACCCCCTTTCAAAAAGGGGTTTTTTATTGTGTTTTTTGGTGGGATGGTGGGAACATGCATTAAATGGGTTTGCTTGAACCTAGGTTCTAGTGAACCCTCTTTTGGTTCATTTGAACCTATTAGTTCGCTTGAACCCCAAAAATGAATTTTTTTGGCATGGGGTCATTTTTCTCAACTTTTCCTTCCTCACTCGAATTGTAAACCACTTTTGTGGGTTCATCCCAGCGTGAGAAAACAAAGGCTCGCCCATAGCTAAAGTAACCCCTGACAGAAAAAAAATTCTACTTTTCCCTTCTAATCCAAAGGATTAATGTAGTTGTAGTGTGTTGTTGCAACTGTTAGGGTTTCGCTTCATTGAAGAATTACAACACCTTTCTAGGATTCATTCACGCGAAGAACAAATGATGATTTTTATAGGATTAACCAATTTGATATTGAATGAATCACTCCTTGGAAAGAAAATTGTGGTTATAGGGATACATATTGTAGTGGGAAACTTGCTCGCAAAGGGGAAAAACCCCTTTTCTTCTATCTTTACCAGATATAAATGTACCCTTGGCAACCTAAAATTATATTTAAATGTTGTTTCGTGGTAGTTTGTTAAGATGCTTTGACTAGAGAAAATTGATAAACAGTCTTAATTAAAATCGTATTATTATTTTATTTTATTCATTGATTATATAACTATTGTTGATTTTTTAGTTTTTTTTTTTATATAGATAATTGCTTACTCTTTATTTTTTATTTACTCAATATTTTATAACTATAAAGATAAATGGTTTAAAATTCATATTTATCCAAATAATTTAAATAATATTTTTTTATTAAAAAATAATTTCAATAATTAATTTTCTTTAATTATATATATATATATAAGAATTTTCATTATATTAATAGTGCTTTCTTAAATAAATTATTACAATTTGTAAGATTTATTTAATATAATATTTAATTATATTTTTAGTCATATAGTTTGAGATTTGAGTCTGAAACAAGTCTCACAACTGCAAACCACTATTGAGTAGTCAGAAAACAAGTTTTAACTATCGTTTAATGGTAAACCAACTATTATTTAATGGTAAAAGCCTCCAAAATCTCACTTATCATGTAAAATCCAGATAAATATTGATTTTCCAGTTGGATGGGAACATTCTATTTTCATTGTAATATTTTTTTTCAATTTGATGACAACTTTCTTTTTCATTTGCATTGCTTTATGTTTTAAATCTATTTGCAAATATTTCAAAATAAGATAATTTGCTTAATTTTTTTAAAGAAATAATCTAGGTTTGTCTAAGTTTATTTCACTTCATTATTTAGCACTTATTATTAATTGTTTAATCCAACCACTAGAATTTGTAGCACATGACATCCATACACACCATGCACAAACACCTACTCTCTAACATATTAACATACATATAGTTTTCTATTGGTGTAATATGTGAACCTCCTTTAGATACAAGTGCTAGTATTTGTAGGAGTTTATGGTGAACTACTCAAACACCCTAGGATCACATTCAAGACAAAATAACTTCCACAAGAGAGAAATGGCATAAATATCATGCTATGATTAATGATGCAAGATGCCAAATTGAATATGGAAAAGTACATATGAAGCCTTGCTCATATAGGCAAGGAGTGAGATAAAATGCAACAGGATTATGACATGTGTCTTAATCCTATAACATGTCACAACTAACTAACTACCTAGGAAATGATGCAAAGATACTTGATAAGTTCTATATAAGACTTCTAGAAGAATCTTATATCCTAAGTAAACTTAACATGTGAATATGTCCCCTAATTACCTAGCGAATGAATTAACTAGGTACAAGACATTTATTCACACCAACATTCTGTAGGAGCTTATGGTGAACTCCACAAACACCCTAGGATCACCTGCAAAACAAAATAACTTCCACAAGAGAGAAATGGCAGAAATATCATGTTATGATTAAGGATGCAAGAATGCCAAACTGAATATGGCAAAGTACATATGAATTCTTGCTTATATAGGCAAGGAGTGAGATAATATGCAACAAGATTGCGGCATGTGTCTTAATCCTATAACATGTGATAACTAACTAACTACCTAGGAAATGATGCAAAGATAAGATAAGTTCTAGATAATACTTCTAGAAGAATTTTATAACATAAGTAAACTTAACATGTGAATATGTCCCCTAATTACCTAGTGAATGAATTAACTAGGTACAAGACATTTATTCACACTAAGAACCCCCTTAAGTGCAACTTAGGAGAGAATATTATTATGAAAATGATGCAAATATGAAAAGATGGGTCTTGGCTATGAGGCCATGTTAGTTACCCATGTACAAATGAAAATGAAGTCTCTCACAAACAGAGAAAAGGAGAAAGCCAAGTGGGACAAAAATCCTCCACAAAAGAGAGATAAATACAATAATGATATCCATCACAAATCCAATCAATCCTATCCACATAAAGGATGATAAGAGAGATCATACAACCCCCCATAATAAGATAACCTACTGCAAAGAAGCACTGGAAGCACACTTGTGGAGTAACACCGAAATCCTCAATTCGATATGTGAAGGAAAGATAATTATGTTTGCTAGAAACCATATTAGAGTCACTCAAGGACTCAAGTTGGAATCATGATAAAGCATCATCAAACCTGATGACTAGAAAACTTGCAAACTAGCACAACTCTGGAATCTATGAAGTGATAGTTGATTAAGAAATGATCTGGAACTTAAATGAAGTGCAGAGAAAATGTAAACCTAATGCACACAAAAAAGAAAATAGTGCATGCACTGATGAATGTTAACATCTCCTCCATGATGAAAAATAACCTTAGATATATTGAGAGGACAGAATCAACTTTCCGACGATATAAAGTTTTCAAAAAATGGATGTCGTATGCTCAAGATGAATTTTTGAAAAAAAGGGATAAATTGTGCCAGCCAACAATGCAGACACGACCATTCTGATTTTATTTCTAAAAAATTTACTTGTTGCATGCAAAAACTAATGGATACCTAGTTAATATTTTGATGCTAAGAATAAAACCCAAAATATTTTTTCAATTCAGCAAGCAAAAGTTGAAAAAATACTTTTTTTTTACCTTCAACCTATAGAAAAATGATACACGATGCTTTTTGGACATAAATTTTCTTTAGATCTTCTCAGGATATGCAAAATCTAAAAGATATCCAGATGAGATTTCGACCCCTGGCTACAAAACCCAAAAAATGTTTTACCTACAAATGAGAGGAAGCAAGATTTTTGAAAAAAAATGAAAATGACTCAAATAAAAATGGCTTGAATCAAAACCTTTCAGATTTGACAAAATATGTCAAATTTTGATGAAATGAAAGTTGATCTTGATTTTCTCTGACACCTTGGATTCAATGGCGAGGCTCTCAAGACCCCAACTCATACCTAGAAAAACTCTCATGCCAAGATTGGTCCCTGAGATTTGGGAAGAAGTTTGTAGCAATGAAGCTCTGATACCATGTAGGAGTTTATGGTGAACTCCTCACACACTAGGATCACCTGCAAGACAAAATAACTTTCATAAGAGAGAAATGACAGAAATATCATGCTATGATTAAGGATGCAAGAATGCCAAACTGAATATGGAAAAATACATATGAAGCCTTGCTTATATAGGCAAGGAGTGAGATAAAATGCAATAGGATTGTGACATGTGTCTTAATCCTATAACATGTGATAAATAACTAACTACCTAGGAAATGATGCAAATATAAGATAATTTCTAGATAAGACTTCTAGAAGAATCTTATATCCTACGCAAACTTAACATGTGAATATGTCCCCTAATTACCTAGTGAATGAATTAACTAGGTACAACACATTTAATCACACCAACAATATTTACATCTTTCATTGATTTTGAAGAAGGTTTTTGTAAAATGAAAATATATGTTATTTATGTGAGACAAAAAAAAAAATTAAAAACTAAAACTAATTAAATAAACAATAAATTGAATAAAATAATTATTTCTTTTTCATTATCTTATATTAATACTATCCATATCATATTCATTCTGATAAGAAATCAAAAAAATATGAATCAATGTCTATTTTCAAATCAAAAATCAAAATTTAATCAAAAAATATCATAAACTATTTATAATTATTTCTATAGATGAATTATATATAGAGTTGATTTGTCTTTATGATCAAATACTTGGCTTCTCTTGGCTGAAAAACATTCACATATTATATTTTTCCTACACATTATCCTATATAACCCAAAGACTTGGAGCTCATTGCGTATTATTGGATCATAGAAAGCTGCTTATCTCTATGGATACAATGTGGGTGGTAGGACTTTTGGTGGGAGGAGATAAAAGTGACCTCCCACCCACCCATTGACTAATCTCCACCCAACTCAAATAGAGAGTGTGATTTTAAATGAACCACTTAAATAAGTCAAAGTTTAGAATGTAAGTTTTATCCTGACATGCATTTTAAGAGTGACCCTATAATTTATGCATGACACCCCCAAATATAAAGCATTGGTCAATCAATTAATATAATTGTGATGTTACTATTAGGATCCAATGAATAAAGATATGAGTTCTTGTAAACCAATACTAATCAAACATGGTTCAACGAGTTTGATTCAAAAAATACATAATTGAATCCTTATATCAATATCATAATTTGACATGTTGTGAAAAATACCTCTACTTATTAATATAATTGTATTTAATAGTTGATTCTTTTAGAAAAATACAACTCATATTTCTATAATAACATACACATGTATAGTGCATAAAGAGGTTATCCGAGATCATATGTTCTGAGATTTTGATGTAAGAGGGAGCAACCCTCTGCTAAACAATACTCACGATACACAAAATCACATGCAATTCTCTGCCCACTTCAACCAATAAAAGAAATTTAATTGCAGGAAAAACTTTACGTTTATTTATTTAATTACAAATTACAATAAACAGTCTTTCATGGCCTCTTATTATAATTTTTGCACATAGTCCACAACAATGTCATCAACTTCAAAACATACTTCTCTTTGCATTGATTTCGCCCTTACACAACTTTTGTCCTCTTGCCTAATGGTATTTACCAACATACCACCAATGGATTTCTCCTCTTTACAGACTTTTAAAATCCCATGCATTTATACAACTCATCCTTTTTATCTCCACACTATTAGCCAACATGCCTCATAGCTTTGGAAATCATCTTCATGCCTCTTGTAGACCTGATTTTTCTTGTTGCTTCTAACTCTTTTATTCACAGTCTGCCTTCATCCTCAGTCTTCACCACACCCCTTCTTTGTGCATATCTACCTTGGTTCACAAAAAATAAAATATATAAGTTTGCAGCCACTCTCTTGAACTTATGTGCCTCCTTTCATCTATTTGAAATATGCATTTTATTCATAGCACAAAATATCTTCAGCCACTCCACATTCCTATCAAACTTCTTCTTTTTTGCTAGGAGTCGACCTATCTTCCCTTGGCATTCACCTTTGCTAAATGTTTAAATCTGCATCATTAAACTACCCACGTCCTTCCTCATTCCAATCGGCTTCTTTCTTTTATAGATGTACATTCCTTTCTTGATTTGATGCCACTATCTTTTTCTCTTATTCTAGCTTTCCTCGATCCTCATCATGTTTCTTCCTTTTGACTATCGACCTTTTAAGGATTATCGGCCTCTTTACTTACTTTTGTGTCTATTTTCTAAATGTCATGGCATTACTTTTTAATGCCCTATCTTTCCATCTCTGTGTTCTTTCCAAATCCATATTAAAATCAAATTCCTTTTCAAATGTCAAGTCGATGAAATCATAAAAAGTTGTTTTCAATGTCAATTTCCATCGTGGCATAATGAATTTCTTTGTTGCACCCATTTTGTGTTTGTCTCACCTGCCCAATGACTCACATCCTTCTTGATAACCATCCAAAGTCATATATATCTATTCAGTCTTTGTTTTGCTTAGTTGTTTGCATTTCAAAAAGACTTCCTTTGATGCCCATGTTTCACATATGTTCTGTTTTGATCTTGGAACTCCATGAATCAAGCAGACAAAGAATGTATCACAAAGGATTCTCTTGGAAAATACATATGAGAATAGCTAATTTGATGGAATAATGCTAGAAGATGGAAATTTTGAATTGCAGGACAAAATATGATTTTTTGTCAATCAATGACAAAACATCATCCAATCTTTCGCTAAACTTTCAACAAATCTATTTGGTTCATATTATCATTGTTTCATGAAAGTGTACAAATTTAAGAGGTTTAGGTACTACAAAGGATGAAGTCAAACAAAACCAAAATTGAAAATAAACCAAACATTATTTTTGGGTAGTGTTGATTTCCCATCCGCCCCTATGCTCCTACACCAAACATGTTGGGTAGAAATATTTGAGCATGGATTCACAATGATGGAGTTGAGTGATAGAATCACTCTTTGAGATTTTAAACAATCTGTAGTGAACTCCTTCACTGTATCAAGTGTTGAAATCAATCTTTCTTTTTCCTTTTCCAGCATTGTGTTAGAACACACACCACCTTCTTCCAGCAACACTGCATCTTCCTTCTTTTCCTCCTCGTGGACTCATGTTCACAAAAGCCCAAAATCCTCTACCAAAGAATCTACACACTTCTCTTCTCCTTCGTGGGTTCAAACCCACCTCTAACAGACCACCTCCACCAAAATCCTACAATATGCTCAACCATCTCTATACAGAACCATGCAACATCTACTATGTACTCTTTTCCTTTATCCATCTCATTTTCTATCATCACATTTGAAAATGTGACAACATCACAAAGTTGTTTTACCTCATCTACATTCATAGTTGCAATAATGAATTTCACTATGACATCTTCCATCTCCTCATTAGCTACAACTTTTTGCACTTCTCCTTTGGCTACAACATCAAGCTTTGGTGTTCACTCTGCCTCAATCGCCAATAGTTGTGCAAACAAATCTGATTCACCTTCGCAATCCACTACGACCTCTTCGCTGCTCACCTCAGTCCTTTCTTCTTCTCTCTTTGTTCCTTCCTCATGGAATGTCTCTACTGCAACTTCTTCCATAGGGGCTTCTCTCTCATCTTTCTCCATCCAACTCAAGCTGGAATACTCTTTTCAGTTGTCCTCTCCCTTCATCTCTCTCTTATTCGCCACTTTCCTCTCACTCTTTTCCACTTTTCTTTGAACCATCTTTCCCACATCTTCACAAAATATATTTCCCACTTCTTCACAAACTATCTATCCCATCTTCTCAAACATTTCATCTTCCATTTTCTCCCAATACTGCTCCCAAAATAGTATCCACACAGGTCTCCTCATGTCCCAACCCATCTTTCCTATTGCAATATTCCATAACTCACATTCTCTACATCCCCATGGTTTGTCCCTCTCGATTCTCAATTGTTTGAGACTCCACACACACCCGCAACAATCCTCTCGAACTCCTTATAAAACCATATAGCTTTGTGCACCCTTCTCTACCCACAGGTCCTGGTGGATCCTCTCCACTCTTAGGACTACTGGCTCTAATACCAATTGATGTAAGAGGGAGCAACCCTCTAAAAAACAATACTCACAATATATAAAATCACAAGCAATTGTCTTCCAACTTCAACCAATAAAAGAAATTTAATTACAGGAAAAACCTCAAGTTTATTTATTTAATTGTAAATTACAATAATAGGCCTTTCAAGGCCTCCTCCTATCACAATTTCTACACATAGTCCATAACAACATCATCAACTTCAAAACATACTCCACTTTGCTTTGGTTCCACTCTTATGCAACTTTTTTCCCCCTGCCTGATGGCATTTACCAACATACCACCAGTGCATTTCTCCTCTTTACAAACTTTTAAAATCCCACACATTTATACAACTCATCCTTTTTATCTCCACGTTATTATCAAACGTGCCTCATAGCTTTGGAAATCATCTTCATGCCTCTTACAGCCTCGATTTTCCTTGCTGCTTTTGAATCTTCTATTCGTGGTCTTCCTTCATCCTCTATCTTCACCACACCCCTTCTTTGTGCATATCTACCTTGATTCGCAACAAACAAAATATATATGAGTTTTTAGTTTATGTTGTTAGGGTTTTTAGTTTTTTTTAAGTTTTGAGGAAGAACTTGCTTGTCTCCTCATGAAGGTTTTATCCCTATCATAAGCCCAAACTAGGAATTCAAAGTTCTTATTAGGAAAAGAACCACCTTCATAGGTGATACTTTCATATCACAATGCAGATCTTTTGAGAAGATCACAGGCCATGATATGTTTAAGACATGACTGTAGTCTCATTGTTGAAGTGTCAATGGGTTTTACTAGTTATGAGGAGTTTTCTGGTTATGAATAGCAATATGTATGTCTTTGTAAGGAAAATAATGATGAATAAATGGAAATATGTGTGTTTTACTATCTTGATATCACCAATGTTGACCACGTTTAAAAATCAGACATGACCTATGGGTGAGAACCACTTCTTTGGCCAATAGGTTTTCATCCTTGGCCATTTACAAAATAGTAGGGGTTTTATCCTCTAGTTGCTAACAATCCACGAGGTTTTATCCTCAAATCTATTTGTTTGAAAAAAAATTCTCCAGACAAACCTCATTAGGATTTGATGTGGGAATTCAAATGTGACCTACCATTGCATGTTTTCTTTATCTAAATTATCATGACTATAGCTTCTCTTTATTTTTATCCATCATTTTCTACCTAAATAAACAAGTGTTTTAGATCTCCCTTATCACCCATTATCATGTGGCTATAACTATCCCCTAAATCCTTCACGATTGATCTTTCATGACTGTCATTCATATTTGAAAATGGTAGTTTAAAAGTCTTCAAGATGATTATGCTTTGTCCTTTCATGTCTTATAAATATTGATAACCATGACTATCCTATTTCAATGAGGTCAATCTCAATGCAATTACTTTATATCCACTTATGCTAGCTTCAACTATGACTAAGGTCATATTTACTATCATGTATGAGCTAACTATCCTCATAAAATTTTGTCACTATCCATTGATATAGTAACTATCCCTACTTCTTGATTTTCCCTTACCTTCATGGTACTTGTCTTATTTATTACACTCATAGAGAGTATCTATTGCATATGGATTTCCCTTATATCCATTGACAATGACTATCATCTTTTATGTCTTATAACCATCTTTTATTATCTGTAATCTACCTTTTTATAAATGTTTATACATAATTCATTTCCCTTTATTAATAGGTCTACCACTATTGAATGCTCAAGGAGACCTTCATGGTGAAATCCAGTGTCATTTGTAACATGACTATATTTAATAGAGCATTTTCCTCTTCAAAACTTTTCTTTCATGTCTTCATGAACCTCTCATAATCCAAGGTATAGCTAAGAGTTGTCCATGTAGCTTGTGTTGAAAAATGAGGTGTTTTCTTAGCTTAATACTCTATAAAACTTTAATATTGTTGATCTAAGTAAGTCTTTTCTTTGTTACATATATTCTTTGTGGGTGATTATCTTGATTAATCCATTTTACTATTGTAGAATGTAGAGAGAAGTTGATAGAAGAACTAGATAGGATATTGGAAAGATCACACAAGATGTACCGTGGAGAAACCCTTTCGAGAAAAAAATCCACCAAGAATTATTCTATTATTCAATCTCTGAATTACAATAGCTCCAATTCTTGCTTGAGAATGCTTCTTCTATCTTTACCAATCTTCTTCACACCTGCAATAAAAATTATGAAAACTCTATTCAACTTGAATGAGATATAGAGACAATATGCAACCTTATAATCTCCAAATGGTGATAATTACAATGCACAAGCTCAAGCCCTTGAAAAGGTATGCCATATTCCTCCAAGTTGAGTTATTCATTGAAGACTAAAGCTTACAACATGTGCTTCATGAATTTGGGTGTCCCAAACTGAAGCTACAACTTCTCCTTCACTTCGGTGATAATTCCAAAGCTCTTCCTCAAAGTTGGCGTCCTTAAGTAATCCTACTTAACTGAGCCTTCAGAAATATCTTATCATGCATGAGAGGTAAATCCAATAAAGCATCTTGGGCACCCAAGTTGGCTCCAAGTGCTTTATAGTTAACTGAAACATTTACTCAACACCATTCCCAAAGAATGGTCATCCCTTGTTAATTGGAGGTAGTCCCTGTTATTTGTCATACAACTCAATGTTATTAGCCATGCATTACAAGTTAGCTGAAGCTAACTACATGCAACTCAAAATAACCAACATGCATGCAACATGCACTTGCATGCAACTGAAGATAACTGATCCATAACTGAATTGAATTGAATTGAACTGAACTAAACTAAACTAAACTAAACTAAACTAATTTTGAACTGAGCTAAACTGAACTAAAAACTCGAACTGAACTGATTCAACTTAACTTAACTGAACTCCAAGCATGCAAACATCAAATCCTAACTCCTAGGATCTTTTCATGCATTCAAAAGTGTTAACTGTTACTCCATATAGTTAACTGAACACAAGGTGAGTTTCACCTTACCATGTGAGTGTCCCATGTGTCCCTATTATTTAGGAACTCACTATGGACTCCCTCACATGCTTCTTACATTTAGAATTAATTAAAAATGTCAATAATCATGATTATTTCATCAAATATTAATCTCATCCTAATCTTAGTGTTATTGAACACATTCCAAGAATCTAGGAGATACATGAAATAATTAATGTTTAGGATTTGCAATTGAATGGCAACCTATTTCCAACATTCTCCCACTTGACATTATACATTGCAATTATTCTAAACAAGGAATAATAAATTTAAATCAAGTACAGGACTCAAGGCCAATGGCCTTCCTGCACCATGAGAACTTATCTATAGGAACTGGCTTCGTAAGATAATCTGCAACATTAATTAAAGTGTCAACTTTTTCAATTAATACTTTCCCACTCTCAACCATTTCTCGCACAAAGTGATACTGAACATCTACATGTTTAGTACGAGCATGATACATAGGATTTTTGGCTAAACAAATAGCACTCTGACTATCACATTCAAGCCTAAATTGCTTGCAATTAAAACCAATACCTGACCCAAGCCTCTGTAACCAAACTGCCTCTTTAGAGGCATGTGTGGTAGCCATGTACTCTGCTTCTATGGTGGACAAAGCAACTGTGGGTTGCCTCTTACTCATCCAACTAACCGCAACTCCAAACAAAGTGTACACGTAACCACTTGTCAACCTCCGATTGTCCAGATCTCTTGCCCAATCTGAATCAACAAACCCCTGTATGTCCAATGATCTATTCATAATATCAATATTATTTGAACCATGATAAACTAAACAGTAATCTGAAGTCCCTCATAAATATATAAATACCATCTTAACATAAGTACAATGTTCTTTACCAGGGTTAGACATAAACCTACTAAGAACTCCCACTGCTTGTGCTATATCTGGTCTCGTACAGACCATTGCATACATTAAACTACCAATTGCACTAGCATATGGAATTTTGGACATTTCCTCAAAATCAAAATCAGATTTAGGACTCATATCTAAACTTAACTTTGTGCCAACTGGTAAAGGAATATTAACCAGTTTACTGTCCTGCATGTTAAATCTTTTCAAAATAGTATCAGCATAATTACTCTGACTTAAGCAAAGCTTTATGTTACCTCTATCTCTACTGATCTCCATACCGAGGATATATTTTGCAGCCCCTAGATCTTTCATCTCAAATGTGCTTGAGATTTGTGCTTTCAATTCTCTGATCATTACCTTGTTGTTACCAATAAACAACATGCCATCAACATATAAGATAATAATTAAAAGTTGATCATCAATAATTTTTATATAAACACAATGATCTTCCTCACTCCTAACATAAGCAATTTTTAATGCGAAAGCATCAAACTTCTAGTACCACATTCTTGATGATTGTTTCAATCCATATAAAGATCTTTTTAACCTGCAAACCAATTCTTCTTTTCCTTTTACAACAAAACCTTCAAGTTGCTTCATATAAATCTCCTCAACAAGATTCCCATGCAAAAAAGCAGTTTTCACATCCATTTGCTCAATTTCAAAGTCATAAGCAACAACAATAGATAAGAAGAATCTAATAGAAGTTAATTTAGCAAGAGGAGAGAAGATTTCATTAAAGTCAACTCCCTCTCTCTGGTAGTAGCCCTTGGCTACTAATCTAGCCTTGTACCTTTCGAGATTACCATTTGCACCAATCTTCTTTTTAAAGATCCATTTACAACCAATAGCCTTTCTATCTTTGGGATAACTCTCAAGATCCCATGTGTCACAAGTATCCAAGGATTCCATTTCCTCATGCATAGCTTGTAACCAAAGCTTACTCTCGTTTGAGGAAAAAGCTTCCCTGTAAGAACCAGGTTCATCATTAGTACTCATTAAAGAAAAAATACAACAAAAATTAGGTGGGCTATACCTATCAATGGGATTCCATTGTCTTGTGGATCTCCTTAAAGGAGTTTCTTCTAGTTCCTTAATATGCTCATCTTGAGCCTCTATTTCAGAAGAACTCTCTAAACTCTCTTCTTGAGATTCATCCACTTGTTCTTCAACATGTGCATCTTGTTGCTTCTCATTATTTGTCTCAAAATGCATTGTTCGAGAAGTATCCTTCTCCTTTGATTTTTCTTCTCCTGAATAAGCTCTAAATTCCCTGAAAATAACATCTCTAGATAAAGAAACTTTTCTTGTTAGTGGATTCCAAAGCTTGTAACCTTTTACATTTTCACCATAACCTATGAATATGAATTTATGTGCTTTAGGATCCAATTTAGATCACTTTTCTTGAGGCACATGAACAAAAGCCTCGCAACCAAAGATCCTTAAATGTGCAACACTAGGTTTCTTACCTAACCACATCTCATAAGGAGTTTTATCTTCAATAGATGAACTAGGGGATCTATTGATTAAATAACAAGAAGTACATACCACTTCAGCCCATAAGGACCGTTCAAGCCTAGCACTACTTAACATACTCCTAGCTCTTTTCCATTAAGGTTTGGTTCATCCTTTCTCGCTACTCCATTTTGTTAGGTGTATATGGAGTAGTTTTATGTCTCACTATTCCTGCATGCTTACAATAATCATCAAATTCCTTAGAACAATACTCACCACCATTATATGATCTCAACACTTTTATCTTATAATCTGATTGTTTCTCAACCAAAGCCTTAAATTCCTTAAACTTATTAAACACATCAGATTTGTTATGCATAAAATATATCCAAGTGTATCTTGAGACATCATCAATAAATGTGACATAGTATCTAGATTTTCCAATAGAGTCAATATCCACAGGAGCCATTACATCTGAGTGAATAATCTCTAATAATCTTTTAGCTCTATTTGTACCACTAGGAAATTTAGATCTAGATTGCTTTCCAAACACACAGTGCTCACAAAAGTCATTTTTGCCAATATTATAATTAGGAATATCGTCAACCAAATTTTTATTAAGAATGGTCCTAAGACCTTTTTCACCTATATGGCCCAATCTATGGTGCCATAGCATACATGCATTTTCAGCTTCAGTTACATTTGATAAAATATTTACATTGGAGGTATTCAACTTAAACAAAGTCCCAATCTGAGATCCTTTAGCAACCACCATATTCCCTTTCACCAATCTGCAACCACCTTTGTCAAATGTCACATGCATTCCAGAATCATTAAAATTAGAGACAAAAAGTAGATTCCTTGCAAGTCCTGGAATATATAAAACATCATTAAGTGTATTAACACTACCATCACTGAAACACAATTTTACCTCTCCTTTGCCAACAAATTTTGTTGTGTTGTTGTCTCCAAAGAAGACATCTCCTCCATCATATGCAGTATATTTAGAGAACCACTCCTTTCTAGGAGTCATATGATAGGAGCAACCTGAATCAAGAAACCAAGAGTTATCAACAACAGTATTAGAAGAAATGACTAATGCATCATTACTGTCATTGGATTTTTCTATAGAAGCATCAGTACTCTTCTTCTTGCTCTTACAATCCTTTTTAATATGTCCAGGTTTTCTGCAATTCTAGCACTTTACCTTACTCTTACCAGGGGTTTTTGACCGTCCTTTAGACTTACCCTTTCCTTTCTTGTCTGCTTTAGATTCCTTCTCTTTAGGACTACCTCGTACAAACAAGGCATCCTGGGAGCCAGTTTTAGATTTCCTCCTCATCTCCTCTAATAGGAGAGTAGGAATAATCTTGTCCATCTTTGGATCTGCACCATTACCACTAATTGCAACTATTAGGTTTTCCCAAGAATCTAGTAAAGAGAAAAGCAAAAAAATGCACTTATCCTCATCCTCAAGCTTTACATCTACAGATGCTAACTAACTAAGAATTAAATTGAAAGCATTTAAATGTTGTGAAACTGAATCACCATCTTTCATTTTCAATTAATATAATTGCCTTTTCAGATACAACTTATTTGTTAGACTCTTTTTTTGATAAATGTCTCCTATTCTTTTCCACAATTTATATGCACTGGTTTCCACTGAAACATTTAAAAGAACAACATCAGCAAGACACAATCTAATTGTTCCTCTTTCCTTTTTATCTAACTTGGCCCAATCTTCATCTAACATAGTTGTAGGTGTCTTTGTCTCATTATTAACCGCTAACCATTGATCTCTTTCTTCAAGAATATCTTCCATTTTTAATTTCCACATTTCATAGTTAGAACCATTGAATCTTTCAATATCTAACCTTGAATTCATTGTAACAAAAACTTAATTCCAAAATCAGAAAATTACTAAAATAATAAGAGCTCCCACTAAGCCAATAAATCCTTCAAACTTTAAGAGAAAGGCATCCCAATACTCTACCCAACCTCAGCTCTGATACCAAATGTTGAAAAATGAGGTGTTTTCTAATTTTGCAATACTCTATAAAACTTGCTGATCTAAGTAAGCTCTTTCTTTGGTACATATATTCTTTGTGGGTGATTATCTTGATTAATCCATTTTACCGCTAGAATGTAGAGAGAAGTTGATAGAAGAACTAGACATGATATTAGAAAGACACAATAAGATGTATCATGGAGAAACCCTTTCAGAAAAACTCCACCAAGAATTATTCTATCATTCAATCTCTAAATTACAATAGCTCCAATTCTTGCTTGAGAATGCTTCTTTTGTCTTCACCAATCTTCTATACACCTGCAATAACAATTATGAAAACTCTATTCAAATTGAATGAGATATAGAGACAATATGCAACCTTGTAATCTCCAAATGGTGATAATTACAATGCAGAAGCTCAATCCCTTGAAAAGGTATGCCATATTCCTTCAAGTTGAGTTATTCAAGAAGACTAAAGCTTACAACATGTGCTTCATGCATTTGGGTGTCCTAAAGTGAAGCTACAACCTCCTTCACTTCTCGGTGATAACTCCAAAGCTCTTCCTCAAAGTTGGTGTCCTTAAGTAATCCCACTTTAACTAAGCCTCGTGAAATATCTTATCATGCATGAGAGGTAAATCCAATAAAGCATCTTGGGTAAACTCCAAGTTGGCTCCAAGTGCTTTATAGTTAACTAAACATTTACTCAACACCATTCCCAAAGAATGGTCATCCCTTGTTAACTGGAGGTAGTCCTTGTTATCTGTCATACAACTCAATGTTATTAGCCATGCATTACAAGTTAACTCAAGCTAACTAAATGCAACTCAAAATAACCAAATATGCATGCAATCAAGATAATCGATCCATAACCGAATGAATCGAATCCAAACTAAACTAAACTAAACTAAACTAAACTAATTTTGAACTAAACCGAATCGAACTCAACTGAATTGATTTGAACTCCATAACTAAACTTCAAGCATGCAAACATCAAATCCTAACTCCTAGGATATTTTCATGCATTCAAAAGTGTTAACTGTTACTCCATATAGTTAACTGAACACAAGGTGAGTTTCACCTTACCATGTGAGTGTCCCATGTGTCCCTATTATTTAGGAACTCACTATGGATGCCCTCACATGCTTCTTACATTTAGAATTAATTACAAATTTCAATAATCATGATTATTTCATCAAATATTAATCTCATCCTAATCTTAGTGTTATTGAACACATTCCAAGAATCTAGGAGATACATGAAATAATTAATGTTTAGGATTTTCAATTGAATGGCAACCTATTTCCAACAGCTTGCACTTGACATTGTCATGGTGATGAATCATATGCACACTTCTTTTCCTCATTCATCACTAGACTCATTGTAAGTATTCATTGTATTTTGGCATAAAAAAAACCTTATCATTTCTATATGATCACTGCCCTTGCACAATCCTTTTGACACATAGTTTTTCTACCTTCTATACCATTTCTCATGAAAGGCCTATAAGCTTCCATGTTATGCATTTCTGATGCAAGAGCATCCTTGGTTCTTGGCAATCTTGCATCAACCAAAAAAAAAAATCTTTTAGTTTTTGTTCTCATTTTGTTCTTTCTTAGTTCATGCTAGTTGATTCGTCATCTTTTCTCACCAAACCCTGTGGATCTTTGTGTACATCATGGACATGTTCATTTTCCTTGTTCCAAGATTTGGGCATGATTGGATCTTTTTTCTGGAAAGTTATCGCTTCCTAAATTCTTGACAGTTTCCTGAACCGACACCAGAATAATTTCAAAATTTTCAGCCAGTTCGATCATTGCAGATTGTCCCCATGACTTGCAAATCTTAACGGTGTGATTTTAATTGTTCCATGTGGTGTCCCCAACATTCAGTTTTGGTCCACACTTCATCTTGCACACTTGTTGGAGAGTAATTTAAATTTGAGGCTAACCTATTCATCCACATGTTACATTTTCTTTCATTGGAGAATGTGATGATCTTTGGCCGACGCGGATGTTTCTAGAATTGTGGATATGCTATAAAGCTTGTAATCAATCACTAGGATAGGGAGTGAAGTAGAGGATTTATATGTAATATTTTGCTTACATATAAGAGCATGTTGGAATTCTAAGTATGTTTTATCAGGCCTGTGAGCCGAATCTGTAAGCCCAGATGTTGTCGGTCAAATGTAACTAAGATTTTTGTTAATGAGAATATTTCCATCTACATTTGCCTCCATATTCTGTGTTGCTTTCATTGTGTTACTCTTGTTGCATGGTCTAGATAGTTCTCTTTGAGGACCCTCCTATCGTGGTTGCGTCAGATTGGTATTAGAGCGAGATTCATTCCTTACGAGATCGTTAGAGTTTGCGAAGTCCTGTTGAATATTTGTTGTGGGGTGGCAGATTGAGGATCTGACCTGTAGCTGCAGAGGACTTGTGTAAAGATGGCGGGAAGGAGAAATGGTAGAAATGGAGCATGTGGAAATGCTATCCCAACTATGATGGAGATGTTAAGAGGAATTGCTGCCAGATTAGATGCAGTCAAAATGGCCTAGAGGAGAGGTCGACCAGTTGATGATGTGAGTGATGAAGAAGTAGAAGTACAGAAAGAAAGAGGAAGAGATGAGCAACTTGGCCTAGATCAGGGAGAAGAGAGGTTCATAAGAGCCCTAACTAGAGTGAATACAAGACCCCATTTCAATCCAACAGATTATAATGGTAAGTTGGATTCAGATGTATTGTTAGATTGGATAACAGAAATGGAAAAGTATTTTGAATTTGAAGGTACCATTGAAGATAAGAAGGTGAATTTTTCTTGTACAAATTTGAGAGGACATGCATCCCTTTGGTGGGAACATTTGCAGACAGATAGGCAAAGAAGAGGAAAAGACAAGATAAAATCATGGGATCAGATGGCGAATAAGTTGAAGTCAAAGTTTATGCCTGTAGATTATTAGATTATTTTGTTCAAGAAGTTGCAAAATTTGAAGCAAAAAGAATCTAGTCTAACAGAGTATATTGGGGAGTTCTATAAGTTGAATATCATATCTAGACATTCAGAGGATGAGATTGAGTAAGTATCTAGATATGTGAATGGTTTGAGGTCATCCATATAGGATGAAATTAGTTTGATCAAGTTAAAGAGTGTGGAAGAGGCATATTAGTGTGCCCTAAAAGTAGAGGAGAAGTTGAATAAAAGACATGAGCAGAGATAGAGAGGAAGGGGTGGAAGATTTCAAAGAGGAAGAAATTTTGCTGGAGGAGGAAGAGGATCTTTCCCAGATTAGAACAAGGACAAGGAGGTCAGTAAGAATGACAATTCATACCAGAGAGGTGATGGAAACTCTTACAGAAGAGGAGGTTATGGTGGTTACCAAAATGAAGGTTATAGAAGGGATGGTAGAGGACAGGAGAAAAGAGTATTTAGAGGAGCTTTTTTTAAGTGTGGTGGAGAAGGACATAGAGAATTTGAATGTAATCAAGGAGAGACAAGCAAGAAGACAGAGAACAATAGAAGAACAACCTTTGTTGAGGAGGATCATGTTGGATCATCTAATAAACTGGAAGATGGAGAAGTGTTGGTGAATAGGAGAGTATTATGTCAAAGTGAGTTGGAGAAAGAACCATTGTAAAGAAAGAATTTGTTTCAGACCAGATGCAAGGTGAATGGTAAATGTTGCAAAGTGATTGTTGACAGTGGAAGTTCTGAGAACCTGGTTTCAGAAGAAATGGTGACTAAATTGAAGTTGGAAAGGTTGAAACACCCGAAGCCCTATCAGATAGCTTGGATTCAGGATGAGCAAAAGATACTAGTAAGTGAACAATGTTTGGTGAAATTGAAGATAGGAAATAATCATGATGAAGTTTTGTGTGATATCATGCCTATGGATATATGTCATGTTTTGTTGGGAAGGCCTTGGTAGTAAGATAGATATGCTATTCATGATGGAAAGAAGAATATATACACCATTGTTGCTAATGGGATGAAGCAGATTTTGTTTCCTTTGGAAGATGTTCCTACAGTTGAAGTTTGTAAAAATGTTAGGTTTTGTGTGGTTGATGGAAGGAGATTCCTTGATGGATTGATACATGAGAATGTATCTTATGCCTGGGTGGCTAAGAAGGTTGAAGATTTGAAGCATGTAAAAGAACACCTGGAAGAGATAAAGGAGATACTAACAGAGTATGAGGAGATCATTTTAGATAATGTACCTAATGGATTACCACCTGTAAGGAGTATTAGTCACTGTATGGATTTGATTCCTAGAGCTAGTTTTCCTAATAAAGCAATGCACTCGATGACACCAACAAAGAATGGAGAGTTGAATAGACAAGTACAGGAATTGTTGAAGAAGGGTTTGATTAGAGAAAGTTTAAGTCCATGTGCAGTACCTATTGTGCTTGCACCTAAAAAGGATGGAGAATGGAGAATGTGCACAGATTCTAGAGCCATAAACAAGATTACAGTGAAGTATAGGTTTCCTTTGCCCGAAATGGATGAGATTATGGATTGTTTAAGTGGATCTAAGTACTTTACAAAGATATATTTGAAGAGTGGATATCATCATATTAGAATCAAAGAAGGGGATGAGTGGAAAACAACATTCAAGACAAATGAAGGATTGTATGAGTGGTTGGTTATGCCTTTTGGATTGAAAAATGCACCGAGTACTTTCATGAGGCCGATGAATGAAATATTGAAGAAATTATTGGGTAAGTTTTTTATTTTTGATTTGGATGACATCTTGATTTTCAGTAAGAGTAGAGAGGAACATTTGTTGCACATAAGACAAGTTTTGTACAGGTTGAGAGAGGAGTAGTTGCTGATAAACATTAACAAGTGTAGTTTCATGAAGGAGGAGTTGGTATATCTGGGATTTGTGATATCTGTGGACGGATTGAAGATGGATCCTAAGAAGGTAAGAGTGATTGTTGAGTGGCCTACACCAGATAGTATTGGGGAGGTGAGATCATTTCATGGATTGGCTAGTTTCTATAGAAAGTTCATTAGGAATTTCAGCTCTATTTGCAGTCCTATGACAGAAATAATGAGAGGAGATAAGAAGGATTTTAGATGGACATCTAGAGAAAACCAAAGTTTTGAGTTGTTGAAGTAGAAGGTGACTGAGCAACCTATGTTGGCTTTTCCAAATTTAAGTAATGTATTTCAAGTAAACTGTGATGCAAGTGGAAATGCAATTGGAGCAGTGTTGAGTCAAGAGGGAAGACCTGTAGCTTATTTCAGTGAGAAGTTGAATGATGCTAGAAGAAGATATTCAATGTATGATTAGGAATTTTATGCCATACTTCAAGCCTTGAAGAAGTGGAGACATTATTTGTTGCCTATGGATTTTTTTGTTCTATACATATCATCAAGCATTGCAATATTTGAAGAGTCAAGGTAATTTGAATCAGAGACACATGAGATGGGTAGAGTTCCTGTAGAGTTATACTTTTGTTTTGAAACATAGGAGTGGAAAGTCAAATAGAGTTGTTGATGCTTTGAGTAGGAGAAGGAATTTACTGACAAAGATGAGAGTGGAGGTATGAGGCTTTGATGAATTGAAGAACTTGTATTAGGAAGACCCATATTTTGCAGAACCTTGGAGAGCTTGCAAAGAACCAGTTTCAGAGGATAGAAGCGAGTGGTTGGATTATTTCGTTCAAGAGGATATGTTGTTCAGACGAAATCAGTTGTGTATACCCCGGAGTTCAATGAGGGATAACTTGGTGAAGGATAAGCATAGTGTAGGAATTTCAGGACACTTTGGAGTTGATAAGACAATGGCATTGGTGAGTGAAAATTACTTTTGGCCACAGATTCATAAGGATGTTAGGATATTTGTGTAGAGTTGCAGAGTTTGTCAAGTTGCAAAAGGGAGTAGTCAGAATGTTGGATTGTATAAACCTTTGATAGTTCCGGAGAGACCTTGGGAAAATATCAATATGGATTTCATTCTTGGTTTGCTAAAGACACAAAGAGGTAATGATTCTGTATTTGTGGTGGTAGATAGATTTTATAAGATGTCACATTTCTTACCTTGTAAGAAGACAATAGATGCAATACATGTAGCAAACTTTTTTTTCAAAGAAGTGGTTAGATTGCATGGATTACCTAGAAGTATTGTTTCAAACAAAGATGTAAAGTTTGTTGGTTACTTTTGGAGGACACTTTGGAAGACTTTGAAGATAGACTTGAAGTTTAGTTCTACTTTTCACCCACAGACTGATGGAGAGACATAAGTAGTAAACAGGAGTTTAGGGAATTTGTTGAGATGCTTGGTTGGAGAGAAGTCTGGAAGTTGGGATTTAGCCCTTGCACAAGCAAAGTTTTCATATAAAAATTTAGTGAACAGGAGTACATGAAAGAAACCTTTTGAGATTGTTACTAGAGTTCATCCTAGAGGTATATCAGAGTTGAGAGACATTAGTATGGAAGACAAGAGGAGTGCAGAAGCAAAAGAATTTGTAGAACACATGAAGAAGTTGCATAGTAAAGTGAAACAACAATTGGAAGACATGAACCAAAAGTATAAGGAGAAAGCTAATGGGAAGAGGAGACATAAGGAATTTGAAGTTGGAGATGAAGTGATGGTATATTTGAGGAAGGAAATATTTCCAGTTGGCACATACAACAAGTTGAAGATGAGGAAGTTTGGACCTTGTAAGATTTTGAGGAAATTTGATTCAGGAAATGCATATGAAGTAGAGTTACCAAATGGTATGGGTATATTTCCTATATTCAACATTGCAAATCTATATTAGTATCACGAAGAAAAATTCAATGAAGACAGTAGAGTAGAATTAGAGAGTCAGTTTCCTAAACAACAGTCAGATGAGATTGAAGAGATTTTGGATGTCAGAGATGGGAGGAAGACTCGTGGAAGACAGTACAAAGAATATCTTGTGAAGTGGAAAGGTAGACCAGTTGAGGATTCTTCTTGGATTTCTCAGGCTGAGGTTGACCTTTTTGGTTTTCCTTTGGCCCCAGCTAAGTGAGGGACTCACTTTTCATCAACCCTAGATGTTTGATGCAGGAGCATCCTTGGTTCTTGGCAATCTTGCATCAACCAAAAAAAATATTTTCTTTTAGTTTTTGTTCTCGTTCTATTCTTGCTCAGTTCATGCTCTGGATTCATCATCTTTGCTCACCAAACCCTATGGATCTTTGTGTACATCGTGGACATGTTCATTTTCCTTGTTCCAAGATTTGGGCATGATTGGATCTTTTTCTGGCAAGTTATCGCTACTAGAATTCTTGACAGTTTCCTGAACCGGCACTAGAATAATTTCAAATTTTTCGGCCAATTCGATTGTTGCAAATTGTCCCCATAAATTTTGGATCTTAACGGTGTGATTTTAATTATTCCATGGAGTGTCCCCAACATTTAGTTTTGGTCCACACTTCATCTTACTTGTTGGAGAGTAATTCAAATTTGAGGCCGACCTATTCATGTGCACATTACATTTTCTTTCATTGGAGAATGTGATTATCTTTGGCTGATGCAGATGTTTCTAGAATTGTGGATATGCTATAAAGCTTGTAATCGATCATTAGGATAGGGAGAAAAGTAGAGGATTTAGATTGATAGAATATAGACTTGATATGTAATATTTTTCTCACATAGAGGAGCATGTTGGAATTCTAAGTATGTTTTATCGGGCCTGTGAGCTGAATTTATAAGCTCAGATGTTGTCAGCCGAATGTAACTAAGATTTTTGTTAATGAGAATATTTCCATCTGCATTTTCCTCCATATTTTGTGTTTCTTTTGTTGTGTTACTCTTACTACATGGTCCGTATAGTTCTCTTTGAGGACCCTCCTACCGTGGCTGCATCAATTTTAGACTATCCTACCCCTACCTTTTGACCAAGTTCATTTCATGGTTTAAGACCACTTTCTCATGCATCCCTACACACTTATTGTGACCTTAACAACTTCATATACATGTCATCTACATGGCACTATTTCTCTACTCTTGAATATTGTCACCAAAAACCTCTTGCTTGGAAAATGAAATTAAATCCCTATGTTGCAAGGGATGGTTATATCCTTTTTATTCAATGTCAGTAAACAAAACTTCTAGTCTTGTGTTGAATTATTGACTTGAAGCCTTTTACAAAAATCACCATAGTGATGATCTCACTATACATATCTCTGGCTTTCTCATAGTGAGTCTATGTTACTACTCTTTTAAAAACTCTTTCACCTTCATATCACTATGTAGGGATGATCTTTTATCTCATACCATCTTACACCTTTTAATGGCTTCAAAAAACCAAGAACATCACAGATAACTTGTCATGAATTAATAGAGTTCCAAGAAAGGAAAGTGAAAACTACAACCAACAATGTCAATCATGCACTTCAAAGAGATATCATCTATGCTAGGAACCATACTCCACCTTCATATGACTTTCTTTACACATCTTGTATTCATGCACTCAAACTATCCTTTAGAGTTGTCACATGGCATGATGAATTTTAAAGACTGTGATATGTAAATTTTAAGTGATTGTGCATTCATGTAATAGTTGTCCACCTATACTCTTGATTATAGACATCATGACTTCCCATACAAGCCGTGATTATCCTTGTGATTATCCTATCCTCATACGACATTTCTCCCCATGATCTTTGACCTGTAACTTTTCCTTTATGATATCTATCTTCTTGTTAATGAGACTCATTACCATACTATCCCTTCCATGCAAGATATACCTTAAAAATATCTACATCCACTATATAGGCACTTATATAATTATGTCACTATATCTTTCAAAAGCTTTAACTTTCTTTACTAAACTATCTTCTAAGTCATTTAAACCTCTAAAATTTTAGTACTATTGAGGGCATTGGCCCTATTCATCATAATGTCTTTGGGATTCTCTATCCTTTAAAGAAACATTGTGGACCATCATCAAAGTTCCTACTCTCTACCTTGTTGGGGTGTTCTTCACAAGTTTGATCTATACTTTGGCTCCTCAAGACTGTGATTTTCCCATTTTCTTGGTGTATGATGTCTTCCACCTCAACTCACTAACATTAAAATTCTCAATACCCATATGCACTGTCAAACAAAGTGAAGGTAGGTTTATACAAGGTAGAAAATTTCCTCAATCTATGGTATTCAAACACAAAGATGGCCTCATATGAAGATTCTACTCTTTTGATTAGTCTCTCTAACAATGTCCATTATTTGTCCTAGATCTGCCTTTTTGCATGAACTATCTTTGTATGAGGTGATTGTGACTCGTTATCTTGTGTCAAGGTAATTTTGTCTTGTGATGGTGACTTAAGGAAACATTTCTTCTATAATTTTTCCTTGCTCTTGCACTTGTGAGACTATCACATGGATTTATATTGTACTGCCTACCTTCACTATCAATAACACTTGTATTTCTTGATGATTGTCCTGCAACTTCACATATTTTCCTTTTAATGATAAAAGTGAAGTCCTTTGTTCTTTTCTCTGAGCTAAGGAGTTAGAGTAGAAAAGGTTAAAAGATGAAGAAGAGGCTGCTAAATAGGAGGAAGAAATGAGGAAGTTAGCAGAAAGAAAAGTTGAAAATGAGAGGAGGGAGCAAGAAAGATTGCAAAAAGAATAAGAAGATCTTCAAAAGGTTGCTTCCCAGCAAACTATTGAAACTATTTCCTCAACACCTCTGAATGTTCAACAAGTGAGCACTCAACTAGCTACTCCCACTTGGTTGAAATTGAACCTAGAGAAGAGGTAGCAAGTGCAAGCCCAACCAATAACGTGGGATGATATGAGGGCAGAAATTGACAAGGTAAAGACAAAGAAGGCCCGTGCAGTGCATTCAACTAGACTCACAAATGAAGGAGATCTAGCAGCTTAAATTGCCACTCCAACTGCTGACAAGGATGATAGAGAATTGCAGCCTAAAGATTATCAGATAAGTACTATTAATCTAGGAAAGCATACTAGAAATTAGCAGATTAATTTGATTGACATCATTTCCACTACTACCAAGTACAGGTTAATCAAGGACAAGCAAGCCAAAGATGAGCTTAAGGCTCAAGTGGTTAAAATGAAAGATTTCTTGAAGGAGTTGATGTCATCTACGCTTGAGCATCCGACAACATACGAGATTCCCATTCTTATGAGCAGAAAAGAGGTAGATGGCTTGACTGAAATGAAGAAGAAATCCACATGGGTTGACAACTGGCTTAATACCTTCAAAGCTGATATGATTAAGTTCTTTGATAAAGGTTTTAAGTATTATTACAAGGGGTTGAAATTAGTCAAGACCATAGAAGTGTCCATGAAGAAATGGTGGGAAGAAGAGGAAAAGCTCAGAGAATACCTGGGAAAGCTCAGAGCAATTGACAAAATGATTGAGGAAGAGATGGTACAGTCTTAGATTTTGGGAGAGGAGGATTCTAGATATATTGCAAAGGTAATTCATATATCTTCCTTTAAGTCAGAGACTCTGATTGAACACAAGATAATCATGCTTAAGAATGTTCATGAGATGTTTGAGCACACGGATGTATTCGAAGAATTAATTTCAAGATTTATTGATAAAGCTTTGCCTCCAGACCAGAGACTTGAATCCTTGGGAGATATAAAGGATGCATTGGAAGAATGATTGAATGGAATGCTAACAGAAGGAGATACTGATGAGTCACCACTCATGGATAGATTGCTAGAACTCAGAGGAGACCTGCGTTGGGAAACCAAGGACGCTGGAAAAATGAGATTAATTGTCGATGCAGCTAAGAAGAAGTTTGAAGAGTCAAATTTCAAGGTCAACTCAGTAGATGGACCAGATGATGATACGGTGAAACAGATTCTGGCTAACTATGATGAATACTGTGGTGTCCAGCATGAGGATGATAAGGAAATTTAATTGTTTTTATTAAATTTTGAACAACAATACTCTTTTTTGGATGGATTTTGAAGAAAGGAATGACTAGGCAGCGACGCTGGAAAGACAAGAGTAACTCATAGTTGTTGGTAGTGATCTCAATGATGACTTGCAGTTTGAATTTTGGGTAGAAGGAGTAGCTGGCGCACTTGTTCAACTTCAAAAATTGCAGTAGAGACAAACGATGGAGTTATCTGAATGTCCCTACATTTGTGGATCTAAAACCTCAGATAGTGGATCTTAATTTTGATAAGAGGAATTAGTGTTGAATTGGTCTATATGTAAAAATTTCTCTCCATTTTGTAAAGGTCAATTGATTGAAGTTAGGATTCACTACCTAAGAGAGATTTAGGATAGCTTTATATTTTTTAGAAGTTTTTATAGTTTTATGCAAAGATACTCAGAAACACCTTTTAGAGTTTTACTATAGTTTATGTTATTTTCAGAAGTTTGTTAGTTTAATGGTGATGTTGATGAACAATAGTTATTCGTCTGTCAGTAGATTTTTCTATGCATAAATGTCTCTTATTTGATGAAAATCAATAGAATATTTTGAATCTGAAACTATTCAATTGAGTTATCCATGAATGAGATCTCTTTATATTTATTGATCTATGAATTCTAGTAATGAGTTGGTGATATGTTCTTGTTTGAAAAATGGAGATTTTTTTTAAAAAAGTGATGAGGAATGGTTGTACGTCTTGAATTTGCACCATGAATGAATGCAATGGTATAGATTACTCTATGGATTGTGTCATTGATGGTTTTAGTTGGTTAAAAGAAATGCTCATTATGAAGTTTATATTTCTAAATTAAAGTAAATCTACGTTTATGCTTTGTTGTCCTGAGCTTTGTTCTATCTTTTGCTATTTATTTACACCCCCCAAATGTTAGATTAATTTATATTATGTAGTTTGTACCCTTTACCAACAAGCCCTTTGAACATTACAATTGCATAGGCCACTGAAAAACAATAGCACAGTTGAGAACCAACTATAAAGACCTTGGAAGATGGGTAGTTTATATTATTTGTCTTTTTTTAGGAGTAGAGTAGCAATATTCTATTTTAACATTGTTGTGTTATTTTTTACCATCAACAAGTATTCCTTCTCTCAAACCCATAAAATTGGCAATAGCTTCATCATTTTCAAATACATCAAGGGTAGGTGGTCCTTGTTAATCCCAATAGATGAGTTCAAGGAACACTAAAGGGATGCCATCATCAAGAGTGTCAAGGGTCAAGAAGGACAATGTAAGGACAAAATTATTGATATGGTCACAAAAGGTTTTTATCCAAGCTTCCCTCTTCCTAGGAATAGATTGGTCGACATTTGACACATTTTATGGTGGACAACCCTTAAAGTTTTGTCTAAATATTTCCTCAAAGGTTGGCTCGCTAGGCTCTCTAAATTTTTCATCAAGTTCATAGTCACTAGATGATTTATCATAACCAAATTCATACTCATGAGAATTAGTTTCAGATGTATTAGATGTATCGATAGCCTTAGAAGCACTTACTTCCTTAGTCGAAGACATCATAGAACTAGGACCCTTCACTTTTATTGGTGTAAACCCTAACCCTAGATTCTTTGGTCTTGACTTATGCATCAGAGGTTCCATCATTCCATTGTTGTTAAGCCCAATCCCATTATTTCCATCATAGCCATATCATTTCATAAGGTCGAAACCTTTACTGTATTGTTTAGTGGAATCGTCTTATGCTCAATATCTTCTTCATCCTTATATAACCATGTAGAAACATCCTCAAGACCTCTTCATTGCTCAATTATCCCCATTTTGTGAAGGTTGTTGTGGGAGGCATATGGATAATGACCTTTGATTTTTGTTGGACTATTGATGGTTTGCCATATGACTTAGGCGTTGTGAGTTGACTGACATAGTAGGACGTCTTCAGGTGATATTCACCACACCCCTTTTCTTGGACCTCAACTTTTGGATTAGAGGATGGAGATTTAGTGTTGGATGTCTTGTACAATGTAGAATGATCAACGTATTTGGATGATGAGGACGATGAAGCTTCCTGATTGACTGGGACTTGGCATTTGGGGATCCCTCTTAAATTGTTACAATATTGAAAAGGATTGGGATCACCAAAGATTATCACTTATGTGCCTTCATGAGGAAACTTCAAGCATTGATGGTATGTAGAGAGAATGGCCTTCATGGCATGAATCCATGGTCTTCCAAGTAGGAAGTTGTATGGGAGGTCAAGATCCAAGACTTGGAATGTGATGTCCATTGTTTTAGGTCCCACTATGACAGGTAGTGTTATAATGCCCTTGGAAGAACATTCCTCATCATCATAAGATTTTATGACTATGATTTTTGTCACATCCATCCAAGCTTCATAGAATCCCAATGCCTTGACTACTTTAAGAGTGCAAATGTTTAGACCTACTCCACCATCTACCAAGACTCATCTGACTTTGGTTTTATGGACAAAAATTTCAATGTGAAAAGAGTCATTATGGGTGGCTTTTTGAGATGAATAGTCTTGTTCTGAAAAAGAGATGTGATGGGTATTAGCCAAGCATCCTACCATTTCTTGAAAATGATTGACATCGAGGTTGGTGGGGATGGAAGTTTCTTGAAAATCCTTTTCAAGGATAGCCATATGTTCAAGAGAAATGTGAAGCAACTCTAGGAAAAAGATTTGTGTTGGTATTTTTCCTAAATGGTCTAAGAGGTTATATTGGGACTTTGGATATTGAGGTTGAGGAGAAGGACCTTGGATGGTGACCTTAGTCTGTCATGTGTTTATAGCACATTCAGGAGGCTTCTTGATGGTGATGGTGTTGACATGTTCATTAGCAGTGTGAAGATGATTTACTATGGTGTTATAATCATATTTGGCCTCAGTGTAATTGGTGTTATTGTTTCTCTTTTATCCCGAACTAGAATGATTTCCATTTCCATGGTCTTGTAAGGTATTTTTGAAGATTGTGTGGTCATTATTAGATGTGTCTTGTTGTCCTTCAACTTCAATGGTATCATTCTCAACAAGGTCTTGGACTATGTTCTTAAGTTCTCGGCATGATGAAGTGGCATGTCCTTTGGTGCAGTGCTATTCACATGTAGCATTGTCATCCCACCAAAATGGTTTAAAATGACTCGGTTCATATTGTTTGACAGGTTGTAATGTTATGGTCTTTGATTGTAGGAGTTGTTTTAGGACGGATTCAATTGGTTCCCCTAAGGGAGTGTATTGTCATTTAGGGGGAACTTTCTTGTTTGTCTAGGTGGACCGCGTTCTTGGTTGTTTTGGACTACATTTGTTGTTTGATTTGGGACATGTTTCATGTTTGGACCTTTAAGAGTAAGCATGGGACCCATTTTTCTCACAACCTTGGAGTCTACAACCCCATAATTATTGGCATTCTTGTTGCATGACCAATATTTGATTTTGTCATTGGATGGGTTTTGGTTGGTTGTGTTTTTGTTGTAGAATTTGATTTCTCCCTTGTCAATAAGAGATTTTTCAAGGATCATGCCTTTCTCAACTAGGTCTACAAATGAGGTACAACATTGCATACGTAGCTCATGCCTCAAGTTTGAGTTAAGGTTTTCAATGGAGATGAAATTTTTTTTTTCTCAGGTATCTCAATGGGACATCTACTTGCCAAACCCCTCCATTGTTGGAAGAAAGTGACAAAATTTTCACCATCTTCTTATGAGGTATGACATAGGGTTGGAATTGTTATTTTATTGTCAATGTTGAATGCAAAGTGTTCCACAAATTTGTCTGCTAGTTCTCCCCATGTTCTTATGCCAGTTGGTAAATGTGCAAACCACTCAAGTGTTATTCTTGTAATACTTCATGGAAAAAGTCTCATTAGATATGTTGGTTTGTATGCAATGTCTATACAAGTTGTGGAAAATTCTCTTATGTGTTTGATAGGATTTCCCTTCCCTTTATACGTAGGAAAGTTAGGCGTGGTATAACCATGTGAGAAGGGTGGCATGTATAAATTCTTGTCAAATGGATAGAGACATAAGTCTTTTGTGGAATAAGTCTTCTTGTTAGACACTTGTATGTTCTCCAATTCTTTTTGTAGTGCAAGCATTTGAGTTTGTAGAACATCCACTTGAGTCAATGATGGATCTTGTATGTTTTGAGGACCCATTTTGGCATGTTGAAATCTAAGGTTATGGGATGAATTTTGATTGGGTATGTGTGTATATGAAGGATTTTGGTTTTGCATATGTGTGTGAGATGGTATTTGGTTATGATTTGGAATGTGTTTGTTATGAGGAGGATTGGATTGTGTATTCCATGAATTTGTAATGGTATGACCATGTGGATTTTGGTTTCCATATTGTGGGAAGGTTCCTTGGTTGCTATACTATGTATTATATGGAATAGAACCTTGGATATTGTTTAGAACATGCATATGAGGAGTAGGTCCTTGTTGCCATAGGATAGCATGTTGTGAGGCCCCAATGTTTGGCATATAATTCATTTTGGGAATCTTGTTGATGAAATTTTTTGGTTTTTTGGTTGAAGTGCTTGCGCCAAGTTTATTGGAAGGTGAGACCCCTATGGTGTTTGATGTGAAAAGTGGATTGGAAAAAACACCAAAGTATTGTGTTGTGGTGTTTTGAAGCATTTATTGTGTCATGTTTTGGGTGCAAAATAGTGAGGTATGAGTTTTCATTGCGTCTTGTGAGGATCCACCTAGTGGTATAGACGTGTTGACTTGTGGGATAGATCCACTAGAGGTAGCAATATTGTGTCCTTGGTTTTGTTTGTTTGGTGTGGGTGCCACTTGTAGCGTATTGACATCAAAAGCATGGGGTAATGTGGCTCCTTCTGACAATAGTTTGGCTAGGTAACATTGGTTGTCTAATGCCACAAGTTCATCCACAAAAGAGGCCATTTCAGGATCTTGTGTGGCGGCCTTTAGTTTTTCTATGACAATGTTTCCATCCTTGTCTCTAGTGATGAATTTTTCCAATAGGGATTTGTATGGTCTAAGTGCCTCATGAGAGGAGTTACCAAATGGGTTGACAAACTCATCATCTTGTGAGAAGGCCATTTATTTTCATTTCATTTACAACCTAATTTTGACCATAAAAGACTTGCAAGAGGGAAGTGAATGCGAAGGTAATATGGTATGATGTCTAGGATGACTATGCAAAGATTATGACCAAGGTATAGGATATGCCTAAGGATGATACCAAGTTATGGATTCAAAGTGATAATATGTCAAGATGTCAATAGGATAAATGTCACAATAAGGTCCAAATCTATCGTAATGTCTATGCAAGATGACGTTTAAGGATGATACCAAGACAAAGGATCAAAGTGACAATAGTCAAATGTCAAGAATGCCACAATGAGGTCAATTTCTTGAGTATGTCTAAGGTATACCAAATGTGATGTAAGTGAAAGGATGATGGGTATAAATGGTAATATGACCTAAGAGGATGACTAAAGGTATGACAACTAAACACCTTGTGGTAAATCTAAGGTAAAGTTGTTTAATCAAACTAAGATAGCCAAGGTTAAAAGCTTGATTTATCAAGGCTTCAATGACGATAATGACTAAAATGAAGAGTTGACAAAAGTGGTCTCAAACTAGCCTTGTGAGTTGAGGAGACAACCTAGATGACAAAAGAATAAGGTGATGGATAAGTGAAGTCAAGAAAAATATTATTTGGTCACTATGGTCTGCTCTAAAGTCTAATAAGTTTCCAAAGCTCAAACCTATAGCAAGGTATATGCAAACTAAAGGATGATCTAATGTTTGACCTATGGCCAATGCAAAGGATGCAATGATGGTAAAATGGATGAATGAAAAATGATAGTCATGAAAGTTTGCAAGTCTATGATCAAAGAACTAGGTGATGGTCAAGAATTGACTGGAAAATGGATTATCTCAATTTTTCTCTAAAACGTTCAATGATAGGCAATTGCATCATTTTGAGTCTCATTTGCGATGTTCTGGAAATAGTTGCGACATTTTGGAAATGACAATTGCAGTTTTCTAGTTCTCAGTTGCAATGAATGATAGTCAATTGTGGTTAAAATTGTGTTTTGCTAAGTTTTGACTTGTTTTGACAAAATTTTGAAGTGATTTTGTGAAGTTTGATTTTGGAAAACACAAAAAATAGGCTGAAGACACTTGTTTTGGTCTGGTTTGAGTGTGAAAAATGTTTTGAATGTGCAAGAAGACACTTGTAGACAATTCACAACCTATGCTAGAAAGGATGTTACTTGCTATGTCCCTACTTGGATTGCTCCAAACTCCTAAACAAAGTGGATAACTAGATATCTTGGTGACACTGGCTCCCCCTTACATGGAATGGGCACACCAAAATATCTTACCCTTGAAGATCCTAAGATCTTGTGAACCAAGGGAATTTCTATCTCCACAATGAATGGTGGAATGTAGGGCAGCTTCAGAGGTCCAACCTCCTGCACCAGCAAGTAAAAGAGATTTTGACCACTAAAACAAGTGGTTCTTAGTCCATACTCGGGGACATGGCACCTTGTGAGCATCCAACAAGCCACTTAAGGATTTAATCACTCCTACTAGGGGCTCTTATACATTTTATGGTACTAGTACCCTATTCTGAATGGCATTGTATGACTAAGACCTACATACCATAAGGACTTGACAGTTTAGTCTTATCTGTTTGTATATCGGCTCGATCAAAAAATAAGTTTGAGTCATTTTTGAGTTCTTTGTACGGATGTGTCTCATAGGTAGGCCCCTCTAAAGGTAAAAAAAAAGTGAGACAAGTATGTTATTTTTGATCTCCAAGATCTCATGAAGCGCAAGGAGAGAGCATACACAACACATTTTTCTCACCAATGTAATCATGGTAAAATTATCAAGGTTAGGTAGCAAAGCATATAAATCTGTAGACATTGAAAATATGCAAATTGATATTGCACACTTGATCCTGACCTACTAACATCACTTCATCCTCAGTTATCCCTCTATCTAACCATTTAATCGAATAGCCTTATTTGATTAAAGTCATCATAATTCCCCTTTTAATTAAATAAATCCCTCGATTTAATTAAACCATTGTCTCTGTGTAATTAGCTAGGTCATTTCATCTTCCTATCTTTATTTAATTAAATAATCCATATTATTTGATTAAATCTCTAAAGTTCATCTAATTAAATTAAATAAATCAAACATTTATCCAATTTAATCTAACATCACCCCCTTTGGTTAAATAAATCAAAATATTTATTTAACTAGGTCTAAATCATTTTCTTCTCATTTTGATTTATTTCAATCCTACAAATCTAAATAAAATAGTCAAATCACCTAATTCCTCTTAAATTAATCAAATCTCGACAATTAATCCTAATCACTCAAATCCTCTAGATTTTGCAACTTGCACTATGAAAATCCAATTTAACTGATTTATAAATCATCTATTTTCATTCAAAAAAGGCATCAAAGATGGAATATTCCTCAAATTTGAAATCTCCCCCCAAAAGAACTTGTCCCTTCCAACAAAGCATTTAAAATCTCTTACATGTCCTTTTCTTGAGCCATGTGCATTTGCTTCACCTCTCACCTCATCCTTCAAGCCATATTTTGAATTTGAATCTCCCCCCTCTTTGCACATTCTTCAAAATGTGCTCATTCCTCAACCATTCACATGTTGACAAGTGGCACAATGCCATTGGTTCATCTTTTATCCCACATTCATCCTATCTTTCAATCTTCAACTCTTTCTTTCTATAAATAAGAGACTAATCTCCTCATTTGAGCATCCACAATTTGAGTAAACTTACTATGCTCAAATTATTAGCAAATTCCATCCATTATCATTGAATCCTAGCTAGGTTATGTAGGTTTTTACCTTGAAGCACTCACCATCCTTCATCAAAGTGGATCATTCATCAACATTCATCAAGCTTGCATCATAGGAATTGGGAAAGGGCCAATTTTCACATCAAATTGGCACCAATTCCCCCATGGGATCATGAGTTTGGTAGTTTAATTAGGATTCAATCTCTATTTTATTGTTTTCTTATTGTGTTCTTCATCTCTTTTCCTAATTTAAGCATTGTGAATGGATTTCATGGGGAATCCTTGTTCTTGCTTGCATTCTATATTCTAATGTGTTTCTTCTTATTTTTTTGCAGGTATTAGGATTGGGGTTCACACATTTGGTGCTAGAAGGAGGGAAATCTCACCTTTCAATCATGTTTTTTTATCAAATTCATGCATTTTTCTTTGTTTACAGGTTCAACGTTGTTGTTCAGCACCGTTGGTTCTCCAGCGTCACTATACATGACTGCTGGAAATTCCAATTGTGACGTTGAAGTCTTCCTGCCCAAGATTTTGAATTTCAAACCGCGTCGCTTGACCAATCTGACCTGCGGGAATTTTTAAAAAAATCAAACTGCACCACTAAGCAAAAGGGTGACACATTTGAGCTCACTAGTTTGGGTATAGAGCACCGCTGACTGGTAAGCGGCACTATACAGCACCGCTAGAGAAATCAAACTACGATGCAGTCATGGCTTGCGTCGCTGGCATGGAGTAAAAAATTGGAATTTCATTTTAGCACGTGCCTTTTGTCAAATGATAAGTTTATCTTCTGTTTTATGCTTTTTAACCTCTGTGTTTTGCATAATCTGACTGATTTTCTTTCTTGTAGGTTGGATCAATTAAAAACAAAGAGAAAGAGAAGCATGATGATGGTATTTCACAAAATCAAAGTGTTTTTAAACACTTTAGTGTTTGTTTAACACTCTTAGGAAACTATTGTCTATTCTTGCTTAGGATACTAATTTTGTTTGGGCTTTTAAAAAGAACCTTTTCAATTTTTGCAAAGGCTTAAAATGAATATTAGGAATACAACTTACTAGAGTTTTTTTTTTTGTTAACAATTGAACAAAGCAACTCTCATTTGTCCTTTGGTGCTTTAAAAAGAACTCATAATTGCTTTGTAGCTCTGTTCTGAACAAGCGTCTTTGTCTCTGATGGCTTACTTAAAGTCCTAATCCAACTTCTACGGTAAAAAAGATGTATAGCTTTTCATATTTATAGCAAATCTCATAACCAAGGCCTTTTTTGTAATTTTAGGTTGAGATAAAGCAACCACCTCCACACTTCATTTTGGGTTTAAAATTGAACAAAACATTGTGAGAGTGTGAATAGAGCATTATTGTGTACATTCTCTCTTTATGTTACAAACAAAGATTGATCGAAAGGCTGATATTCCTTTAAATTGGCTTTCGCCCATCTTAGAGGACCTACCTTGGGGAAAAAGTACTCACCTAAGGGAATGATCTTCAACCGTAACACTCTAAAGCCAAGAGTATTTCCAACTAGGATATAAATGTAGTATTTGGAATGTTCAATATCATGCAGAAGTATTCCAAATTTTAGGATGGATTTGAAAGGGGACTCTTGCCATATGGGTCAATCTCCACGAATGAAAAGTCCTTATTAAAACCTATGTTCTAGAATTTTCCAAAATCCTTAATCTATTTATTGGTGCAAGAACAGTCATTTTGAAGACACCCCACACTTTTATGGTCTTTAATTAGAAATGGAAAGCATGCAATGGGAGTTTCATGGGTGTCGGATGCTTGCCTCCAGATAAGTGAGTGGCCTGGAGGGGTTTCTCTGGGGTCGCCACCCAACCATCTACCAAAGATAAGTGGGAATGGATCTTCCCAAGCGGGGATTCCAAATAAATATTGTCTTTCATATCCATAGGGTTGTGCATGTTCTTGGTATCAAAACACTTGCTTGTTTGAAAAAATTGGGAAACACACATTCAAGAGGAAAATCAAAATTTCAAACCCCTTAGTTAGAGCAAATACCTTTGACAAAACCCAACAACTATTGCTTACCCTAGGGATTATGTCCTTAGAGGTTTCTAAGTAATTGGGTTGACATCTTAACTTGCTTCTACCAAGGTCAACATTAGGTAACCATTTCCTTGATTTCATTGAATTCCAAATAGCACTTTGTGGGATGAAAAGAAGTTAGGACATTGGACGTTTAGTTTGAAAATATAATCAAGAAAGTGTTTGTGGTAAAAGCAATTCACTAATCAAGATGAAATCAATTGACCCCACACATGTGATTGTGCATCTTTTGTCTTATGGTCTTTTGAGCAAACATTGATCTTTTGGTTTGAAGGAAAAAGCATGTTCTTTAAAACCTTGGCCTTGTAAACAAATCCTTCTTAGGTTCATTTAGGATCAAAATCAAACACTTCATCCATTTCAAACATTTATCATCCCATCCCACAAGCAACTTTGTAGCTTTGGAAACATCATTATCTAGACTTGGGTACATCCTTAAAACAAATCAAAATCTCCTTGTTTAATTAGGAGTATGGGAATGCATCCTTTCTCATACCTCTAGTTAAATTAGCACACCTTTGAACAATTTTATCCTAAAGATCACATCCAACATCTTGGGGTTTACAAGATAATTATCAAATCAAAATCAAATCCTAAAGTCTAGCATTGATCCAAAGTTCCTAAGAAAAACAACACCCATATCATTCACCCCTTTCATCCTTCATCTCATCATCGGTCCTAAAAACCTTAGAGGTCACTTTTGCAACAAAGTCAAAACACAAGAAGAACATGGAATATAAACTTGATCCATACATCATAAGCGTTCTAAACCAACCAAATTATCAAAGCCTTACAATGCCAATTGATTTTCAAAACTCATATTTATACAATTCGTACATGGGATCATTATCTCCTACAAACCTCAATGGTACAACAAATGTGAGTATACCCAATCTAAATTTTGAAACACATTTTCCAATGGTAGATTTAAATCCAAGTCCAAACTTACAAATCTATCAACCAAATACTCAATGCATGAGTCTTCAACAAAACAACATTATCCCACCAAATCCATACATGCCAAATGAGAATATACAAAGTACAACTATACCAAACATGAACATTTCAAATCCACACTTGGTAAACTTTTGGATAGATATGTTTGCAAATCACATGAATGTTGTTCAAAATACATCACACCCATATGTCCCCCTCACCTTTCATAATGACCCATCATCATCACCATATAATGCAACACCACAAACCTCTCTCCCCATGACCTCACAAGGAGAAGGTGACATATTTGGACTAGGGGGAATTTTTGATCAAGCATCATCATTTCCCCAAGGGAGCATGTCACTCACTCTCCCACCACTCCCACCCTTTCCATTAACATCCATATCACCTCTTAGTTTGGGGCTACCTTCACTACCACCGCTCATCCAAAACATCCCCCCAACCATCAATCAAGGCATCATACCAAATCATCCCCCCTTACCATCGATATCACAACAATAGATGGCGACCATCCCCATAGCACAAGCAACCAACACATCATCTATCATCCCTCAAAACATTGTCTCTCAAGGACTAACCATATCGATCGCACTATCCACCACTCAAATCCCAATCATCAATACAATGATACCTCTTATCACCACAACAAGAACTATTCCAAAACCACCTCTACCACCACCACCACCCAAACCAAACACATCAAACCAATACAACATTGTGTTACAAGCCACTCAATAGGCTACTTATCAGAAGGCCCTCCAACAAAACCAAAACTGACAAGCTGCACAACTAGCTGCTCAGCAAGCTACACAAGTTTCTCAAGTTTCCCAAGCCACACTACAAGCCCAAGCTCAAGTGCAAGCGCAAGCTCAAGCCCAATACCAAGCCCAACAAGAAAATGTTGTTCAAAATCCCAACAAAATGTTAATGACTTCATGTATTGATCCAAGCCAACTGTCACATGATCAAGACCTATCCATAAACGAACACATGGAAGATGTTTCTACCTCATATGAAGATCAAATCAACATACATCAAGAGTCACTTTTTGATCATGATAAGAATTCCTCAACAATATATCCGACAATGATCTATTTCAAGGAGTGTTAACATTATTTGATCCTGCAATCAACGATCCATTGACCAATGATCATGTTGAAAATTTCTCTACATCACCTAATAAGTTAGAGGACATATCTCAAAAAAATACTCTAAAGCATGATCAACATCTCTCACCAAAGTCTAGCAATGGTCCTTTCCAAGATATATTGACATCCTTTGACCTCATGATTATCAATATTGAAGGAATCTTCAACTCAACACTTGATCCAAATTCACTCAAAGATCAAGAAGATATTGAGCCACTTTCTATGCCTAATGAAGATATACAAGAACCCTTTGTAAGAAATCCATCCTTTGAAATTGACCCATGTCAAGAACTTGATCCAAAGTATGTCGAAAGCAATTATGAAATCATTCAAGATCAAGAATTTTTATCCCCAATTTACTACAATGATCTAATGGATACTCTCCTATCTATACAAGATGATCATATCCACATAGCACATACTCCATCTACCCATGAGATGCTTTTTGTGGAAGGACATGTAGATGATCTTCATTCAGAATAGGATTCCTTTACTCCTGATATTATTACACAAAAAGAGCAAGTTATTGAGTTGACAACATTAGGATCAAATATATCCCAAATTCAGACTGAGGACATTATGTATAAAGATATCCAACATTATCCACTCAAGGAAACATGTCAAACAAAAGAAGACATTGTGGAGTTAGCAGAGCAACAAATGGAAATAACATCATCTGTAGTGGTCATTTATCAGAGCATGCTTACTGAACAAGACATCTCAAAATAGGTAGAATCAAAGAACAAAGGTGCTACTACCACCATACTGGGGGAAACTATGTCTCAAGAAAATTTCAACATAGGGAGCACGAAGAATCTTTATGGTGAGACCAATGCTAATACAACAACCAGCCACGTCATGAATCTTCATCCACCCATCACCCCATCCATGAATTGGGACCAACATCAAAAGAAAGATTTGAATCAAAGGACAAAGAACGTTATCAAAGAAAAAGAAGCTAAGAAGCATACCAGACAAATCAAATACAAGTGGATACCAAAGAATACAAAGAAATATTATCCCTATCAAACTCCATCAGTCAAAGAAACTATGGGGAAAAATAAAAAAGGGAAAAGTATCCATCAAAGATGTCCACAAAATCAAAAGCAATCTTTTCAAGTGACATACAAATTGTATCAAGCAGTTGGTCCTAATTCCATGCACACTTTCGTATCCACCCATCATTGCTCATCTTCCCAAGTTTGGAGAGTCAAAGGTTCCAAACTATCAACCAACCCATCTCTTATCCCTAAACACACTCCATCCAAGCCTCCACACATAATATCCAATTCCCAAATTGACCATGTATTGGCAATGACCCTTCATCATAAGGATTCTAAAGGAACTCTATCCCGATGTGCACATAGAGACAAAGTTAACCCTAGTATCAATAAAGCAGATCAAGAATCCCAAAAGTTGCATTCAAGTGCACGTATCTTAGCAAAGAAAATTCTTCAAGAAGGCTATCAATGGCACATCATGATAGAAGCATCTACATCAACAACACCTTGTGGTTCAACATGAGCTTTAAATTTTTTATTGAAAAATACAAAAAATCTAAAAATATGAAAATCCAAAAAAAAATCAGAAAAAGGATTGAAAACAGTAAAGAAAAAAATTGTCCTCTAGTGAAAACCACTTCGGTGGCACTTTGGGCAAGTACCGTGATGAAAACCTGGAAAATAGGCATCATGTGTGGAATAGAGCATCTACGTGCGCCAATTCAGGTGAAAGCATCTCATCCCATCCATAATAAATCCAACATTTCATCCATCTTATTCATAATAAATCCATCCATCCATGAACCAGTTATCCAATCCATTTTCATCCACCTACATACATAGTCCAAGTTATCTTGATCTTGACAAAGTTTGGGGCACACTTTACACTTGCTTATGTTAAACATCTTGACATGGATCATTTTCATTGATCCTATCCTACCCAGTGTTATCTGATCCATGAAGCATTATCTAATGAGAATTCTTTATCTGAATAGCTTATCTTATCACAAGATAATCCTTGCATCCTTTGCATGCTTACCATATACATCCATCCATACACCTATCCAGGCATCCACCCATCGCATTCCATACATTGCTAGACACTGGGGGCAGATATTTACATCTTGCTTCAGGAATAAATCTTGATCTATATCCTCCAACTTATGTGGTGATCCGAACATTGGAAAATGTGAAATAAAATTGGTCAAAGAATTTGTGATCCAAAATCCAAGTCACTAGCCCATGGCATATTTTGACGAGAACATGTTCTTTATCAAAGCTTTATCTTTCATCGAACATCAATCCAAACAATCAATATCAATCGCATCTAATGTGTACTTCAATGTCACATCAAATCATCCAAAACATCTTTTGTTCCAAATCAAGCTTCATTATCCTGATCAATCAAATCCAATCAATCCATCATCATTTTGGGATATCCTTCCAAGTCCTTGTGTTTCTTAAACACTATCCTTGCATTGTTGTGTATCCTCAACAATGTTATCATCATCAATCCCTAATCATCTTGGGATATCCATCCTAATCCTTGTGTTACTTAACACTATCCTTTCATTGTTGTGCATCCTCAACAATGTTATCATCATCAATCCATCGATTTGATCAGTCAACCTTAGCTTGGTCTTCAACAAAATCCCAAATAGAGAACTGATATCATCACACATGTCTATATCCAAATCATCAAAATCATGCGAAAAAACCAAAAACATCCAAAACATATAAAAAAAAAACCAAAAACATCCAAAATCATATCAAAAATCCAAAAACATTCAAAAAAATAAAAAAACGTCAAAAACATGGAATCTGAACTATGTCAGTTCTCTCGAAGCTTAAACGTATAAGGATAATCTTTTGATCAGCCCCCGACATCAAAATCCAAAAACATTCAAAACACAAAATCCAAAAATAGTCATAAAATCTCATAAAATCCAAAAACATTCAAATAACCCAAAAATACCAAAAACAACCTCAAAACATTTCGAAAAAATAAAAAAATCCAAATATTTGAAAAATTCATCCATCTCATCTCATTTTCACACACAATAAAAATCACTCATAATAAAACAATCATCACACTCATCCTTTGGAAAAACAAACAGAACAACCACAACAATCAACAAAAGCAAACTTCAAACATAAAATCAAAATTGAAACAACAAACCTTTAAATGCAAAATCAAACTCTTGATCATTTTGAAACATGTCAATCGACTGTATATCAAAAGCCTATCAAACAACTCATCAACCCATCATCATCCTATACAATGCATGTCCTAGGATATATCGTTCCGACAATGGGCATCATTTTGGATATCACCTTGGATTCTTATCCTATCAAAACAAATCCCTTTGGCTAGAGGTATGAAGAACATTGACTTGTTTGTTTACTTGATCTTTTCTTTTGATTTATCTTATTGCACTCATTCCAATGACCTCTCGATGATGTCTAATCAAAATGATTTAGAGAGAAAGGAATGGGGCAACGATCATTATTTTTTGTCTGCTGTGCTTGTTGGACATTCTTGTAAAATAACCTCGGCGAATACTTGCTTTGTTAGGTGCATCCTAGCAAGGTTTTTGTATGTCAAGTGTGAACAAGAATACTCCTATCTATTTGTTGATTCAAAGTCCATCACACTAGGTGCAACTCCATCTTGGTTCTTTATACCCTGATGCATCGTGCCTACATGTGTTATCAAACATAAGGTAATTGGCCCTTTTAAAATCCCAACTCCTCAGTAAGCAAAGCATCATCATCATCATCATCACTATCATCATCTCTAATAAAGTTGGCTAGTTGGTGTCTCTTGTCATCATCTTATTTTCTTCTTACTTCCTTTTGCGCTAACATGGTACCATGATAGTTAATCATAAATCATCGATAATGCATCTATCTTGCATCCACAAAACCATCAGCATACTGCACAATGCATATCATATCATATAGAAAGCATTAATCATACCACATGCATTCATCTCCATCATTGCATAATATAGATTGGTTATTCTAAACATCTCATAAACCATACATTTATCATCTATTTCCATAATCATAAAAGCATCATCATATCATATCATGTGCATCCATATCATCCATGCATCATCATATCATCCAATGCATATAAACATCATAATCATCTCATCATCAATAATTTCACTGTCATGGTACAAATCAGGATCAAGTGGGTGTAATATATCAAAGTATACATGAGGTTACCCATGGTCGAGGACTATCTACATCATATAATCTGTCTACATCAAATATTTGAGTTGAACTAATATTGAACCTCTTTATCGAGAGATCCACCCTCAAATCAAACCTCTTCACCTGATCTCTTGAGGGGGCAGTATACTGGCGTAATTCTTCATTCGTTGGGGCAGTAGAGGGGCATCTGAAAAAAATCAGAGAAATTTTGACTTTTGATCATGGCAAGGTTATTCTTTGAACCAACGCAACAAGTGCATCGCTTCAAAGAGGGGCAAAATGTAGACATCAAAAATATACAGATTGATATTGCACACTCGATCCTGATCTACTAACATCACTTCATCCTCAATTATCCCTCTATCTAACCATTTAATCGAATAGCCTTATTTGATTAAAGTCATCATAATTCCCCTTTTAATTAAATAAATCCCTCGATTTAATTAAATCATTGTCTCTGTGTAATTAGCTAGGTCATTTCATCTTCCTATCTTTATTTAATTAAATAATCCATATTATTTGATTAAATCTCTAAAGTTCATCTAATTAAAATTAAAATAAATCAAACATTTATCTAATTTTAATCTAAATATCACTTCCTTGGTTAAATAAATCAAAAATATTTATTTAACTAGGTCTTAATCATTTTCATCTCTTTGATTTATTTCAACCCACAAAATCTAAATCAAATAGTCAAATCACCCAATCTCCCCTCTTTAAATTAATCAAATCCTACTCACTTAATCATAATCGATATATTTTGAATTATTTCATCATTCATTTTCCATACACACCACCCCACTCTTTTCCACCTCTCACCTCATCCTTCAAGCCATATTTTGAATTTGAATCTCCCCCCTCTTTGCACATTCTTCAAAATGTGCTCATTCCTCAACCATTCACATGTTGACAAGTGGCACAATGCCATTGGTTCATCTTTTATCCCACATTCATCCTATCTTTCAATCTTCAACTCTTTCTTTCTATAAATAAGAGACTAATCTCCTCATTTGAGCATCCACAATTTGAGTAAACTTACTATGCTCAAATTATTAGCAAATTACATCCATTATCATTGAATCTTAGCTAGGTTATGTAGGTTTTTACCTTGGAGCACTCACCATCCTTCATCAAAGTGGATCATTCATCAACATTCATCAAGTTTGCATCATAGGAATTGGGAAAGGGCCAATTTTCATATCAAATTGGCACCAATTCCCCCATGGGATCATGAGTTTGGTAGTTTAATTAGGATTCAATCTCTATTTTATTGTTTTCTTATTGTGTTCTTCATCTCTTTTCCTAATTTAAGCATTGTGAATGGATTTCATGGGGAATCCTTTTTCTTGCTTGCATTCTATATTCTAATGTGTTTCTTCTTATTTTTTTGTAGGTATTAGGATTGGGGTTCACACAAAATCAAATCCTACTAAACAATGAAGTACAAATAAGGATAAAGACATAAAACATGGAATAATATTACAAAAGAGTCTTCATACCACCATTGATTCACCTTCATTACACTTCTCAATTTTGCTTGATATGAATAATTGCCCTCAGATTTTTGAGTATGCAAATAGGGCTAATGACAATGAAAATGCAAAATATTGAAGATTCTAATTGACTAGAATTCACTTAAGTTGATAAGATAGTAATATGTCTCAAGATAGCTTGTGGATGCAATAGACTAGATAGCAAGAGGTGGCTTGACAAGAGATAGCTTGACAATGACAAAATAGATGTCTTTTATAGAATGTCAATTTTGTAATGAAGGGATAAGATTGAAAGGTTAATTTAACCTAAAGATCAATGGCTAAGAATGAAATATGTAGTATGAAATAGGGTTAGGGAAAAATTAGGGTAAATGATAAGGATAGACGGTTGAGATTAAATTATAAAATAATTTAATCAAGGGTGTAGAATGAATGAGATGTCAAGAGATAAGATTTGATGTGGAAGATAAGATTGGCACGGAGAAAGAGGTTGTAGGAGAAATTTAAATGAATAATTAAATAATAAGAGTATTATTTAATTATAGAGGACATGTGAAATGTTGACCTTTTGAATTAAATAATATTTTAATTCGAAATTGGAAGAGAGAAGACCAATTAAATAAATAAAATTTATTTAATTTATGACAGAAGAGGCTAATAAATAATTAAATAATTAAAATAATTATTTAATTATAGTAGAAGGTGGTAAAAATAAGCTAAATAAGGATTTATTTAATTTTAGAAAGAAAAGGACTTAATTAGTGACGATATTAAATAAATAATTAAAATTATTTACTTATCGATGATGAAAGGGTAAATGACGAAGAATTTAGGAGTCATAGGCCTAGGACAATTTTTAGTGTCTACAAAAGCCACCAATCCAAACAAAATATAGAGGGGCATGGGTATGTGCAAGATCATCATGGAAAAAACAGGCCCTTAAGTGGCAATGAAAATTTCAAAAAATCAGAGTTAGGCAACTTGACGTAAAATTTGAATAAGTTATCTATATTATTTCAAAAATATGTAAGAATAGAATCTGTGGAAAATTGAATGTAGTTTCTGACGTAAAATTTGAATAAGTTATCTATATTATTTCAAAAATATGTAAGAATAGAATCTGTGGAAAATTGAATGTAGTTTCTAAACTACTAGGTT
>VDFB02292527.1:5881779-5949917 GCA_007258455.2 Sequoia sempervirens | reverse complement strand
GAACTAAAATCATACTGTTACAAAACATCGTAATTTTTTTTCAAATGAATCAGATATCAGATTGTAACAGATATTAGATTTGGGGGCCATAGAAAAGCCCCATGTGGGTCATTTTGTACATTCCAATAGACCCTACATTCTGTTTGCGTGCTTTGTAGGTGTGAAAACGCACTCCGCTTCGAAAGGAAGAGACAAAGATCAAATTTTGAGCATCTTCTACTCAAATTTGTCACAATCAATAATTTTTTAGCATCTTTTATGAGGTATAATGGGGAGCAACAATCATCAGAAGCAAAAACGTAAGAGAAATCTTACAAAAGAAAAAAATGAAGCATATAGATAAAGAGATAGAGAAGGTCATTGGAAGAGAAGACAAGGAATGTTGAATATTGGTGAATTTGAGCCCTATGGTCTTTCAAGTGAAGAGTAAATTGAATATGTTCAAGGTGAAAATAAGAAAATTGAAGATGTTGAATATGATATTCAAATTGGGAATGAAAATATTGAAATTGATAAATGAAATGTTCAAGGTGAAAATGTTGGTTGAAGATGCTGAACACATGATATTCAAATTGGGAATGAAAATATTGAAATTGATAATGCAAATGTTCAAGGTGAAAATGTTGGATTTGAAGATTTTGAACATGATATTGAAATTGCGAATGAAATTATTCAAATTGATATTGAAAATGTTCAAGGTGAAAATGTTGGAAATGAAGATTTTGAACATAATATTGAAGCAAGTGTAAATTATGTTTCACCAGATTACATGAGAAATGAAGAACCTTGTGTGGAAGAAAGACATATTCCAAATTCAAGACCTTCAAGAACCCCTAAATGGTTACTTGAAATTGATGATAACATTATAAACAATTTTGAAGGCAAGAGGTCAACACGAACTGTTCGGTTGTGAGCTAGAAAATTTTTCAACCAATATTTTAGCGATAAGACATTGACCGAGCAATGCCAATTTTTTGTACAATTGCTAAAGATGCAAAAGATGAGACCTTTGCTAGCCAAATTGAAGATTCGTGTGAACAAGAAGACCGAAAAAAATTCTATTATTGTCAAAAATCCTTTTAATGCTCTCAAGTCTATTGGAAAAAATAACAAGGAAAAGGATAAGAGAGCTCCTCAGAGAGTCATTACAACCACCCTAGTAAGCCATCAATTGAAAAAGGCTCACTTTATAAGACAACCTTGTATTGATTTTGACATAAATCATAAAACTTTGGATAGAGAACTCACAAGAAGAGAAAGAATAGATGATCCTCTTCAAAATGATACATGGGCTTTTGCTGGGAGGCTTCCACATGTTGATAAGAAGCTAACCAATAATGTAAAGCAGGTAATTTAGTAATTTTGGCATGATAACTCTAGAGTATCACCCAATGAAAAGGATGTTTTAAAGTTAAGAATTGGCAATCGAGACCGTACACCGCATCCTAAACATTTCTTGGAGTCAAGCCAAACAATGTTGTTCAAAAAATTTATTAAAACACATCCAAATATGGAAATCCTGCAAAGGACTTTTGAAGGTTTGAAGTCATTCTATTGTGTGCCTCTTAAGATTTGTAATACTTGTTGTTGGAAATACCTTGTTGAGTTTTCAATGTACCATGAACTATTATGCTATATCCCTTCTACTTTGCATACTAATGAAATGTTGCAAGAGTGTGGTGCAATGCATCTTCCGAAATCATCAAGGGACTTGCTAGATCTATTTTTATGTTCTAGAGATGATGGTTTCTTTTTCTATAGAAATGATTGTTTAAATGGAAAGTTCTCACAATGTGGTGGCTTGTCAAAGTTTGTTCAATGTTTTCATGATGGTTCTGAACATGAATTTGGAAAGAAGCTTGTTGAGAAAAAGAGATATAAGATAGTCAAATATACTTTGCAGAGTGGAGGTGAAGGTTCTAGATGTGAGTTGGTTACAAAAGAATGCAGTGTTGCTGATTTTAATTTAGATCTTAAGGACAATATTTTCTACAAGTATGCAAGGCATGTACTCATCTATCTCAGTGGTTGGATCAACAATTTAGGATGTGTAAGGACTCTTTTCCAATTGGCACTATTATATTAGTGGTTGATTTCGCAAAAAACTACACATTGCAACCACAAAACGAGGTACAATCTCAATATTACAATTCCATTCAGATTGCTATATTTGTCCACATAATGTTTAGACATGCACCTAATAGTATAGAGGAGGATCAAAAGATAATCAGAGAGTATAATTTTTATATGAGTGATGATAGATCTCACTCGTCCGAGTATGTCCAACATTGTTTCAAGAAATTTTTTGAGTTCTTGCAGGAGCATGATATAGCATTGGGCCGACATCTCATTTGGTCAGATAATTGCATAGGTCAATTCAAGAATGCTCGTATGTTTTATTTGTTGAGTAGAATGCATGTAGAGAGGGGTGTACCTCATATTTGGAGTTCTTTTGAAGTTGGGCATGGGAAAGGGGAGCATGATGGAGCAAGTGCATGCATAAAGAGAGCTCTAGTTAAGGAGCAATTGAAGATTTCAGGAGCAAAATTTAGTGATGCACGTTCTATTATTGATTGGTGTAGTTCAGCATTGTCACAAGGAGGGACACTTGATTCAACAATGTGCAGATTCTTTTGGTTGGTTGAGGAGGGTATAATGGGGCAGATTGGATTGTCATACAATCAAAGATGCATTCATTTCGAAGCTCAAATGTAGGCACATGGACCATTTGGACACGAGAGTTGGCTTGTTTTTTTCAGAGTTGTATTCAGTGCGAGTGGGATCAATGCGAGTCAAGTGAGTGGGTGGATACATGGGTTCCACAGTATCTAACTCCTTTATCTCAAATAATATCCATGACAAATGACACAATGGAAATTTCAGTTGATTATGACTGGCTTTCAAATCTACTACAACTAGGACATGTTTTTGCAGTTGTTGCACCGCAAGGGAATGAAGAGAGATCATACTAGTGGTTGGCTCGATGTGTGCAGGTAAAGCATAAGCTAACACAACCGATGGAAGATGATGATGGTTTCATGTATCCTACAGGTTCAGTTGTGGTTGTAGGAACTTGGTTGTGAACATACATGATTAGAAAGAATGGCATACCGTGATTTGAAGACTAGAAACACAAAACCATTCTCATGTATTCACACCTTGTTATAGCAAAAATGTTAAGTTGTTGAAGCATCATGCCAACCAAAGAAAAAAAACTATGGACACTTAGTAATGTTGATCATGAAGCAATATTGGATACTCTTAAGCAAAGAGATGACCCTTCAGGCACACTTGAATAGAATTTTCAAGAATGGAAGGTACAATGCTTATGTTCATTATGATTAAGTTCATTAGTGTTCTTTATTTAATACTGATATTTTGTATACTATTGCAATGTGGGTGTCTTTAATAGTGATATTTTGTATGTACTTTTGTGATATTTTTGGCATGATTGATCATAGACCTGTTGCAACAATACCCAACTTTGATCCTTTCAAAGAGGTATGTGACAGATTACAATAATATAGATTGGTTATTCTAAGCATCTTTTATAGTTTACATTACCATCTCATCATCAATAACGTCATTTAGAATAATATAGATTGGTTATTCTAAGCATCTTTTATAGTTTGCATTACCAATTCATCATCATTCAGGTTGTTTAGATTAATATAGATATGTTAGTCTAAGCATCCTTTCTATTGTGACAATATAGATTTCTCATTTGACAACTTTTGTGATATTCCTGGCACGATTGATCATGGACCTATTGCAACAATAGCCAACATTGATCCTTTCGGAGAGGTATGTGACAGATTACAATAATATAGATTGGTTATTCTAAGCGTCTTTTATAGTTTGCATTACCATCTCATCATCAATTAGGTCATTAAGAATAATATAGATTGGTTTAACTACTACCTTGATGGTTTGTATAGGTGCTTGTTAGTCCAAAACATGAACATACTACTATTGTGGAAGACTATTCCCTAAATGCCTCCAATAGGAAAATTTTGTAAAATTTGAATTTTCAAATGTGAAACAATGTAAAAAGATCATAACTGTGTATGGGAATAATCTATATTCAGTGATTTTTTTTGAAATATGGGTCAAATGTCTGGCATTGTATAAAGGGTATGTTTAAAATGTAAAGGGGTATGTATTTTGGAAACTCATAGGTTGAATTAGTCATACAAGTGTATGCTTTGTTAATGTTATTGGGACAATTCTATAATAACTTTTTGTACTTAATCGAGCTACAACCTAAGGTTTTCTTCCTGTTCTTTCCTATCGGTATGCTCATTTGAACCAGGTTATGTAATATCTCCTATTTATATATAATAAATTACAGTGGCTTGCCACTTTTTCTCCTCAAATCCAAACTTGGGTGCAACTTCACTAAAATAGGCCCATTTTACAAAGAGACTCATATTTAAACACTTCCCAAACCTAAAATTTTAATGGGGTGGCATTAAACAACCTACCAAACTATGAAAACCACAATTTTTTTGGGTGAGATACGCTTTCTAAAGCTCTATTTCAACAAACCCTCATTTTTAGCAACTTTCATGAGGTTTTATGGAAATCAATGTTTCCAACCTTGACACACCCTATAAACTCATCAAACATGTCTATTAGGACCTGCAAAAGTTTGATCCAACCTTAAATCTTGCTGCCCCCACGTTTCATTGACATAGCAAGTTGTAACCACCATTTTTCACCTAATTTCACTTATTTTTGCCATGCATGGCAACTCACCAACTCAAGTATAGACCTTTCCAACTCTTTAAACCCACATAGTCACCTTATACAATCCTAATAACATCTACCATGGCCATACCATCCAGCTACAGACCATACAATAGATGGTATGGCCTTTTAGCACTTTGGACTCTTAAGGGAAATCGCTAGTCCAATGTAGCTCAGAGTGATTCGGCGTATTTGGGTGCAAAAGAGGACCATCCCAAGCGTAAACCTACCCATCCAGACGTGTTGGAACAGTTCGTTTGGTCGTACAAGTTGCAAAATGAAAGTTGCACCACTTTCCAACTTTACATTGCTTGCATTTGACAACTTTTCCCTCAACTAAAAAATTGTCACCATGGGAAAACGCCTCTAAGATAGAAAAAACTAAGAGAGGTTATTGTAGATGGGCCAAACACAATCCCATAGCCTCAAATAGAGGGTCGATAAACATCACGATTTCTGAGAAATAGTCCTTCAAAGATTGTTGCCTTTTAGCACTTTGGACTCTTAAGGGAAATCGTCAGTCCAATGTAGCTTGGAGTGATTCGGCATATTTGGGTGCAAAAGAGGACCATCCCTAGCATAAAAGTACCCATCCGGACATGTTGGAACAGTATGTTTGGTCGTATGATTTGTTGAATGAAAGTTGTACCACTTTGCAACTTTACACTGCTTGCATCTAACAACTTTTCCCTCAACTGAAAACTTGCCACCACAGGAAAATGCCTTTGAGATAGAAAAAACTGAGAGAGGTTACTGTAGATGGGCCAAACACAATCCCATAGCCTCAAACAGAGAGTCTGTAAACGTCACAGTTTCTAAGAAATAGCCCTTCAAAGCTTGTTGTCTTTTAGCACTTTGGACTCTTAAGGGAAATCATCGATCCAATGTAGCTTAGAGTGATTCGACGTATTTGGGTGCAAAAGAGAACCATACAAAGTGTAAACGTACCCATCTGGATGTGTTGGAACGGTTTTTTTGGTCGTACGAGTTGCAAAATGAAAGTTGCACCACTTTTCAACTTTACACTGCTTGCATCTGACAACTTTTCCCTCAATTAAAAACTTGCCACCATGGGAAAACACCTCCGAGATAGCAAAAATTGAGAGAGGTTATTATAGATGGGCTAAACATGATCTCATAGCCTCAAGCGAAGAGTATGTAAATTTCATGGTTTTCAAGAAATAACCCTTCAAAGATTGCTGCCTTTTAGCACTTTGGACTCTTAAGGGAAATCGTCGATCTAATGTAGCTCAAAGTGATTCAGCATATTTGGGTGCAAAAGAAGGCCATCCCTAGCGTAAACGGACCCATCCGGATGTGTTGGAACAATTTGTTTGGTCGTACGAGTTGCAAAATGAAAGTTGCACCACTTTGTAACTTTACACTGCTTACATCTGACAACTTTTCCCTCAACTAAAAACTTGTTACCATGGGAAAACACCTCGAGATAGAAAAAACTGAGAGAGGTTATTGTAGATGGGCCAAACACGATCCCATAGCCTCAAACAGAGAGTCTGTAAACATCACAGCTTCTAAGAAATAGCCCTTCAAAGATTGATGCCTTTTAGCACTTTGGACTCTTAAGGGAAATCGCCAATCCAATGTAGCTCAGAGTGATTCGACGTATTTGGGTGCAAAAGAGGACCATCCGTAGTGTAAACATACCCATCCGGACGTGTTGGAACAATCTATTTGGTCGTACGAGTTGCTGAATGAAAGTTGCACCACTTTGCAACTTTACACTGCTTGCATTTGACAACTTTTCCCTCAACTCAAAACTTGTCACCACGGGAAAACGCCTCTGAGATAGACAAAACCGAGAGAGGTTATTGTAGAGGGACCCAACATGATCTCGTAGCCTCAAACAAAAAATTTTTAGGCACCATGGTTTCCGAGAAACAGTAGGTCAGAGATTTTTTCCCTTTGCACTTTGGACTCTTAAGGGATTTCGCCGATTGAACGTAGCTCGAACTGCTTTGACCTGTTTGGGTGTGAAAGGGGACCATACCTAACCTAAACGTAACCATCCAGACATGATGGAATAGTCGATTTTCTCATACGAGTTGTAGAACAAGATTTATTTATGCACTTACAAGTAGTTTTCAACTTCCAACCGAACTCCAACGCTGATTTTCGTGTGAAAAAAATCCATGAGACCATAGCTTGTTGCTTTCTTTTTAATGGAAACTAGTGTGCGGCAGAGTTAACTTCTTCATAGAGTTAGAGTTTGAGATTGCAAGAAGACATCAAAATGGCTAGTGTACTAAACAAATGCTTATGATTTCTGAAGAATGCTGATAACTCTACTTAGTTGGCTTCTTTTTTCAAAATCATACAAATTGAACCTTGGCATCAATAGACTCTTTACATCAAGCTACCACAATTCAAGTTTCAACAATGAATATTTATCATGCATGTTTTAAATGACATTCAAGTTTATGGTGGTTTTGTTGTTTATATGATGTTATGTGATATTCTAATCCTAATTCATGCTTCTAGGCTACATATATATATACATATATACATATATATATACATATATACATATATATATATATATATATATATATATTGTTTTTACATGTTTTTTGTACTAACAAACCCAAAATGAACCGAACCACCCCCAAAAAAAATTTAGCCAAACTGGCGAATCGAACCCCCGAACCTGAACGTGAACAGGTAACTTAGTTTGTAAGTCAGTTATTGGGAGTTGGTCGGTTGTTTTGTGTGAAGGAGAGTCTTAAAAAAAGTTGAGGAAGTCATTTTGGGGATTGATGAATGTAATTTTGTGAAGAATCAATAAGATCATATTGAGTTACTTTGCAAAAACTGTGGTTTCTACAAAAAAAAATATGTGTTTTTTCCATTGTTCGTCCCCTACACAACAAGTAAATGGATGCATAACATATGGAATGAGGGGGAATCAGGATTGAGATGCCTTTAAAGTTGGTTTGAGTGCTTTCTTTTCATTTTTTGTGAGTTTTTTTCCGAGTTTTCTCAAGGCCGGTAGTGAACCCAGATTTTGCATTTTGAGTAAATTATGAATTATTGAAGTCCTCCACCTATTGTACCTTTCATGTGGCTCAATGGAGAGTTTGTGTGCAATATTTGAATGTGTGCAGGTCCATTTAAGGCAAGGGAAATGATTTGTGAGTCTTGGAGTTGTTGTCCTAAGCAAATCATTACTTAAATTGCATGAAAATGGAGCTTTTAGCCTAGGGTTTGTTAAAATCAATGAGAGTGAGGGAATCTCTTTAACGTTTAAGCATATTGGGGTCATAATAGAGGTGTTTGAGTTGGTGGCATGGTCAGGGGAGTTGTGCAAGTGGTACTTTCAATAAACCCTATGCATTTGCATGGTAAACAAATGGTTTCATGGGACATCTTGCTAAAGGACCTGTAGGTGCAGAATAATCTTAAAAGGGTGTCTGATTCACTAATTTGTTTGTGTGATGTATGATTCATTAGTTTTTTTGTGTGGTGTCTTGGAATCCCTTAAATCGGGTTGCCAGTGCTACAAGGGAAAGCATAGTAAGGTTTGGAGTTTTGAGTAGATCATCTGATTTTGTTTTGAAATTTTGATTGATACTCATTGGTTTGGCAGATTGAATGGTTTCCACTCCCGCTTTGCATCAATCCATAACTTTTTTGAAAGCACTTGTTTTAGGCTTTTAGCCATAGCAACAAGCCAGTGAACTGTTTGATAAAAAGCTTTGGTACACATGTATGAAAAATGTGGTAGCATAGACAAAGCAGTGAACTGTTTGAAAAAATGCCTCAAAGAAATGTGGTCTCATAAAATTCCATGACAAGCAAATCCAATTGACAACTGCTCCTAGTTATTAGTTATGTAATGTGAAGTAATTGAATAACTACTTAGGTTGACTTTGTAAAAACAATATTGTAATTGAAATTTTTTCATCTATTAGCATCTAGTTGTTATGCAATGTGAAGTAATGCTTTGAGTTTGAAAGATGTGCAATGCAATGCAATCAACGATATGAATATAAACTACATAATATAACCATTCTTTTTTATGCTATTGTACATTGACATTTAACCATTGCTCACTTGATTAAATTTTCAAAGAGTTTAATCATGCACATGAATAAATTAAATTTCGATTGTCAACTTCCATATATCAAATTATCCAATAATCTTGAGTGTATCTCCATGTACAAAAATAGCATCAACACCAACTCAAAAAAAGTTTTACAAAATGTGGCATATGCCATCTCAATATCTATTCAAAATTTACATGCCAAAATGTCTATCTCATCCTAAACTATTGGTGGATCATCAAAATGAAGCCTCTTTGAAGCACTCATTGGCTTTGAAGGTAGCTGCACAAGAAAAATTCAAACCACAATTGAGATTAGTTATACTATATAATTTAAAATTGAATAATTAACATCAAAATCAATATACATTGAATTATAATTAAACTCTAAAATTGAAATCTTGATTACCTGAAATATATGTCTCTTCAAAGGTCAGGAGTCCTAGAATATGCCCCTCTTAAAGAACCAACCAAACCAACTTTTGTAATGTCAATCTATATATGTGAACAAAAACATAAAATTGATCCAAGTTAGCATACAATTGTCGGTAATAGGAACATATTTACCAAACACAAAATAAAATAAACACATACCTCTTTAGGTTGATCTTTTTCTTTATCTCCTTTAGGTGTTTCGACACCTCCTCCTTGAGGTGTTTCAACACCTACTCCTTGAGGTGTTCCAATACCAACTCCTTTAGGTGTTGTGGCACTTGTCAACAACGATGTATAGCTCATAACTATTTGTACATAAAAATGACAAGTGCATATTATAGACACATAAAATGTACATGCACCTGATCCTAATTTTACTAACACCAAGTTCATCCGAAATCATCTCTCTACTAGTCATTTAATTAAATAATCTCTATTTAATTAAATTCATCACATTTCATCTCTTAATTAAATAAATCATTTTTTATCCAATTAAGTCATCATCTCCTATTAATTAAATAAATCACTTTGTTTAATTAATCCTATGGTCCCTCTTTTAATTAAATAATTCATTTTATTTAATTAATCTCTAAAGTCATCTCATTTAAATTAAATAAATTAATCTTTATTTGATTTAAAGCTAATACTATCCTCTTTAATTAAATAAATCAAACCTTATTTAATTAAGTCTAAAATCAGTATTCCTCTCAAAAGTTAAATCAAATGGTCAAATCAACTAAATCTCCTTTAAATTAATCAAATCCTGATTAATGCTAATCCTAATCACTCAAATGCTCTAGATTTTGCAACTTGCATAGGAAAATCAATTTAATTGATTTATAAATCATCTATTTTCATTCAAAAAGGCATCCAAGTGGGAATATACTTCAAATTTGAAATCTCCCCCCAAATAGACATGTACATCCAACAAGGCCTCTTACATGTCCTTGTGCATTGAGCCAAGTGGCATTTAACTCTCTTCTTTCATCCCCCCTAAACATGTCACTTCTTCAAATTCAAATTTCAAACTTGCACACAGATCAAAATGTGCTCAACCTTCATCCTCTCACATGTTGACAAGTGGCATCATGTCATTGGCTTATCTTTTATCCCACATTCATCCTATCTTTCAATATTCAACTCTTTTTTTCTATAAATAGAGAGCTCATCCTTCATTTTGATCATTCATACAATTCATGCAAAGTTATTATACTTAAATTCATAGCAACTTTCATCCATTTTCTCAAAGCATAGTTAGGTTTTTTGCATATTTTCAACACGGAGCTCCATTGAAGTCATCACTACAAGCATCCATCCTTCATCAAGCATCTTCATCACACCATTGGAGTTGGGAAAAGGCCAATTTTCATATCAAATTGGCACCAACTCCCTCAAGAGATTAAGAGTTTTCTTTGCTTTAGAATAGGATTTGATATTTTAGTTTCAAGTTTGTTGTGTTCTTCATTTCATTCCTCTTCTTTTGCATTCAAGTGAATTTCTTGAGGAATCATGTTTCTAACCATGCATTTGATCTAACATATTGATTGTTTCTTATGTTTTTGCAGGTTGGGAATCATTGTTCACACATATGAAACTACCAATCTATGTCGATGTATGTATAATCAATAAAATATCGTAAAAATATTAATTCAATCAAATTTGAGTTCAATTACCTTCCCCTTATCTAACATTGTGCCTCCATAGTCTGGACAGCGTTGCACCTCGCTCGCACTAGGTGTTTCCTACAAGAGGAAAATAAGATAAACATATAAGTTATTATATAATTTCATTAATGACAATTCAAATGACAAGCAAGTATATAATAAAAAAACGTAAACGAATGTGTGTGGAAATATATATTGTGTGCATGTCGAGGCCAAATGAAATGGCCCTAAGAGTGCTATCAGTCACCTATGTGAGCTCCTCCTCAAACATAAACTATTAAATAGACCATGTAAATAAATATTAGCACTTTAAATACTATCTCTTATTAATATTCATTTAAAAACAAATGCAAGTTATGAATTTACAACTTCAATATTACCTATGTCACTATTCCAACATCCCCCTCTCCAGCAGGAGAGGACTCTGTAGGGTGCGCTCCACTCCCCTGCATCTGATCTATAATGTCCACATCATGGAGGTCATAATCAGAAGTGTCCAAGGGATGCTCAACAAGTTGTACAAGAGGACCCAAGCATAGTTGGTGGCACATAGAGAAAGTATGTGGCACAAAAATATGTGGACCTAAGGAGGATGATGCAGCAGCACTCAAGCCATCGCCAACATCACTAGAATGTGGTTGAGCTACTGTAGAAGCATGCAAAACCAAAAGACCACTCAAAGAGTGAATAGCCTAGATAGTATGTGTGGCTGCATCTTGCATAATATCTGGATGATATACTGGAGGTGGCGGAGGAAAGGGAGGAGGGGAAACATATGGGTGTGGGATTACTCTAACTACCCCTGGTCTATCCTGAGGAATACCTCCACCAATGCCCTGGAAGGGTTTAATGTCAAAGTAATTGACATGATGCCCTAACACAAACTCAACATATAATTCTTTAATAAAGTAAAATGGTATATCACAATTGTTGTTTGGTGGTTTATCAAAAACCATACACCAACGATCCCAAAAGTTATCTACAATGTCCCTATGCATGCACCATTTTATAGAAAGTTTTGGTTTATTAACATTAACTGGAAAACTAGTGCAGGGGTTAACAAATAAAGAGTTTATTTGGGCTTTGGTTATTCCAAGATCTTTCACATCATCGTAAGACAATCCACATGTGTAATATTCCCTCATGTCTTTTTGCCACGAATGAAAGGCATTATGTTGGATGGAGAGGGTTTCTATATTTTTAATTATTTCCTTCAATGTGTTTGACATCTCGAATAATTGAGGGATTCTCTTATAAACATCACAAATGCCCCTCAATTGCTGCAATTTTTCACCAATTAAGTCTTCAATTGATGGCTGCGGAGGTGGTGGAGCATTTGACATTTGTGCATTTTCATTCTCAACTAGTGGATCATTTAGAATTTGTGCATTTTCATTCTCAGTAGCCATAATGCCTGATTAAAGTTAAAAACTAATTAATCTAATTGAAATTACACAATATAAATGAAATTATTGTAAAAATACCCTAGTTTTTAATTTTTAAAAAAAAAAACCCTACTTTTTAACAAAAATCTATAAAAAAAACTCTAGTTTTTAATTAAAATAGATAAACAACACTATTTTTTAATCAAAATCCATAAAAAACATTAATTTTTAACAAAAATCCATTGTAAACTCTAGTTTTTAATAAAAATCAATCAAAAACCCTACTTTTTAAAAAAATCCATAAAAAACTACATAAAATTTAACAAATCTAATTGAAAAATTGATTAAAACAAAAAAAAATCTAAAATCTTACCTCTCAAATAAGATAGATCTGATATTTAGCCCATTCTCACTGTGCGCCCGCAGCTTGCGAAAATGAGTGAAATGAGTTTAAAAGCTCGCAGATATGTATTTATAGGCACCTCAAATCAGATATCCGATTTGGATCGGATATCTGATATGTAAATATTGGTTTGGGCATTGTTTTGGAGCAATGTACTGACACCCAAGCTAGAAAATAGTCAACTCGGGATTTTCACGTTTTTGGGTCAATGAAAAACGTAACTTTTTTCACATTGCCACTTTTTGGCCCATCATGATCTTGCACATACCCGCATAGGGTCACGATAGGGTGAAAAAATGTGTGAAATGACCAAATGAATGCACACATAGGAAGAAATAAGGATCACACCTCATATAGATGGTGTATGATGAATGCTGAGATAATAAAAAGAGAAACGATGAGTTGTGTGAGGTAAGTAGTAAGAAAGCCAAGGAAGAAAAGAAGACGCCTAATAAAGAAGAAAATGCAGATTGTATGGAAGGGGACACACCATAAGATGAAGACAGTATATATAAAAATGTATGCATTAGGAGGTAGACAGGTTGCACACCAATTGCAGATGAAATTAATAGGTAGCAAAGAAGAATAGAAGAGGGTCACACAAAGAAGAAGAGAATTTAGCATGAAAAATAAGAGGTTTTGGGGTTGACTCAATGAGTGTGATGTGTGTGGAATGTGGGAGTACAGGGTAGTAGATTGGAAATGAACAAGACCAAGGAAAGAAGAGAACAAGGGATGCATAGGATAAAAGAAAAAAAAATGAAAACTTGAAAACAATTTTAAAATATGCAAATTATAAATGTTTTTGGATCATAAAATCAATACAATTAATTGAACTGACTCAAAGTTACAGTATCATTTAATTTAAATTGAATTGTTTAGCTACAATTTTCAACAGTCTTGTAATCTGACTTTTGAAAATTGAACAGCATCAATATGTCCAAAGCAGTGATTTTTTTAGTGGCAAATATCCGTCAATTGACTAATAGTTGAAATTTGGGAATCAAAATTTAGCTAATAGTTCAAGTTGTAAGACAACCCAAATCGCCACATTTTTATAAACTTTTATTTCAGTCTAGTCTTATTTAAATTGCCAGAGTGTTTATTTTATAAAAAAAATAGCTAAAAATTTCACCACAATCTTCAATACATGATTAGATTAGATTCACCTAAATTTTATAAGTTATCGTAGAAATCTAAATTAATTAGCCAATAATCTCTCACAATTATTACTTACTTTCACCAATCTTTAGTTGTCACCATTGATTTAAAGTACAATCTAATGACCCTCGTATTTGGAACCCCATAAACACATCAAGTTGTGGGTACATTTTATCTCATAAAATAAAACAAGATTCATTAGATTATATTTTAAATTAGAAGGATTCATCATAGTAATTAATATATTTTCCTATTATTTACCAAGATTCGGAAATATTTTCTACAAAATTTTATTGATATAAGAAAATCACCAATAAAATTATTTTTTTGGAAAAGAGAAAATTTCGTCAAAAATTAATATATTTTTACTGGGATTTTTTTTTTAATTTCTTAAAGTTATCCCGAACCCAAAGCCAAGTTCACACGTGCAAGAGCAAACGAATGGAGTGAAATTTTAAACCAAATATAATCTTATCCCATGCGAATATTTGGCAGCCAAGAGAAAACCAAATACCTATTAGATGCCATTTTGTCATCGCCTCTTAACGTGCTCCGATCATAAGACAAATCAACTACCCTATACAAATAAAATGGGTTTATAAAATATTATTATTTCTTTATAAAATTCATATGTTTAAACGTTGTTTCGTGGTTGTTTGTTAAGATGCTTTCACTAGACAAAATTAATACACACAGTTAATTAAAATGGTATTATAATTTTATTTTATTCATTGGTTACATAACTATTGCTGATTTTTTAAATTATTTATTTTTGTTTTATATAGACAAAAAAAATTTGGTGGGTTGTTTTATATAAACAATTGCTTAGAATTCATATCTATTCAAATAATCTAAATAATATTTTTTTATTAAAAAATATAATTCAATAATTAATTTACTTTTAACTATGTATCGTTTTCAAGAATTTTCACTATATTAATAGTGTTTTATCTAGTATAATATTTCATTATATTTTACTTAACAATACTTATTAGTATTATTATTGCAATGAGTATTGTTTTCAAAAAAATTGTGTGTTATAGGGTAATTTTTAGGAAGTATAAAGGTGAACTATTATTTAAGAATGGATTCTACCTCGGTTCCATATACATTATCACTAAACAATATTAATAAATGTTTTAATAAAAAATAATAGTTGAAAAAGTTTGACCAAAATTTATTAATTTAATTTTAATTTTAAAAATTAAAAATTTATATTTATATATTGTCATTATTATAAATCATCTTATTGCATATTTATGTTCTATCATTTTAAATATATTAAATAATTACTATAAATAGAAGGCTATAAATGTGTTTTATCAAGTTAGAATATAAACATGCAATCATTTTGTCCCATCAAGCTAGAATATAGGCATGCAACCATTTTGCCCCCTATTATTCTAACATGCAACAGTTTTGTCCCCTATAATATTAATATGTTATATTTTATATAATATTTTTGTAAAAATTCTAATATGTTTAATTTTTAAATTGTGTTTTGATATTTTATTAATATATTACTATATTATTATTATTAGAAAGTATTTATGTTTTTATTAATATTATTAATATAAAAATTTAAAATATAAAAATACTATAATTTTTAATTCATAGTTTTTTTTTTAAATATTTTTAAACAATATTATTTTATAAATCTTAATATACAATTATAAAATCAATATTATACTATTTACTAAGTAAAATATAATAGAATTGACAGTTAAATTATTAAAAAATAATTATAATTGCTTTTTATAATACATTAAATAATTATAATTAGTAGCTACATTTTTGTTCCATTAAATTAAAATATAAACATGCAAATAACTAATTAACAAAATTAAAACATTATAATTAAGAATGTGAGTAAAATATGAGTAAAATGATAATCAACACAATCAATAAGACATTATATCAATAGATTTAAACAAAGATTAATCTAATTTAAGCAAAGAATCTATTGAAAGCGTCATATTGCTCTCTATCTCCAAATATTTATTAAATCACGAGGCTCTCAGATTTTGATTGCACTATTAAAATATTAATCTAGAGAATGAGAATGCTAATCTATATGATTGCTAAATGATATATTAATATATGCAAGCTATATGATCTGTAAAAATTTATGATACTGATTGCTGATAATGAAATGATGTGATATGATAATGGAAACTATATTAAGATGCAATCTACGATGAAATACATGATTATAAACTAAATGATATGCTATTTGCTTATTGCTATTGTTATTTTCCAAATTGCTTGATTGCTCAATTGATATTTCTGCAAAGTAAGTTTGTACAAGTTGGGATCATTTTCTGTAGATGGAAGCTATATTTATAGATTCCCGACAACACATTTGTGAAGGGGTAGCAAAGTAAAGGTCTGGATTTGATTTGACGAATTGAATGGTGAAGGATGAAGAAGCCTAAGTTGATTATGGAGATTGTTCCTCCCCATAAAAATACTCAGCCAGAAGATAGGAAGAATCTTGATGGAAGAAGATGAAGTTTGCCTACAAATTTGTCTCCAATTTTGCCTGTGAAGGTTGAGATGAATTAATTACATATTTCATATCTAATTTGGTAGGCAGATATGATTAGTTGTAGAAATATACTTCAATTGAATATTTAGATTTATTCAATTTAGGAAAAAAAGATATTTAATTTAATAAAACAAACTATAGAAGTCTATGTTTATTAAATAAATATGGAAGAAATATGATAATTAAATAAAACAAAGTATGAAACTCGTTTATTTAATTTAGATGAAATGACATGATTAAGATGGGTGATAATTATAGAAGAATTCGATAATAATAATTAAATAAAACAAAGTATTAAATTCATTTATTTAATTAAGAGGAAATAATATAATAAAGATGGAAGAATTTGAAGTGAACTATATAAATAAATATTTGTATTTATTTAATAGTAGAGCAATTAAAGGTTAATTAATCAAATAAATCATATTTAATTAATTAAATTATCCAGACCATTTTTAAGTTTATACATTTTGCCCCTCTTTGAAGTGATGTGTTTACGTATTGCTTCAAAAAAAAATTTACTACTGCTGCTAGTATTGTCGAATTTTTTTTATATGCCCCAAGAGATAAATCAATGAATTTTTTAATTTTTTTAATTTTTTTCAGAATTTTTCAAGTTTTTTATGATTTTTGTCATAATTTGATGATGTTATGAAGATTTGATGAAGCAACGATTTATCTCCCGACAAATAATCGTAAAAAATTCCCCTGTGATGAAATTTGAATTAAACCTCCTTGAAAATAATTAAATAAATCCCACCAAAAATCCCTTTAATCATTCTATTAAAAAGCTAAAAAGGTTGATTTTGAATTCATTTGTGCACATTGAGTTTTGAAATTTTGTGATCCAAATACAAGGGGTCTAGTCCTTGAGCTTTGTCCCTTGCGTGTGGGTGCATACTCTTTTATGAAATCAATTTGTATGTTCTTGTATGATGCTTTAGATAAAGAATCCCACTCATACTCATTAGAATCTGTTTCATAACTATCCAGCATTTGAAGGATTCTTTCTACAACTCTATGAGTTTTTTCTTCTTTTGTTTCCCCTGTATAGCCCAGTCATGTTTTGTCCTTTGGCTGAAGTGTAAGAGGTTGGATGGGTTCTACAATTCCTTCCTTTCTTTTTCCAATAGGTCCTTGTCCTTCATACCCCATTTTCTCTAATATTGTTTTTCCCTTTCCATATTGATCTGTCTTTATGCTGATAGTTTCTGATGTAGATGCTTCCTCATCTTTGTAAAGACAATTGAGGATGGCTTTATCTTCAAATTCATCCTCTAAAGTACCCACCTTTACAAATCTATCATTTAAAACCGTAGTAGGTTGTGATGATAGTTGTGTTGATATTGATGGCTACCCATATGATTTCGGAGATGGCAACAACTATAAAAAACACAAAGATTGTTCAATGGAATACTCTCCCATGCCTTTGTCTTTTAACTAGATCTTTTCCTTGGATTGTTGTGATAGAGAATCCAATTGAGCTTCATTGTTTGATTTAGTGGAGTCAGCAACACTTGTCTCTTTTGACTGGTCCTTTTTCTCATCCCATTTAGTTACAATGTTTAGTTGTCTTTCACCATTGGATGAACCAGAAGTGTTTGCTTCCCTATTACGGGGCACAAAAGTGTCTTGAGCTATTTTAAGCGTCCTACAATATTGGGGATTGTTGTAGTTAGTTGAAATAGTGATTTCTTGTCCATTGACCGGAAACTTTAAACACTGATGATAAGTTGAAGGTATTGCTTGCATTTCATGAATCCAGGGACATCCCAAGAGTATATTATAAGTCATTTCTTTGTCTAATACTTGGAAAACTATAAATTCTTCACAATTGGTCCCACTTGAATAAGCAATACAATCAATCCTTTGGAGGATCGCTCTTCTTTGTCATTGGCTTTTATTGTAATTTTCCTTCTGGCATCAATAGCATTATCAAAATATCCTAGTGCACAGGTCAATTTTAAAGTGAAAATGTTTAAACCAGCTCCACCATCTATTAAGACATGTTTAACCCGGTGTTTGTGGATTAAGACTCCAATATGAAGGGCGGCATTGTGCGGATGAGTAAGTGATACATCATCTTGTTCAGAAAATGATAGGCAGTGAGGCGTGGTTAAGTGTCCCACCATAGCCTGGAATTGACAAACATCTAGATTATTAGGTGTTGTTGTGGCCACAAGAGCTTGTTCCAAAACCTCTTTATGAGATGGTGAGATTTTAAGGAGTTCCAAAATTGATATTTGTGCTGATATTTTACGTAATTGATCAATAATGTTATACTAATTGAATGGGGTAGTTGTGGTTTTAGATGAAACTCCTTTCAATATTACCTTGGATTGCCCCCTTGTTGTCACATTGACTGGTTGATGCTCTTGGTTTTCCCTGATTTTTATGACATTGATTTGATTATCAGATATATCCATGTTCGGGATCAAATTCGGTGGTATGATGTCATTGATTTCGATGTTATAAGTTTGATTATCAGCAACATCATTCTTCTCAACTGCAGAAATACAATGAATAGTGTTGTCATAAATGTAATTTACATTTTTACCTTTACTTTTTGCAAAAGACTTAGATTCTCCCTTTTCATAATTTGGTAAAGGATTTTTAAATGCACTATAATCATTGTTCATTTGATGTCCTTCTATGAATACTTTCTTGTTGTTAATCAAATCTTGTACTAGATGTTTTAATTGCATACAATCATTCATTTTATGTCCTTTGTTCTTATGAAAGTCACAATAGTCTGCGTCATTCCACCATGATGTTTTTACTTTTGGTTCCCAATTTCTTGCTTCAGGTAATGTGATAAGTCCATGTGCAAGAAGTTCTCTCATTGTTGATTCTAGTGCTTGTCCCAATGGTGTGAATCGTCTTCGATTTGATGGTTTTTGATATGATTGTGGTTTAGATTCTCCATTGTTTGGATTGTTGTTTTGATTGAGATTTTGATTGATGTTTTGGTCATTGTTTTGATTGGTCTTTGCATTTGTTGCCGTCAAGTTAAATACCGGTTTCGCATTTTGTGTTTCATTTGTAGCATCATTGTTACCAATATTTCTACTCTTTTTCCAAAACTTGGGTTTATCATTATTGTTGTAGTGATTTAGGAGTTTGTATTGTTTGATCCTTCATTATAATGTTTTATTACCCCTCTTTTGACCAAGGCTTCTTCAATCTTGAGCCCATTTTAAATGACTTTCTCAAATGTTGGTGGACATTGTAGATCAAGCCTGTAGCTCATTTCATCAGTTAGATTGTCAATGAATAGTTTCATCTTTTCCTCTTCAGGTATGGAACGAGGATACCTAGCAAACATCCTTCGCCATCGTTGTGGAAATGAGAGGAATGTTTCACCTTTCTTTTGTTTTATATTGTAAAGGTCCTTTATTGTTATCTCATGTTGAACATTATAGGAAAATTGTGAGATAAACCTATTGACTAGTTCTTCAAAAGATCAAATTCTTGGTTGTAGTTTAGAGAACCATTCCATACATTGACCTCCTAAGCTCCTTGGAAATAACCTCATCAGATAAGTTTCCTCTTGTGCAAATTCTAAACTCATAGTTCTAAATTCCCTCACATGATCAATTGGATCCATTTTACCATTGTACTTATCGTATTTTGGGAATTCACAATGTCTAGGAAATGGTATCATGTCCACACTTGGATCAAAAGGATAAGGACAAATGTCTTGTAATGAGTACATTTTTTGTGGTTCCTTTTTGCATATCTTGAAGTTGTTGCAAGTTTTGCATTTGATGTGTTAGGACATTCACTTAATCGGTGTTTTATGTGTTTTGTGTTTCAGTTTCAACTGTTTCAGGTGCCTCTTTTTGTCGATTGATGTCAAAGTCCTTTGGAATTTTTGCACCTAGTTCAACTAGCATCAAAAGGTATTTTTCCATATCTTGTTCTAAAAAATTTTCCATAAATTTATGGAAATTGGGATCTTGTTGTGCCGTTTGGATATCCTCTTGAGTTATTCATTTGCATCATTTTGGTGGAATATGTGAAAGGGATTTTCTTCAGCCATGGTATTTGGTGTTTCAATTTATTTTTCTCTAAGTTTTCGTCTTTGTAACCTTGTCAAAATTGGCATACAAGTGTTGTTATTTTCCCTAAACTTTGATCTTTTTTTGTTTGGATGAGTGCCAATGGTATTAACTTAAGTCGAATAGAATGATATATGATATTGATGAGACCAAGTTAAAATCTAATTGTTGTGTTTCGTTTCGTGATTATAGGATGATGATCCTGATAATGAAGCTTAACGTAATAATCAAATGTTGTGTTTGGTGATTAGGCACTTTAAAATTGTATGATCTTGGTTTAATTTAAAAGAAATTGACTTGCAAGGTCCTATTTTTCCAAGTTTAAGACACTAGTCGGACTGAGAAAATGTTTTTGTTCTGATAAAAATCCAAAATTTTATTTTATCTGTTTGACTGATGGGAAAAATAACTCTGGTTTTTTCATTTTCTGGATGTGCTGGAAGATAGGGTGCATGCACTGTCAGACAGGGTATATGTACTAAACAGAGGGTGGTTGTGCCAAGATACTAGTAAATTATGGTGACATACTATGCAGATGTGCTATAAGATATGACAGATGCGCTAAAATAGTGTTTGTATGCGCTATTTGGACAACAGATGCGCTAAAATACTAGGTGTATGTGCTAAAACAGAGGTTGGTTGCGCTAAACTAGAAGTCATCAATATGTTCAAAGTTTTGTCCATTTGTTTTGGTTTTTCTCAGTAAAATGATTAATTCTAGGATGTAATTTTCTGACCAAATGAATGTTTTGAAAGGGTGATTTTGCTTGTAAATCTTGGAATTTGATAATCTAAATGGATGATACTTTTGAAAAAATAACTTCACACACAAAAGCTAGATTGTAAATAGTTGTTTCCAACTCTATGTATTAAACATGTAGTGAGTGTTCTAGAATTAGGTCTGATTCTTTCAAATTCCACAAGTTAGACACAAATAAAGACAGTTCAAGCACTTTTCTAATTGTCAAATAGGTCACTTAGAATATCACAGCCCACAGCTTGCAACTATGTCAGCTCACACAACCCTGTCACCCCCTAGAGGGTGCCTGTGTTTTTTCCTTTCCCGAGTCTTAACCAAAGTCGAATCCTCCAATTTTGGCTAGGGTCTCTGATAGTTATATGATGAGTGTCTTGGGGGCATATTTTTCCCTCCTCTTGCACTGTGATATAAAAAGTGTTCAAAAACTGACACAGTTGGATTCTACTCTAAAGTTCGTAGATAGGGTATCTGTTTGGAGCGGAAAATGATAAACTCCCTCAAGAGACCTCTTAATCTTTAGAACAAATATTTTGGGGATGGTTATCTTGCACACTTTCGTTGAATTGTGGGTTTCCCCAAATTCACTTTTAATTATAGTGGGTTGGAAAACCTGGCTTTGGTTGTTCCCATTTAGCTCGTTCCCATAGGGTGAGTACTTTTTCCCACTATGACAGGCCTTCTAAAGGATTTAATAAAGCAGGATAGCAAGTCTAGCATTTTGATCACCCAGTTAAGGGGAGAGCATAAGCCTATTGCTTTCGAAACATAGAGAACATGGGGTTCAAACTAGTTGATTAATTATTCTAGATTCACTATCTTAACCAAAGGAAAGACAATAATCAAATTAAAGTTCCTGCAAACATTATTAGTAATTTGCAAATTTTTTTCTTTGACCAACGTAAATGTTTTTGACCATCGTCTTTGACAAGCGTATTTTACACCTACAACACAGAAAAAAGTGATTAGTCCTCAAATTTTTGAAATTCTACTAAAATACTCAGATGTGCCACAACAATTGTCAGATGTGCTAAAACAAAATGCAAATGTGCTATAATAACAGTTCTATGCACTATAAAAATTGATGGATGCACCAAAATAAAAGGTCTATGCGCTAAAAGAAAACTCCCTGTCTGATTAAACAGAAACTCGGATGCGCTAAAATAGACTATGGATGCGCTGGAAGATTCTATGAATGAGCTAGAACAATGCTCGAATGCGCTAGAAGATCTGTCGTATGCGCCGCAAAAACTCTTGATCGTGCTAAAACAAAACACGTCAAAAGCCTGCAAGCATACTTTTCAAAAAAAAGATGTTAAAAATAAGGTTTTTGTGCCCCACGGTGGGCACCAATTTATGTGTGAGTAAAATATGAGTAAATGATAATCAACACAATCAATAAGATATTATATCAATAGATCTAAACAAAGATTAATCTAATTTAAGCAAAGAATCTATTGAAAGCGTCATATTGCTCTCTATCTCCAAAGATTTATTAAATCATGGGCCTCTTAGATTTTGATTGCACTGTGACTATTAAAATGCCAATCTAGAGAATGAGAATGATAATCTATATGATTGTTAAATGATATGCAAGCTATATGATGTAAAAAGCTATGATACTGATTGCTGATAATGAAAGCTATATGCTGTGATATGATAATGGAAACTATATTAAGATGCAATCTATGATGAAAGACATGATTATAAACTAAATGATATGCTATTTGCTTATTGCTATTGTTATTTTATAAATTGCTTGATTGTTCAATTGATATTTCTGCAGAGTAAGTTTGCACAAGTTGGGATCCTTTTCTGTAGACGGAAGTTGTATTTATAGATTTTCGGCAGCACATTTGTGAAGGGGCAGCAAAGCAAAGGTCTGGATTTGATTTGAAGGATTGAATGGTGAAGGATGAAGAAGTCTGAGTTGATTATGAAGATTGTTCCTCCCCACAAAAACACTCAGCCAAAAGATAAGAAGAATCAATGGAAGAAGATGAAGAAGTTTGCCTATAAATTTGACTCCAATTTGTCTCCAAATTTTCCCATGAAGGTTGAGATGAATTAATTACATATTTCATATCTAATTTGGTAGGTAGATATGATTAGATGTAGAAATATATACTTCAATTGAATATTTAGATTTATTCAATTTAAGAAAAGAAGATACTTAATTTAATAAAACAAACTATAGAAGTCTATGTTTATTAAATAAATATGGAAGAAATATGATAATTAAATAAAACAAAGTATGAAACTCGTTTATTTAATTTAGATGAAATGATGTGATTAAGATGGAAGATAATTATAGAAGAATTCAATAATAATAATTAAATAAAACAAAGTATTAAATCCATTTATTTAATTAAGAGAAAATAATATAATAAAGATGGAAGAATTTGAAGTGAACTATATAAATAAATATTTCTATTTATTTAATAGTAGAGGAATTAAATGTTAATTAATCAAATAAATCGTATTTAATTAATTAAATTATCCAGACCATTTTTAAGTGTATACAAAGAAAACTTATATTTAATTTTATTCACATTAATAAAACTTACATTTAATTTTTTTAAACCCTACAAAACTATAATTAGATACAATATTATAAATTTTGAAGCAAATTTTTGTACAATATATATTATCTATGTGAAATAAAAACAAAAATAAATAAAAAATAAATTGAATAAAACAATGATTTCTTATATTAACACAATTCATACGATTTTCATTCAGAGACCATAAAATATGACTCAAAATATCTATTTTAAAATTAATTTAAAATAATTTAATCATAAAACTTATCACAAACTATTTTTAATTCTTTATATAGATGAATTATATATAGAGTTGATTTGTCTTTATGATGGAATATTTGGTTTCTCTTTGCTGGCAAATATTCACATATTATATTTTGCCTACACGTTATCCTTTATAACCCAAAGACCTGTGAGCTCGTTGCATATTATTGGTGTAGAATTTCTTAAGATCTAGGAAGACAAATTTTCAAGCACAGACAAATGAAATTGCATTAACCGATTTCATTGTTATTCACTCTAAAAACAAATGCAAAGATTTACATATTTATAACCACCCGCAAAAAAGTAAATTGCGGTGAAAGGTAGACTTAACTGCAGTTTCCTACGGTGATAAGGGATAGAGAAAGTAAACTGATTGTCATGTTTGTTTCAGTTAGCATATCGTAGTGAACTATTTGCTTCAGTTAGCATATGCATGAAAAGAAACATTGATGTCTACTTATGTTAGCTTATTTATTGTCCATTGATAACAGAGGAATTCATGTCTGTGGATTACGGAGGAAACAAGAAAGTAACGCTAACACCCCCCCTTAAGTCTAACTAAGGAGACAAAAAAAGAGGAAAGAGGGAAAACCCTGTGGGAACAAAACCCCCCCTTAAACCTAACTAAGGAGAAAAAGGCCTATAGAGGCAACAAAGATGGGTCCTGGCATCAAGGCCATTTTGGGTACTCATTTACATATGAAATCCCCCCACAAATATAGAGAGAATATAAGAAAGGAAGATATGAATCCCCCCATAATGGAAGAGCTCCCGTGCCAATGATGAACGCTTGAAGACAGAATATGATCCACTGCCTACAAACAACATTTCTCCCCTTAGGAAGAAAATGATCCACTGGTGATTGGAGAAGCCAATCCAAGAAGATGGGTGATACTGGAATCCAAATCCAGATGATGTGCGCCTCTGAAAATTGCTCACATGTCCACATCTCGAAAAGCGATGATGGTGATCCAAGATCTTGTGAAGACTGATCTGGAGCAAGTTGCAAAGGCGATGAAGATGGTGGGCCAACAACGTTGATGTGGCTGTCAACAAAGAGGAGTGGAATGTCCTCAAAGTAATCCTCCAGATCTGCAATATAGGACTCTACAAACAAGGATGATATGTCTGCAATATACGAATCCCAAGTAGCTATGTCTGGAAGATGTATGATGCCTGTTGCAAGAAGCCATTGGAAGCTTTCGAAGAAGCAACTTAGAACTCAAAATCAACAACAGATGCAAGGATAGAAGAGTCCTGAAAGAGAAGACATATGTCCTCAATAGTGTCGTCGTGATCAAGGAGGAGAGACTTTGCAAACAAATGATGAATGTCTGAAAGGATGACATCTCACTGATCAAGAGGACAAGAGTGAACCTACAAAAGAGAATCTGAAGTAGCCTTCAGAGAAGCCAAAATCTCTTTTGAAATAGCAGGTGGAGGAGACTAAATAGCTGCCAATATAGGAGGTGTAGAAAGAGGAGAAACAAGAAGAGATGTCGCTGTGTCATCAGGACAATCAAGACTCTTCCAATAATTAAGTTCCTCTTCAGTATCATCGTCATACAAAGGATCATCCTCATTATCATGGGAGAGAAGCATGTCTATAGTGGGATTATCTGGGAATGGAGGTTCAATGGGATCTCCATATATTTCCCATAGAGTGGTCCAGAGAGTGCGAGGGCACTCAATGTGTGACAGAGCCCATGATGTGTGGTCCCCAACACTTAAACCGATTAATCCTAAGACATGATCATTTCTACTTTCCCATATAGATTTCTGCCAACATGCAGTTGGTTCAGGAATAAGTCCAAACTAATGCGGCAATAAATGAATCCATCGGTAGTGCTTTAGGATTCCATCACGCCAGGACTTATAGTTTCCTTCTCCCAAACTGATGACAGATGGATGATTTCTAATTCCCATTTTTAGACTAGATATTTACCCCTTTTGGAACTTTATTTCAGTTCATATTAACCCCCAAAAATGAATGCAAAAAGTGACTTATCGTTTACATGCAGTGACATGCAAACACATGAATGAAACATGCAAGTTCATGCAAAAGAAATCTGCATGTTGTAGATGGAATAAGCCCGATCTATAATCATAAACCTCCAATTGATAAACTCACGCCTGTGAGGATACCTTTTGGGTGTGATACGGATGAAGATGCTGGCAGTCGTTGCGTGGGTAGAGGGCGCTCCTGCTGCTTGGTCAAACACCCACGCCCAATTTCCTTCTATGCTTATATAAGATCCTCTATGCAGGCCGAGCCAATAATGGATGGTTGTATGTGGAGGACAGCAGGTTGGAAGAAGCAAACGACTGAAATTGAAGCCAACAATTTTCAATGCTTCGAAGCTTGGTGGGTATGAGATTTGGGGCCTGTCGTGTTGCTGCTCAGGTTTGGGCGCTCAGAAGAGAGCTTTGCTTGGCATGTTGGAGAGATCGTTGATTGTGAGCTAAGCGGTCTCCTTCACAATTACGCACCCTGCAATTACTCACACATAGCAATACACAAGCAAACGAAATCTATCAAAATACAATGTATTTGTTCATCTAATGGCTTGTAAATATCTCCCACAAGGCTCTGATACCATGTAGAATTTCTTAAGATCTAGGAAGAAAAATTTTCAAGCACAGACAAACGAAATTGCATTAACCGATTTCATTGTTATTCACTCTAAAAACAAATGCAAAGATTTACATATTTATAACCACTCGCAGAAAAGTAAATTGCGGTGAAAGGCAGACTTAACTGCAATTTCCTATGGTGATAAGGGACAGAGAAAGCAAACTGACTGTCATGTTTGTTTCAGTTAGCATATCGTAGTGAACTGTTTGCTTTAGTTAGCATATGCATGAAAAGAAACACTGATGTCTGCTTATGTTAGCTTATCTATTGTCCGTTGATAACAGAGGAATTCATGTCCGTGGATTACGGAGGAAACAGGAAAGTAACGCTAACAATTGGATCATAGAAAGAAACAGGCTTAGCTCTATGGATACAATGTGGGCGATATGACTTGTGGTGGGATTACTCCCTTTCTTTATATGGCTGCTCATGTCCTTCAATGAGTGGAGGTACTGTTTAACATCCAATGGAGGAGGTAATCTTCCTCCTAGTCATATGGGATGGCCCATTATTGGAGAGCTGATCAACTTCTTATGGCATTTCAAATTCATGGGTACACCTGACCAGTTCATATGGAAGAAAAAAGCCAAGTAATTTGGCAATCTTTTTATTTTTGTTTTCTTGTAGTAGATCTAAAGATTCCGTTTAAATAGTATATTCTAAGCTTTGATTTGTTTAGGTGATTCTTATTAGAGAGGTAAGTGTGATTTCAGATGAGACATCTGAACAAATAAAAATTTGTTTAAGTGGATCTTAATAAAATGTGATTTCAGATGAGACACTTAAACAAATAAAAAACTGTTTAAATGGATCTTAATAGAGAGACGAGTATGATTGTAGATGAGACATCTAAACAAATGATGTTTATGTTGAGGAATCTACCTTCAATTTTACCATATTGATTTTTTTTTTTTGGTTATGCAGATATGGGAATACTGGAATCTACAGGACCCATTTATTTGGCTACCCTTCTATTATTACATGCTCTCCAGAGTTGAACAGATTTGTGATGGGGACAGGAACAAAAAATGGCAGTTTTATTGCAGGTTGGCCTTGTCCCCGTCTGCTCGGAGAACAATCAATCAGCATGGTTGAAGGAGAGAGACACAAGCGTTTGAGGCGTTCCTTACCGGAAGCCATAAATAACCCCGGGTCTTTGCAGAATATATTTATCAGATTACAGCCTGCATTTAGAAATACCTTTGAAAATTGGGTTGTTAAGGGCAAATTCAGTGCTGTTGATGAAATTAGATCTGTATGTTTATTCACTCTTATATGTGTTTTTTTTTCCAAAATGTTACAATGTGCAAAGAAAAGAATTATAACTGCTTATGAAAAAATTAACCGTGTTGTTTTGGCATTGCAGCTGGTATTCAACAATATATGTTCTTTACTAATAAGCTTTCAGAGAAGCCCCATGGTAGAAAATATGAAAAGGATGTATAGAATCCTACTAGCTGGAGTGAGAGCCAGTCCCATCAATATGCCAGGAACTGCATTTCATTATGCTCTTAAGGTAACATGATATACACATATTTCAGTTTAAATAATATATTCTAAAATTTGATTTATTTAAGTGGTTTGTCTTAAATCATACTAATAGGTAGATCTTATTAAAGAAACAAGTGTGATTTTAGATGAGTCATCTATATAAATCAAAACTTAGAATGTATATTTTATCCTGATCCATATAGGTATATATACATAGAATCACTTAAAGTGACCCTATTATTTTTGTGGGACACTTTCATATATATATAATTAGTTGATCAATTAATATAATTGTATTTAATAGTTGATATCTTTTGAAAAAATATAACTCATATTTCTATGATGATACACATGTACAGTGCAGAAAGAGGTTATCAGAGATTATATGTTCTGAGATTCAAGATAGGCAATCCAACAGGGGGAGTGTGAAGACAGATTTTTTTGCAAGAATTGATGGACTCTGTGGACTCCAACGGTAATAGATTGAGTGAAGAGGAGATCGTAGATAACATAGCTTCCCTACTTTTAGGGGGATACGAGCCCACATCCCTGTCAATGATATGGGCTCTCCATTATTTGTTGAAATATCCTAAAGTGCTTTTCAAATTAAGGGTAAAGAATATAAATATGTTTTTTTCAATCAAATCAATATTTTCAAATTAGTATATTTATTATTTTTATTTCTGTTTAATATATGTATCTTTCATAAAAAAAAATTGTTAAAAAAATTGTTTTTTCAATTATAAAATGATTAAATTATTATATTGATGATTATCAATATATCTCTCTTAATTTAATAAAGTATTCATACCTTTAAAGTATATGACTTCACATCCTTGTCAATGATCTTGACTCTTTATTACTTATTCAATAATCCAAAGTGCTCTCTAAACTAAAGATAACGAATATATTTAGTTGTTTCTATTGATGAGATTTTAAAAATAGTCCCCATTACTCTATAGATCAGTAAATTTGTTATTTCTAACTTTACTTAATATTTCTTTTAATAAAAAAAATTGGTTTTGATATCTTCAATTCATTTCATTGCTCTCTACATCAGTATACTTGTCATTTTTATTTTCAGAACACCTTGCTTTCCTTGCCTATCTCCTCTCCTAAAAATAGTTTAATTGTTATCCTTATGATCGCTAGTATATTTCTCCCCATCCTTCTCAATAACATGGACTCTTTATTACTTGATCAAATATCTCAAAGTGTTCTCTAAGATAAAGGTAAATAATTAGTTAATTTCCACTATAAATGAATTTTTTAAAATAATCCTTATCACTCTATAGATCAGTAACCTTATTATTTTTAATGTTGATTAATATTGATCTTTCAAGAAGATCTTTAATATCCTTTATCAATATATTCAATTCATTTCATTACTACCTACATCAATATACTTATTATCTTTTATATTTTTATCAATATGAGTCTACCTCCTAAGGCTTATGTATAGAAAACCTTGTTCTCCTCGCCTATAAAAAATATAATTGTAATGTTGATGATCATCAATATATCTCTCCTCATCTAGTAAAGTAGGTTTGTTCTTTTTTACATATACAAACATGTCTTTTTATCTTTTACCTTTACAAAAGTTAGGTGATTTCAATTTTGTACTTTGACTAACATGATGTGAGTGTGGTTCAGGAGGAAAATAATACCATTCAAAAGCATAAAGGAGAGGATAAATTTCTAAATTATAATGATGCCAAGAAAATGACTTATACAACAAAGGTTGTACTATATATAGAGGGTTATATTTATTTATTTTATTTATATCTTATGTGATATTTGTATTAACTACTGATGTAGGTGATTGATGAAGTTATTCGACTTGCAAATATAGCACACTTTATGTTTAGAACAGTGGCAAAAGATATAGAATTTAATGGTAACTTGTCTCTTCTTATAATGAATGGAAGGATATTTGACACAATAAGTTTTCAATATCACTAAATCAATTGAAAATTCTTTTTAATAGGTTACAAATTTCTAAAAGGTTGGAAAGTGATAATTTGGCTACGTACCATTCATGTTGATTCTCAATACTTTAAGGATCCACTCGAATTTAATCCTAATAGATGGGAGGTGAGCATTAAACTCTTATTCAATTTTGGTATACCTAAATTGTGATCATTATTAGTGTGAATAGAAAAATAAATCAAATGAACATAAAATTTTCAATAAAATAAAATCTATTATTAATTCTATAATTTTTTATAAAATTTATTAATTCATTTTTTTTTTTGTAGGAATTTCATCCTAAACTAGGAGTAAATAATGTGTCTGGTCTTGGCCCAAGACTATGTCCAGGAAATAACCTTGTTAAAATGCAGTTGCTAATATTTTTACATCACTTCCGTACCGATTATAAGTAATCTCCAAATTCTTTTATGATTTGAAGTTTATTTAATTTTATTTTTATTTTTAAAAAATAATTTGAATTGTCATTATTTTTTTATATTTAATAATTCCTCTTAACTAATTCTTATAAAATATGTAATGGTCATTTACTAATTTTTAGGAGATATTTTTTTTTTCTTTTCTTGTATTTTTCAGGCAAGAGTTTGTTAATCCAAATGAAGGGATAAAGTTTCTACCAAATCCAATACCAGCAAATGGTGCACAAATAAAATTTAGCCATGCCTAAGAAAAGAAAAAGTTATTTGGATATAATCTAAATAATATGAACCTAAATAATTGTAATATATCTTGTGTATGGTGGCTATTGAAAACAAAAATATTAAATTTATTATATTATATTTAAGGTATTTTGAGTTCTTAATAGAATCAAATTTATGAGATCAAATTTTAAGTATTTTGATTGCTTAATAGAATTAATTATATCAAGAGTATTAAGTATACAATTCATAGATGTTGCAGCTAGATATGGCATCTTATCAATTCTTCTCATGATAATACTCCTATTTCAACAAATAATCATTTAAACAAGACTTCTTCTCCTCCATCTGAATTGGAAAAACATTATGAGGTTGGATTTAAAATCCTTTCTAAACATGGATATAACAAAAACATGGAACAAGGAGTTAAGGATCCTACATATATTAAACAATACATTGCTAAAAGGGGTTTAGGTTTTGAACCTTCTCCTTCATCTACGTCTTATCCTCCATGTTCTACTATATTTATAACCTTCTGTGGTGAGCAAGAAAACTTGTATTCACAATAGAAAGGATTGTATCCTACTCCTTATCCTCTATCTGAGCAAGAGCATATTGTGTTAAGACTTCTCAAAGCCCACTTGATCACTCTACCTCCTCCAACATGTAATAATTTTCATAGGCATAGTCAAGAAAATCACTATTTTTGTACATATTGGTCAAGTGCTTGGTCATTCTAGCAATGAATGTCAAGGCTTGAACAATAAAATATGACTTCTCAATTGTGGTGCTATCACTCTTCCATGTGTTGATGCACTTATTCATACTAAATGATAAACTCTCTTCTATGGTGTTGCTCCTCACTATGTGGGATTTGTAGCTTCATGTGTTTTCTCATTATCATTCATGATAGTACAATCTTATGTGCAACCCTATTTCATCTATGGTAGCAACGTAGTAGTCTCTAGCATGGTTTTCCATGCCTATACACTTGGGGGGAAAGGATAACTAATTTCAAAGAAGTGCATCATTTTTGAGGATCCCCTCTTCCCCTTATTTTCCTTAAAATATTAGCATAGAAATTATGTTAAGATTTTAAGGGGGGAATATCACCCTGTCCATTTTCATATCCACACATTAGCACCTTGCGAGCTTTGACTTATTGAAATTCCTCCTTAGTGGTGGTGTTGTTTATAAACACCCGCTAAGGCATGGTTACCAACTCATCCCCTATGGCATTAAACAATTATGAGCTCCTTGGGGCATGATTAGCAAACTAGACAAAATTAGAAATTTATGCGCTATCCATAGACTTAGCATAACAAAGCTTACTAGCTTGTGAATTTGTGTATTTTACATGGACACCTAGCATAACACAACTTGATAGCCAGTAGATCTATGTATCCTTGTGAGAATTTTTATTTATCATTTTATTAGTTTAGATGTGTATGTCGTGCATTTGACAGATGATGCTTGGTAACTGAGACAACCTTACATACTAAGGTCTCTTTACCTTGCTCACTCAAAAATTTAGTTTTTGTGTACTAACATTGTTGGTATATGTTTTATACATTCCATGTGTGTGTTATGTTTACTTTATGTCTGTATCATTTTTTCTTCATGTATTCCTTATTTACTTTGTATATTTTGTGTGTTTGCTTCGTGTATTTCGCAAGTTTCCCTTCTTTATTCCTTGTGTATTATTTTTATGCATCATGTTTTCCTTATGTACGTGTTTTTGTGTTCTTTTATGGGTAATCCACTTTTAAAATGATTTGATCGTAAGATAAATCAACTACCTTATATGGGTAAACACTTGTCATATTAGTAAACATGTTCTACACATTTGGAGGGGTAGTCATTCATTTAGTCCTACCTTCCTACCTCCTCTACCTTGCCTATATATGTAAGGTACTCATTATACATTCTAGAAAATCTTCATATTATTGGTAGACATGATTTATGTGCTCATTTGTTCACTATTGGAAGAATATATTGATGTTAAATTATGATATTGGATTCTCCAAAATTATTATCCACAATCACATGTTTCTATATGGTTTGTTGATTTTAATGTTATTGATTTAGGCATCTACATAAAATTATTTTATTGCAATCTTGGATAAAGAAACATATCTCAAATTTGTATACACTTTATAGAGGATGTTATTGCAATAGTTTTACCTTGTTTTTTTAAAATTTTACTCATCGTATAAGGTGTTTCAATATCAATTTAGGTTTGACAATTTTTCCTATATTAATGTTTAAATTATTTTCTAAATGTTTGATGTTATCTACATTTGAATGTTTGAATGATTATTTATGTTGTTTTAAAATTTCATTATTTTTTATATTATAGGTTATTTCAACATCAATGTATCCACATTCATTTAAAATACTATTGTTAATTTCCTTGTTGAGTGTATTTAAAGACTTACCTTGGCTCATTTTTATAATCACCATTTTCATATTATCCTCTTCCACATTTTTCTCTTGTACATTCACCTCATCCATATTTGTCTCTTCAATATTCTCCTCTTCAATGCTTACCTCTTCCATAATCTCCAAATTTGGTGCTTGAACATTCTTCATTTGGAAAATCCTCTCTCCTATATCCTTTTTTATTTTGTTTCCTCTCAATGTGGTTCTATTACTTCAAATGTCAAGAACTTCCTTTTTTGTTAATGTCTATTTGATCCCATAATTAATAAATAATCTTTGATAAAATTAAATCTAAAATAGACCCATTCCTAAAGCTCTCAAAAATATAAATAGATCTAGATCCCTTGTTGAATATTACTTTCAAAAATTTTGATGAAAGGCTCTTTCAAAAATGACACACATAATCCTTTAAAAATGAGGGACATAATCCTTTAAAAATGGTGATTGTTGTGAAGATCCCTTTTGAAAATGGTATTAATTAAATATCCTTTTTTTGTAAATTCTTCTTATAGATCCCTTTGAAATGATGCTTGCGTTCAATTCCTTTCAAATATGATGCATGTGTGTGATTCCTCTAAAAAATAATGTAAATATGATTGAATCCTTTTAAAATAGATATGCATTACTTTGATAGTACTAAATAAAAACTAAAAAAACATTTAAAATAATATTTGAAAGAATTGGGTTCATTCCATAGTGCAATGGTTAAGTGGTGGAATTGTTGTTGTAGTCACTAGGGCTCGAGTCTATACTGGGCTATTGTGATCGCAAGCACTATGCCTTCGCTAATCCAATGTGCTCGTAGGTTTGACCTGTAGTCCCCAATTTGTGGCCTCTCTGTTCATAGCTCTAGTCTAAAAAATTTCTTACAAACTAAAATAATAATAATAATATTTGAAAGAATTTGTGCCACAAGAGATATTAACATATTTTGTTTTGCATATACAATTATAATTGACTCATTATCGAAAAGAGTAATCCCAATACAAATCCTACCAACATTATATCCTTAAATCTAAACCTCTTTATAATGCGGTGTCTCGTTACACCGAAAGGTGTAACCTTACAATGGCAGCACAGTGCTTATAGGAGGCTAGCACAATTCGTGAAAGGAAAGCAAAAAGTAACAAATATTTAACAATATTTATTTATTTAAAAAAGTAAAAATACAACAATATAATTATTTAGAAATATGTTTTAAAAGAATAATATATTTCAACATATATTATATAGATTAATATTTAAGATACCTATACTAGTCTATAATCTAACAATATATAATAGCAAGTGCCATATATTTCTCAAGTTGTGATTCTGTTTGTTCTTATGACATATCCTCTTACTCACTATATATGTTGCTGAACATAGAAGAAATCCATGTTTTGTATATTATAGTTTTTTTAGGCTCTCAAGACATTTATTTTGGTCCTATATATATTCGAATGAGTCCAAAGCCAACACAAAATCAATCAGTATCAAATAATTGAAACATATCAAAATCTTATTTTAAGCAAAGTTCACATGTACAAGAGCAGAAAAAGAAGAATGCAGTGTCATTTTAAACAAAATATAATCTTATCTCATGCGAATATTTGGCAGCCAAGAGAAAACCAAATACTTATTAGATGCTATTTTGTCGTCGCCTCTTAACATGCTTCGATCATAATACAGATCAACTACCCTATAGAAATTAAATGGAATATTATTATTTCTTTTTAAAATTCACTTATTTGACAGCCTAAGATTATATTTAAACGTTGTTTCGTGGTAGTTTGTTAAGATGCTTTGACAAGAGAAAATTGATAAACAGACTTAATTAAAATGATATTATTATTTTATTTTATTCATTGATTATATAACTATTGCTGATTTTTTAATTTATTTATTTTTGTTTTACATAGGTAATTGTTTACTCTTTATTTTTTATTTATTTAATACTTTATAACTATAAAGCTAAATGGTTCATACCTATCCAAATGATTTAAATAATAATTTTTTTATTAAAAAATGTCTAATAATTTATTTATTTTAAACTATGTATATTTTTTAAAGAATTTTTATTGTTTTCTTAAATAAATTATTACAATTTGTATGATTTAACTGATATAATATTTCATCATATTTTATTTACATCACTTACTGATTTTGAAACAGGTTTCTATACAATGAAAAAATATGTTATTTATGTGAGACAAAAACAAAAGATTTAAAAACTATAACTAATTAAATAAACAATAAATTGAATAAAACTAGCACTTGCATCTAAAGAAGGTTCAAGATTATGTCCATAGAAAACTATATGTATGTTAATATGTTAGAAGTACTGTTTGTCCGTGCAAATTCTACTTGCATATGGCTGGATTAAACAATTAATAATAAATGCTAAAAATAGAATGAAATAAACTTAGACAATTTTAGATTTTTTTCTTAAAGAAATTAAGTATTATTTGATTATGAAGTATTTGCATATAAATTTAGAACATAAAGTAATGCAAATGAAAAAAGAAAGTTGTCATCAAATTGACAAAAACCATTACAAATGGAAATAGAATGTTCCCATCCAGTTGTCAAATCAATATTTATCTAGCTTTTATGTGATAAGTGAGATTTTCGAGTCTTTTAGCTTTGCAGAGGTGAGACTTATTTCAGACTTAAATCTATATGTAACCTACAGACAAATAATGAATTCAAAAATTATGACTATTTTCAAATCAGAAAACATAATTTAATAAAAGAAATATCACAAACTATTTATAGATGAATTATATATAGAGTTGATTTGTCTCTATGATCGAATACTTGGTTTGTCTTGGCCGGCAAATATTCGCATATTGTATTTTGCCTACACGTTATCCTATATAACCCAAAGACCTGTGAGCTCGTTGCATATTATTGGATCATAGAAATAAACAGGCTTAGCTCTATGGATACAATGTGGGCGGTAGGACTTGTAGTGGGATTACTCCCTTTCTTTATATGGCTGCTCATATCCTTCAATGAGTGGAGGTACTGTTTAACATCCAATGAAGGAGCTAAGCTTCCTCCTGGTCATATGGGATGGCCCATTATTGGAGAGCTGATCAACTTCTTATGGCATTTCAAATTCATGGGTACACCTGACCAGTTCATATGGAAGAAAAAGGCCAAGTAATTTGTTAATTTTTTTGGTTTTTGTTTTCTTATAACAGATGTATCTATAGTTCTGATTTAAACAGTATATTCTAAGTTTCAGTTGGTTCTTATTAGAAAGATTAGTGTGATTTCAGATAAGACACCAAACAAATAAAAATTTGTTTAAGTGGGTCTTAATGGAATGTGATTTCATATAAGACTCCAAACAATAAAAATTTGTATAAATGAATCTCAATGGAAAGACAGTATGATTTTAGATAAGACACCTAAACAAATCAAAATTTAAGTGCACCGATCAGGTCCACTGCTAAACAAATCAAACATTAAATCTTATGAGATCCTTATGCTTCATCTGTTACTTTGATGTGTTCAGTTTGGTTAGGTTATATTGATGTTTATCTTAAGGAATCTACCTTCAGTTTCACCATATTGATATTTGTTTTTGTTATGCAGATATGGGAATACTGGAATCTACAGGACCCATTTGTTTGGCTGCCCTTCTATTATTACATGCTCTCCAGAGTTCAACAGATTTGTGATGGGGACAGGAACAGAAAATGGCAGTTTTACTGCAGGCTGGCCTTGTCCCCGTCTGCTTGGAGAACAATCAATCAGCATGGTTGAAGGAGAGAGACACAAGCGTTTGAGGCGTTTCTTACTGGAAGCCATAAATAATCCCCAGTCATTGCAGAATATATTTATCAGATTACAGCCTGCATTTAGAGATACCTTTGAAAATTGGGCTGTTAAGGGAAAATTCAGTGCTGTTGATGAAATTAGATCTGTATGTTTGTTCACTCTTATATGATTTTTTTTTATAAAAAATGTTACATTGTGCAAAGAAAGGAATTGAAATTGCTTATTAAAAAATTAACCATGTTGTTTCGGTATTGCAGCTGGCATTCAACAATATATGTTCTTTACTAATAAGCTTTCAGAGAAGCCCCATGGTAGAAAATATGGAAAGGATGTATAGAATCCTAGTAGCTGGAATGAGAGCCAGTCCCATCAATATGCCAGGAACTGCATTTCATTATGCTCTTAAGGTAACATGATATACACATATTTCAGTTTAAATAATATATTCTAAAATTTGATTTATTTAGGGGGTTTGTCTTAAATCATACTAATAGGTAGATCTTATTAAAGAAACAAGTGTGATTTTAGATGAGCCATCTACGACACTTTCATATATAATTAGTTGATCAATTGTATTTAATAGTTGATATTTTTGAAAAAATATAACTCATATTTCTATGATGATACACATGTACAGTGCAGAAAGAGGTTATCAGAGATTATATGTTCTGAGATTCAAGAGAGGAAATCCAACAGGGGGAGTGTGAAGACAGATTTTTTGCAAGAATTGATGGACTCTGTGGACTCCAACGGTAATAGATTGAGTGAAGAGGAAACCATAGATAACATAACTTCTCTACTTTTAGGGGGATACGAGTCCACATCCCTCTCAATGATATGGGCTCTCCATTATTTGTTGAAATATCCTAAAGTGCTCTCCAAATTAAGGGTAAAGAATATAAATATTTATTTTTTTTCAATCAAACTAATATTTTCAATTCATTTCATTATTATTTAAATTAGTATATTTATTATTTTTATTTCTATTTAATATATGTTTTTTTCATAAAGCTTTTTTATTAAAAAAATTGTTTTTTTCAATTATAAAATGATTTAACTATTGTATTGATGATCATCAATCTATCTCTCCTAATTTAATAAAGTATTCATACTTTTAAAGTATATGAGTCTACATCTTTGTCAATGATTTTGACTTTTTATTACTTATTTAATAACCCAAAATGCTCTCTAAACTAAAGATAATGAACATATTTAGTTGTCTCTATTGACGAGATTATAAAAGTAGTCCCCATTACTCTATAGATCAGTAAACTTGTTATTTCTAACTTTAGTTAATATGTCTTTTAATAAAAATTTGGTTTCCTTTATCTTCTCTCCTAAAAAACAATTTAATTGTTATGCTTATGATCACTAGTATATCTCTCCACAACCTTGTCAATAACATGGACTCTTTATTACTTGATCAAATATCTCAAAGTGTTCTCTAAGCTAAAGGTAAATGATGTAGTTAATTTCCACTATAAATGATTTTTTTTAAGATAATCCTCTATAGACCAGTAACTTTATTATCTTTAATATTGATTAATATTTATCTTTTAAGAAGATCTTTAATATCCTTTATCAATATCTTCAATTCATTTCATTACTCCTACATCAATATACTTATTATTTTTTTATATTTTTATCAATATGAATCTATTTCCTAAGGATTATGTATAGAAAACTTTGTTCTCCTCACCTATAAAAAATATAATTGTTATGTTGATGATCATCAATATATATCTCCTCATCTAGTAAACTAGGTTTGTTCTTTTTTACATATACAAACATGTTTTGTCTTTTTCCTTTCCAAGTTAGGTGATTTCAATTTTATACTTTGACTAATATGATGTGAGTGTGGTTCAGGAGGAAAATAATATCATTCAAAAGCATAAACGAGAGGATAAATTTCTAAATTACAATGATGCCAAGAAAATGACTTATACAACAAATGTTGTACTATATATATATCTAGGGGTATTTTTAGAGTGATTTAAATTTATTTATTTTATTTATATCTTATGTGACATTTTTATTAGTGTTGATGTAGGTGATTGATGAAGTTATTCGACTTGCAAATATAGCAAACTTTATGTTTAGAACAGTGGCAAAAGATACAAAATTTAATGGTAACTTGTCTCTTCTTATAATGAATGAAAGGATATTTGACACAATAAGTTTTCAATAGATCATTAAATCAATTGAAAAATCTTTTTAATAGGTTACAAATTTCCAAAAGGTTGGAAAGTGATCATTTGGCTACGTACCATTCATGTCGATTCTCAATACTTTAAGGATCCACTCGAATTTAATCCTGATAGATGGGAGGTGAGCATTAAACACTTATTCTATGTTGATATACCTAAATTGTGATCATTATTAGTGTTCATAGAAAAATAAATCAAATGAATATGAAATTCTAATCTCAATACTTTAAGGATCCACTCGAATTTAATCCTGATAGATGGGAGGTGAGCATTAAACTCTTATTCAATGTTGATATACCTAAATTGTGATCATTATTAGTGTTCATAGAAAAATAAATCAAATGAATATGAAATTCTAAATAAAATAAAATCTATTATTAATTCTATACTTTTTTATAAAATTTATTGATTCATTTGTTTTTTTTGTAGGAATTTCATCCTAAGCCAGGAGTAAATAATGTGTTTGGTCTTGGCCCCAGACTATGTCCAGGAAATAACCTTGCTAAAATGCAGTTGCTAATATTTTTGCATCACATATGTACAGATTATAAGTAATCACCAAATTCTTTTATGCTTTAAAGTTTATTTTTATTTTATTTTATTTAAAAATAAATAAAATTAATTGTCATTATTATAATTAAGAGTTCTAGTGTATAATTATTATTATGTATAAAAAATCGCATCTAATTATTTAAATAGTGATTTTAGTTTATTATCATTTATCTCATAATTAATTATTCCTCTTAATTAATGCTTAGAAAATAAAAAATGGTTTACTCAAAATTAATTTCTAGATTTTTATTTATAATATATAAAAATTTTAAATATGTAATGGTCATTTGCTAATTTTTAGGAGATATAATTTTTTTCTTTTCTTGTATTTTTCAGGTGGGAGTTTGTTAATCAAAATGAGGGGATAAAGTTTCTACCAAATCCAATACCAGCAAACGGTGGACAAATAAAATTTAGCCATGCCTAAGAAAAAGTTATTTGGATATAATCTAAATAATATGAACCTAAATAATTGTAATATAGCTTGTGTATGGTGGCTATTGAAAATAGAAATATTATATTTATTATATTATATTTAAGGTATTTTGAGTTCTTAATAGAATCAAATTTATGAGTTCAAATTTTAAGTATTTTGATTGCTTAATAGAATTAATTATATAAAGAGTATTAAGTATACAATTTATAGATGTTGCAGCTAGATATGGTATCTTATCAATTCGTCTCATGACAATACTCCTCTTTTAACAAATAATCATTTAAACAAGACTTCTCCTCCATTTGAGTTGGAAAAACATTATGGGGTTGGATTTAAAATCCTTTCTAAACATGGATATATTGAAAACATGGAACAAGGAGTTAAGTTTCCTACAAATATTAAACCATACATTGCTAAAAAGGGTTTAGGTTTCCAACCTTCTCCTCCATCTACATCTCATCCTCCATTTTCTACTATATTTATAACCTCTTGTGGTGAGCAAGAAAAATTTTCTTCACAAGAGAAAGGATTATCTCCTACTCCTTATCCTCTATCCGAGCAAGAGCATATTGTGTTGAGACTTCTCAAAGCCCACTTGATTACTCTTCCTCCTCCAACATGTAAATTTTTTCATAGACGGGTATGTGCAAGATCATGAGGGCCAAAAAGTGGCAATATGATTGGTATATATAGGGTATGTGGCTGACGACTTTTTTTTACCCAAAATTGATGAAACAAAAAGGGTTTTTAAAGGAGATTCTTAGCTTTCCACCAATATAAATTATGCTTTATTTTTAATTTCATAAATAATTATTATTTAATTTCTATTTGAATTATGACTAAAGTCTGATTGATAGGTTTATTGAAAAACATCTATAGCTTTCAATGGTATCACATTTTTTGAATTTGAAACATGGGTCACAATCTATTCTTCACATACTATAGGATTAAAAAATAAAAATTGAATTTCATGAAGTTTTGACTAAGTTAAGGTGGTCAGACATACAAGTTTTTATATTTTTTAAAAGTTGTAAAAAATTCATAATTAATTACTTACTTGGAAAAAATTACAAAAAATATGCATCACATTGGGACATGAGTCGTCTACCTATATCTAAAATATTGTAAAAATAATTATCATTTTATTGTGGTTAGGGTGGTTTAGACAGACACCTACTTCTTATTTTTCCCTAAAATTTAAGTACTACTACATTGAAATTTCAAATTTTCACCAAAAAGATTTTATTTTTTTAAAATAAACCTAGTAGTTTAGAAACTACATTCAATTTTATACAGATTCTATTCTTACACATTTTTGAAATAATATAGATAACTTATTCAAATTTTTACATCAAGTTGCCAAACTCTGATTTTTCTGAATTTTTTGCCACTTAAGGCCCCATTTTTTCCATGATGATCCTGCACATGCCCAGACATAGTCAATAAAATCACTATATTTGTGCATATCATCAAGTGCTTGGTCATTCTAGTAATGAATGTCAAGCCTTAAGCAATAAAATATGACAATATCGATTGTGGTGCTATCACTCTTACATGTGTTGATGCACCTATTCATACTAAATGATAAACTCACTTCTATGGTGTTGCTCCTCACTTTGTTGGATTTTTAGCTTCGTGTGTTTGCTCATTATCAGTCATGATGGTACAATCTTACATGCAACCACATTTCATCTATGGTAGCAACATAGTAGTCTCTAGCATGTTTTCCTTGCCTATACACTTGGTGGGAAAGGATAACTAATTTTAGAGGAGGGTATCCTTTTTGAGGATCCCCTCTCCCCTTATTTTCCTTAAAGTACTAGCATAAAAATATACTAACATTTTAAGGGGGCAAATATCACCCTGTCCATTTCCATATCCACACATTAGCACCTTGTGATCTTTGACTTATTGGCATCCCCCCTTAGTGGTGTTGTTGTTTATAAATTCCCCCTAAGGCATGGTTACCAACTCATCCCCTGTGGCATTAAACATTTATGTGCTCCCTGAGGTATGATTATCAAATCATGACATTAGAAATTTATGCGCTATCCATCTACTTGACTTAGCATAACAAAGCTTGCTAGCTTGTGAATTTGTGTATTTTACATGGACACATAACATAACACAACTTGCTAGCTAGTAGATCTATGTATCCTTTTGAGAACTTTTATTTATCATTTTATCAGTTAGATGTGTATGTTGTGCATTTGAAAAATGATGCTCGGTAATTGAGACAACCTTACATACTAAGGTTTCTTTTTGACTCAAAAATTTAGTTTTTGTGTACTAATATTGTTGCTATGTGTTCTATGTTACATGTGTGTGTTATCTTTTATTTATGTGTGTATCATTTTTTCTTCATGTATTCCTTGTTTACTTTGTGTATTTTGTGTGTCTGCAATCATGTATTTCACATATTTTCCTTGTGTATTCCTTGTATGTTCTATGTATTCTTTTTATGTATCATGTTTTCCTTATGTATGTGTTTTTGTATTCTTTTATGTGTAATCCACTTTTAAGATGATTTTATCATAAGATAAATCAACTACCTTATATGGGTAAACACTTGTCATATGAGTAAAAATGTGTTACACATTTGGAGGGATAGTCACTCATTTAGTCCTACCTCCTCTACCTTGCCTATATATGTAAGGTACTCATTATACATTCTAGAAACTTTTCACATTATTGATAGACATGATTATGTGCTCATTTTTTCACTAGTGGAAGGATATATTGATGTTGAATTATGATATTGGAATTTGGATTCTCCAAAATTATTATCCATAAAAATCATGCTTTTATATGGTTTGTTGATTTTATTGGTATTGATTTATGCATCTACATAAAATTATTTTATTTCAATCTTGAATAAAGAGACATGTCTCAAATTTGTATACACTTTATAGAGGATGTTTTTGATAAGATAAGCAACATTTATAGGGTGTTGTACCCTTTACACATCGAGCCTCAGGGGCCAAAAAAGATCAGGTCCAAACAGTAAAGATTCAAACTTTTCCCAAGAAATAGAAAAAAAAAGACACAACGAAGACACCGCAAAAGCACATTAGAAACACAAACAACACCTAGTACCCAGAAACCAGGAGAGATAGCACACTTAGGACCAACAACAGTGTAAAGTAAAAGATAGACAAAAACTCAAACCTAGCACCACACCAAGAGTATAGAGCATGAGGACATAACCAATCCTAAAACAAGGAACCAACAAAGGCCTTGAGCCAAGAAATGACCCACAAATAGTGGGCCCCAAGAGACTACCTAAAATAACTAGGCCAAAATCCACCTGGAGAAGCTGGACTACACCAGACCTTCCACTCAAAATAGACCAAAATGAGCCTAACCAACCACAAACCCTATAGACTGCAAAAATCTTCCAGCACAGTAACAACTTCGAGCCCTTCTTCAAACAATAGTTGAACCAGGAAGCCAATTCATACTCTGCCTCAAAAGGAGAGAGCTCCCTCTATTGGAGAGGATCACATGAAAACTTTTACCACAGTACCCAAAGATCTCCAACTACCCAATACTCCACCTCCATAGGAGTAGATCCCACCTCAAAAGGGACATCAATAGAGAAAACCAAAAAAGGAAGCTTCCAAACAAAACCACAACACCCATCTTCACCTCAATAGAAGAGGAATCCACTTCAATAGTATCAGGCTATAGAATCAAGGAGAAAGCCACCACTCCCCTAGTAAAATTAAACACACCACCCTTCAACAAACCTGGAAATAGGAAACGAAAAAGGAGTAAAAACCATAAACACAACTAGGTCAAGAGGAAATGCAACCCAATCGACCACCAAGGGACAGAGATCCACAATAGCCAAAACTAGCAGAGGCCCGCAATAGCTTTAGCAGAAAAGTCTCTAAAGCTAAACCAAACTGGGGAGCAAGCTCGGCCTATCCACCATACCACACCAAAAGCTATGCCCAAACAAAGAGAGGCTAAAACCTCACCCAACATTAGAGCCATCTAGTAGAAAAAGAGAGCCCACAAGCCAACACCACCACCCGAGCCGATCCTAGCCTAAAGCCCATAAGAGAAAACACAACATTATGAGGAAAGTTAGGACAACCCCAAGAAAACCAAGGGACAAGATCAATAGAGGAACCCAAAGACCCATTTACCAAAGAAGAGGGAACAAGCACCAAAGCTCTAGCCAAGGGAACAGGGGAAGCACAACAAAGAAAAGCTCTAGGGAGAACCAAAGAGGCCTCCCACCAGCAAGAGAGGAAACTAAAAACAACCTCAACGCAAGCGGAGGCCACACAAGGAGGGGAGCAACAAAACATAACCCCTAACCCAACACCATTGCAGCCCCCACCAGGAAGAGCAACAACATCCTTCTGCAAAGCCCTGACACCTGCAACATAGACCAAAGAACCCACCAGACCACCATCAAATAGACCTCACCATTCTAGAGACCAAACCAAGGACAACGCCCTCATTGCTACAAAATGGAGCCATCACACATAGTAGCAGGCTATCAGAAAGCCCGACAAGAACAGGGGAAGGAATTCTCCAACAAATACCCACCGCATCTACCACGCAATCATAGGAATGACTAATGAAACAAACGAGCCACCATCTAGAAGAAATGAACAATGGCCACCATAGCCCACAAAATCCATCTCCAACATCATCAGACCCAGCTTTGCCATCCACAACACCACACACCCACGGGGGCTTGTGAAGGAGCAGAACAACCCATCTTGTTTTCGCTTAGTTAATTAAATTAGCCTAGCTATTTAATTAATTGCATCATTTTTGTCCATTAACCTAATTCATCAAAATCGGGTTAATTCATCCCCCTTCGTGCTAACATTTCATCCTATTAAATTAAATAAATCAAAACATTTAATTTAATTCCCTAAGTCATCTTATTTAATTAAATAATCCTAAGTTATTTAATTAAATATCATTTCATCTCTCTCCTCTCCCACATTTATTAAACTATTTAATAAATTTCACTTTATTCCTCCAAATCCCCTAATTGCATGATTAAATCTTGTTTAATTAGCAATTAAACTAATTTTTCTCTAAAAGGGAATATTCCTTATCTCCTTTTTTGTACAATTAAAGTTTTCTTTTAATTTGCAAAATGCCTTTTTCCTTACCCAAATGAATATTCCAAAAGAATATTCTTATTCCTCCATCATTTGAAAAAGGGATATTTTCACTTAGCTTCTTAAGCAAGTTTTAACCTTTTTAACCTTTTGAACAAGTCACCTTTGACCTATGTGTACAAGTCAAAAGTGTGTTTGTTTGGAGAAAATGTGAACCCTTGATTAAATCCCATCATGCATTCTCATTCATTGATGAGAATCCATGATCCACGCCTTTCATCTCCTTCATCTTCGACCGTTGATTAATCTTTTCAATCTCAACCCTCCATTCCTCATTAGCTCTCCTATAAATAGGTCACTATTTGGAGACAGATGGATCCATCTTTTTCAAAGAAAACTCATGTTGTTGAATTCATATGCACTCACACTCATATTTAACTCACTTTTAGCTTGTTTTAGTTAATTTTAATTGCATAATATCTTAGAGCATCCATTAATGGATTCCATGCATCCATCTTAGTTTGTACATGAATTAGGGTTTCCATCTTTTAGCTTATAATTATCTTAGATTAGCTTAGTAATTGCATAATTAGTTCATTTTTAGCATAGAATCATGGTAACTTAGCTTGCATCATGTTTAATTTAGGATAAACTAGGTTTTCATCCATTTATCACAATGGTTTCATCGATTCTCTTCCATAGAATCGATTGAAACAAGCTCACTGATCACGAGATTGGGAAAGGGTCATTGTTCCACATCAACATGACACTCATTCCAAAACAAGATAAGTTTCAAATGGGCTAGAGTAGGAACTTAATTGTTTTCATAGTTTGCAACTTTCAGTTCAATTAAATGCTTAGTTTAAACTTTTCAATTTGAATGATCTTGTTTGGTAGTTGCAGGTTTATTTGGGTAAATTATGCTTCAATTCATCATGGATTAAGCGTAATCGACCCACACTGAAAATCCTTGTCTCGCATTCTGGCACTAGAAGGAGGGAAAACTGTCAATTTAACCAATTTTTAGCTCGAATTCCATTTGTTTGTTGTTTTGCAGGATACAACGACGCCCAGACAACAAATAGTGATGCACTTTGAAGAGCGTCACCATATAGTGACACCATTGCAATTTGAAAAACTGACATTGATTAAATGCACCAACTCTGATTTAAATATAGCGATGCTAATTTAATATAGAGGTATCATAAAGTTCAAATGGCGACACCCAACTTCACTAGACTGACACCCCCAAATTTCAAAACACAGCACTACTATAAGCAGTGACGTTAGACCAAATCCTAAAGCTATCATGCTCTCTATTTTTGCTACAGAGCAATGCCCATTTTCACCAGAGCAACACCTAGACTTCAAACTGTGACATTATCGTGTTCAATGATGCCCAATCAAAGTAAGCAATTTTATGTTTTTTTTTCAACATGTGCTTTAATTTCCTTAATTTATCTTATCATTGATACGCTTCTAGCTATGTTTTTATTGTTAGACTAATAAGGTTTGTAGGTTGAAAGACATCGAGCTAAAGTGAAGAAAGAGTCCCTATCTTGAATTCTATAATTGTAACAAGCGTTTAATGCTTTGGGGCAATTATAACCCAACGTTCATGATTTCTTGTTTGTGATTTAGGACAACTAAATTTCCATTGGGTTTTAAAACTTACAATCTTAGGACCAACTAGTTTTCAATTGGGCTTAAAATTCATTTTCAAAGTTGGTTAAAATTAAACCCTCATCATTGTTTTCTGGGTTTAAAATGAACACACAAATGGGATTAAAACTGAACCCTCACATCATCATTTTACTTTGGGCTTAAAATTGAACAAGGAAACTTCATATTTCATTTGGTGCTTAAAATGAACTCATCACTGCTTTGAACGATTAAAATTTATAAATGTTTGCTATGTTTTTTGATTTTCTACGTTTTTAGTGGATGTGTATGCAATTCTCTCATGCCATTTGGCAATCTTGAGAAACAGAAACATTCCTTAACACTTCAAAATCATCTACATCTTTCATTTTGGATTAAAATTGAACCACATTGCGAGTGTGAGAAAAAGGCATGGTGTGTGTTCTCTCTTTTTTCATGCAAGCAAAGATGATCGAACAACGGACGTACTTCCTTTCTATTGTTCACCTTTAGAGGACCTACCTCCCCACTTCAAAAGGAGGGAATGACCCAAGCAGTAACAAGTGAATGCCAAGCTCTTCCAAACCATGATATAAATGTGTGGTTGCAATGAAAATTGTGATCAATCGGAAGTGGTACATGATAGCTCTCCCCCAATATCTTTATGAATGCGTAAATCCATTGTTCTAAGGGTTGGGAGACCTCTTAAAGAATTTTATCATTGCACCCCCTAAACTAGAAGCCCTTATTATGAACCCTTGTTTAGAAGCCAAAAATCCTTAATATTTGTTGGTATAAGAATAATCATTCTGAAGCCACCCCAAATTTGTACTATTCAATTGTAGAAATAAAAAAAATCCTTTTGATCTTCGGATTTTAAGGATTTTGAGATTTGGTGGTCCTAAGAAGTGTGTGTCCTGGAGGGAGCCAATGTCGCCAAATCTCTAACTGATCGCATTGTTTAGCATTTACAGAAATCCAAGTGGGGACTCAACAAATATAGCCATTTTGAACCTAGGGTTGTAATGATTTTGAGTTAGTTTAACACTTTGCTTGGTTCTAAAAATGATGCAAAAACAAACATTCACTATCTTCCTCAAAATTTCAAACACTTTGGCCTAAATATGGATACCTCTTGAAAAAGCCAGGATATTGCTTCTTGTCCTAAGGATTCTATCCTTAGAGGTTTCTAAATATCTTGACTTATATCAAACTCCATATTTTCCAAAGACAACATAGGAAATTATGGCTTCAACCTCATGGTTCTCACAAAATGGACATTGTGAAAGTTATGATGTTTTTGACATAAACATTTAGTTTGAAAACATAATTGAGACAAGTGATTGTGGTAAAATAAACTCATTAAGCAAGATAAATTGATAAATTAACCCCACATGACTATTTGGAGATCGATTGCTCCCATTCAACAACCTAATCTTCTAGGTGCCATAATTCAACCAAACTTTGAACTCATTAATGGAGAACAAATCGATCTCATTAGCAGTTTGAGAAGCTTCACTTTTGAAACAAAAGAAACAAATACCCAGTGGAGAAACACAATAACCATTTTGTAAGAAGAGAAACAAGATGATATTGAGGCTAGAAGGCCCACATTACCACCACCCACATGGCAATAAATATATTTATTTCTTCCATAAACTTGAATTGTTTCTACATGATCTCACGTAAAGTCAGTATCCCTAAAATAAAGTCTATATGTCATCATTTTATACTTAGGCATCTTAGTCCAAAAGCTCTCAAGAATCATCTTTTAAAACTTCACAAGAATAGAGACAAGTTGGTAGCAAACTTCTACAAAAACATTTCAAGAAACAGTCCAACACTATATGCATTCTTTTGGAGTCAAAATCTTGGTCTTTTTCAAGATATTGAACTCCTCTAAATGATCCATGTTGCACAATCAAAATACATAAGGGAAGATCTTCATCCCATCATTGCAAACGTAGGTATCATAGTTCACAGTTTAGTAGGAAGTGGGGCCTTAATACTTTATCGCAATTGCTACCACTTGTTAAGAAACTTTTATGCTTGAGCTAGGAGGATATAAATAGGTCTAAACATCCCCATTCATCCTCTCATCTAAATCAACATTGGTTCTTTAGGATTTGAACATTTTAGAGGTCTAGCATCATTCCCACTACCTTGTTCTTGTCAAAACAAAGGGTCACTTTAAATTCAACATTGGGTCAAACATCTCAATCACCTTTTCATAAAAATTCTTCTTTCACTTCATCCAAGTTTGCAAAATTTTGAGTACACCAACACTTTGTGACTTAAACATCAAATCAAACCAACCATCTAACTTTCCTATTTTATATGTGAAATGCATCCTTTTCCATGGATTTAGACAAGTTATTTATCATCTTTGAACTAGTTCATCTTGAAGGTCATGAGTCTACCCTAAAGATTTACAAGTTCATAAACATCCTTTATGCTAACATCAAAACATCAAGAGAAAGTCAAAAGTGTTGTTCCAAAACATTTGCAAAGATCACTATCCACATCACCCATCTTTACATCCCCCACTATCATCATTGCTCCCAAAATACTTAGAGCATCTATTTTACCTAGATTTAAGTCAACTAGAGAGTTCAAACATCACAAATTTCCACATAACTCTCCCATAGGTGACAAAAAATTTATGGTAAAGACTAGATCACAACACAAGAGAATCATGGAGAAAGTCAAAGTTACATTCACCTCAAGTGGTCCAAATCCTTTATAATTTGATCCAAGAAGTCAAGTTATACCATCACAACAACCTTGATCCCCTATGCTAGTAGTTTTTGGTGGTTTTCTTTGGATTCTTGGCAACTTGGCCGATTGTGCTATGGCTTTGGTGTTGCCTCCTTTTGATGTTCTATATCTTTCCTATAATTTAGGTCGATGTTGTTGTTTGGGACTAGTTGTGGACGTGGATGTTGTCGGCCTTTTTTACTATTGGTGTTCAAGGTGGTTTCATGGTTGTGACATTGGAGGTTGACCTACCTTCATCTTCTTCTTGTGTTTTATTTTGTATGTATGTTTGTATTTTAACTGTCCACACCTCCATATTGTCTCCTCCACCCTCTCTTCGATTTAATTCTTTCTATTCTTCGTGGGTACAACACCCTTGGTGTTGGGGTGTCTAGGTGTTGATGGTGGTTGGGACTGGTGTTTTGTTGTTTATGTGTGTGCAGAGGAGTTCTTATCTCTATTTCTTGTGGGTAAAACCTCTTTATAAGATGGTGAGATTTTAAGGAGTTCCAAAATTGATATTTGTGCTGATATTTTACGTAGTTGATCAATAATGTTATACTGATTGAATGGGGTAGTTGTGGTTTTAGATGAAACTCCTTTCAATATTACCTTGGATTGCCCCCTTGGTGTCACGTTGACTGGTTGATGCTCTTGGTTTTCCTTGATTTTTATGACATTGATTTGATTATTGGATATATCCATGTTCGGGATCAAATTCACTGGTATGATGTCATTGATTTCGATGTTATCAGTTTGATTATCAATAACATCATTCTTCTCAACTGCAGAAATAAAATGAATAGTGTTGTCATAAATGTAATTTACATTTTTACCTTTACTGTTTGCAAAAGACTTAGATTCTCCCTTTTCATAATTTGGTAAAGGATTTTTAAATGCACTATAATCATTGTTCGTTTGATGTCCTTCTATGAATACTTTCCTATTGTTAATCAAATCTTGTACTAGATGTTTTTATTGCATACAATCATTCGTTTTATGTCCTTTGTTCTTATGAAAGTCACAATAGTCTGTGTCATTCCACCATGATGGTTTTACTTTTGGTTCCCAATTTCTTGCTTCAGGTAATGTGATAAGTCCATGTGCAAGAAGTTCTCTCATTGTTGATTCTAGTGTTTGTCCCAATGGTGTGAATCGTCTTCAATTTGATGGTTTTTGATATGATTGTGGTTTAGATTCTCCATTGTTTGGATTGTTGTTTTGATTGAGATTTTGATTGATGTTTTGGTCATTGTTTTGATTGGTCTTTGCAGTTGTTGCCGTCAAGTTAAATACCAGTTTCGCATTTTTTGTTTCATTTATAGCATCATTGTTACCAATATTTCTACTCTTTTTCCAAAACTTGGGTTTATCATTGTTGTTGTAGTGATTTAGGAGTTTGTATTGTTTGATCCTTCATTGTAATGTTTTATTACCCCTCTTTTGACCAAGGCTTCTTCAATCTTGAGCCCATTTTAAATGACTTTCTCAAATGTTGGTGGACATTGTAGATCAAGCCTGTAGCTCATTTTATCAGTTAGATTGTCAATGAATAGTTTTATCTTTTCCTCTTCAGGTATGGAACGAGGATACCTAGCAAACATCCTTCGCCATAGTTGTAGAAATGAGAGGAATGTTTCACCTTTCTTTTGTTTGGTATTGTAAAGGTCCTTTATTGTTATCTCATGTTGAATATTATAGGAAAATTGTGAGATAAACCTATTGACTAGTTCTTCAAAAGATCAAATTCCTGGTTGTAGTTTAGAGAACCATTCCATACATTGACCTCCTAAGCTCCTTGGAAATAACCTCATCAGATAAGTTTCCTCTTGTGCAAATTTTAAACTCATAGTTCTAAATTCCCTCACATGATCAATTGGATCCATTTTACCATTGTACTTATCATATTTTGGGAATTCACAATGTCTAGGAAATGGTATCATGTCCACACTTGGATCAAAAGGATAAGGAAAAATGTCTTGTAATGAGTACCTTTTTTGTGGTTCCTTTTTGCATATCTTGAAGTTGTTGTTGCAATTTTTGCATTTGATGTGTTAGGACATTCACTTAATCGGTGTTTTATGTGTTTTGTGTTTCAATTTCAACTGTTTTAGCTGCCTCTTTTAGTCGATTGATGTCAAAGTCCTTTGGAATTTTTGCACCTAGTTCAACTAGCATCAAAAGGTATTTTTCCATATCTTGTTCTAAAACTTTTTCCATAAATTTATGGAAATTGGGATCTTGTTGTGCCGTTTGGATATCCTCTTGAGTTATTTCATTTGCATCATTTTGGTGAAATATGTGAAAGGGATTTTCTTCAGCCATGGTATTTGGTGTTTCAATTTCTTTTTCTCTAAGTTTATGTCTTTGTAACCTTGTCAAAATTGGCATACAAGTGTTGTTATTTTCCCTAAACTTTGATCTTTTTTTGTTTGGATGAGTGCCAATGGTATTAACTTAAGTCGAATAGAATGATATATTCTATTGATGAGACCAAGTTAAAATCTAATTGTTGTGTTTTGTTTTGTGATTGTAGGATGATGATCTTGATAATGAAGCTTAGCGTAATAATCAAATGTTGTGTTTGGTGATTAGGCACTTTAAAATTGTAAGATCTTGGTTTAATTTAAAATAAATTGACTTGCAAGGTCCTATTTTTCCAAGTTTAAGACACTAGTCAAACTAAGAAAATGTTTTTGTTCTGATAAAAATCCAAAATTTGATTTTATCTATTTGACTAATGGGAAAAATAACTCTGGTTTTTTCATTTTCAGGATGTGCTGGAAGATAGGATGCATGCACTATCAGACAGGGTATATGCGCTAAACAGAGGGTGGTTGCGCCAAGATACTAGTAAATTATGGTGACAAACTATGCAAATGTGCTATAAGATATGACAGATGTGCTAAAATAGTGTTTGTATGCACTATTTGGACAACAGATGCGCTAAAATACTGGGTGTATGCGCTAAAACAGAGGTTGGTTGCGCTAAACTAGAAGTCATCAATATGTTCAAAGTTTTGTCCGTTTGTTCTAGTTTTTCTTAGTAAAATGATTAATTCCAGGATGTAATTTTCTGACCAAATGAATGTTTTGAAAGGGTGCTTTTGCTTGTAAATCTTGGAATTTGATAATCTAAATGGATGATACTTTTGAAAAAATAACTTCACACACAAAATCCAGATTGTAAACATTTGTTTCCAACTCTATGTATTAAACATGTAGTGAGTGTTCTAGAATTAGGTCTGATTCTTTCAAATTCCACAAGTTAGACACAAATAAAGACAGTTCAAGCACTTTTCTAATTGTCAAATAGGTCACTTAGAATATCACAGCCCACAGCTTGCATCTATGTCAGCTCACACAACCCTGTCACCCCCTAGAGGGCGCCTGTGGTTTTTCCTTTCCCGAGTCTTAACCAAAGTCGAATCCTCCAATTTTGGCTAGGGTCTCTGATAGTTATATGGTGAGTGTCTTGGGGGCAGATTTTTCCCTCCTCTTGCACTGTGATATAAAAAGTGTTCAAAAACTGACACAGTTGGATTCTACTCTAAAGTTCGTAGATAGGGTATCTGTTTGGAGCAGAAAATGATAAACTCCCTCAAGAGACCTCTTAATCTTTAGAACAAATATTTTGGGGATGGTTATCTTGCACACTTTCATTGAATTGTGGGTTTCCCCAAATTCGCTTTTAATTATAGTGGGTTGGAAAACCTGGCTTTGGTTGTTCCCACTTAGCTCGTTCCCATAGGGTGAGTACTTTTTCCCACTATGATAGGCCTTCTAAAGGATTTAATAAAGCAGGATAGCAAGTCTAGCATTTTGATCACCCAGTTAAGGGGAGAGCATAAGCCTATTGCTTTTGAAACACAAAGAACATGGGGTTCAAACTAGTTGATTAATTATTCTAGATTCACTATCTTAACCAAAGGAAAGACAATAATCAAATTAAAGTTCCTACAAACATTATTAGTAATTTGCAAATTTTTTTCTTTGACCAACATAAATTTTTTTGACCATCGTCTTTGACAAGCGTATTTTACACCTACAACAAAGAAAAAAAGTGATTAGTCCTCAAATTTTTGAAATTCTACTAAAATACTCAAATGTGCCACAACAATTGTCAGATGTGCTAAAACAGAATGCAAATGTGTTATAATAACAGTTCTATGCACTATAAAAATTGATGGATGCACCAAAATAAAAGGTCTATGCGCTAAAAGAAAACCCCCTGTCTGATTAAACAGAAACTCGGATGCGCTAAAACAAGCTGTGGATGTGTTGGAAGATTCTGTCAATGAGCTAGAACAATGCTCGAATGCGCTAGAAGATCTGTCGTATGCGCCGCAAAAACTCTTGATCGTGCTAAAACAAAACACGTCAAAAGCTTGCAAGCATACTTTTCAAAAAAAAGATGTTAAAAATAAGGTTTTTGTGCCCCACGGTGGGCACCAATTTATGTGTGAGTAAAATATGAGTAAATGATAATCAACACAATCAATAAGATATTATATCAATAGATCTAAACAAAGATTAATCTAATTTAAGCAAAGAATCTATTGAAAGCGTCATATTGCTCTCTATCTCCAAAGATTTATTAAATCACGGGCCTCTTAGATTTTGATTGCACTGTGACTGTTAAAATGCCAATCTAGAGAATGAGAATGATAATCTATATAATTGTTAAATGATATGCAAGCTATATGATGTAAAAAGCTATGATACTGATTGCTGATAATGAAAGCTATATGCTGTGATATGATAATGGAAACTATATGAAGATGCAATCTATGATGAAAGACATGATTATAAACTAAATGATATGCTATTTGCTTATTGCTATTGTTATTTTATAAATTGCTTGATTGTTCAATTGATATTTCTGCAAAGTAAGTTTGCACAAGTTGGGATCCTTTTCCTGTAGATCCAGAAGTTGTATTTATAGATTTTCGGCAGCACATTTGTGAAGGTGCAGCAAAGCAAAGTTTTGGATTTGATTTGAAGGATTGAATGGTGAAGGATGAAGAAGTCTGAGTTGATTATGAAGATTGTTCCTCTCCACAAAAACACTCAGCCAAAAGATAAGAAGAATAAATGGAAGAAGATGAAGAAGTTTTCCCATAAATTTGACTCCAATTTGACTCCAAATTTTCCCATGAAGGTTGAGATGAATTAATTACATATTTCATATCTAATTTGGTAGGTAGATATGATTAGATGTAGAAATATATACTTCAATTGAATATTTAGATTTATTCAATTTAGGAAAAGAAGATACTTAATTTAATAAAACAAACTATAGAAGTCTATGTTTATTAAATAAATATGGAAGAAATATGATAATTAAATAAAACAAAGTATGAAACTCGTTTATTTAATTTAGATGAAATGATGTGATTAAGATGGAAGATAATTATAGAAGAACTCAATAATAATAATTAAATAAAACAAAGCATTAAATCCATTTATTTAATTAAGACAAAATAATATAATAAAGATGGAAGAATTTGAAGTGAACTATATAAATAAAAATTTCTATTTATTTAATAGTAGAGGAATTAAATGCTAATTAATCAAATAAATCGTATTTAATTAATTAAATTATCCAAACCATTTTTAAGTGTATACAAAGAAAACTTATATTTAATTTTATTCACATTAATAAAACTTACATTTAATTTTTTAAAACCCTACAAAACTATAATTAGATACAATATTATAAATTTTGAAGCAAATTTTTGTACAATATATATTATCTATGTGAAATAAAAACAAAAATAAATAAAAAATAAATTGAATAAAACAATGATTTCTTGTATTAACACAATTCATACGGTTTTCATTCAGAGACCATAAAATATGACTCAAAATATCTATTTTAAAATTAATTTAAAATAATTTAATCATAAAACTTATCACAAACTATTTTTAATTCTTTATATAGATGAATTATATATAGAGTTGATTTGTCTTTATGATGGAATATTTGGTTTCTCTTTGCTGGCAAATATTCACATATTATATTTTTCCTACACGTTATCCTTTATAACCCAAAGACCTGTGAGCTTGTTGCATATTATTGGTGTAGAATTTCTTAAGATCTAGGAAGACAAATTTTCAAGCACAAACAAATGAAATTGCATTAACTGGTTTCATTGTTATTCACTCTAAAAACAAATGCAAAGATTTACATATTTATAACCACCCGCAAAAAAGTAAATTGTGGTGAAAGGTAGACTTAACTGCAGTTTCCTACGGTGATAAGGGATAGAGAAAGTAAACTGACTGTCATGTTTGTTTCAGTTAGCATATCGTAGTGAACTGTTTGCTTTAGTTAGCATATGCATGAAAAGAAACACTGATGTCTACTTATGTTAGCTTATTTGTTGTCCATTGATAATAGAGGAATTCATGTCTGTGGATTACGGAGGAAACAAGAAAGTAATGCTAACACCCCCCTTAAGTCTAACGAAGGAGACAAAAAAAGAGGAAAGAGGGAAAACCCTGTGGGAACAAAACCCCCCCTTAAACCTAACTAAGGAGAAAAAGGCCTATAGAGGCAACAAAGATGGGTCCTGGCATCAAGGCCATTTTAGGTACTCATTTACATATGAAATCCCCCCACAAATATAGAGAGAATATAAGAAAGGAAGATATGAATCCCCCCATAATGGAAGAGCTCCCGTGCCAATGATGAACGCTTGAAGACAGAATATGATCCACTGCCTGCAAACAACATTTCTCCCCTTAGGAAGAAAATGATCCACTGGTGATTGGAGAAGCCAATCCAAGAAGATGGGTGATACTGGAATCCAAATCTAGATGATGTGCGCCTCTGAAAATTGCTCACATGTCCACATCTCGGAAAGCGATGATGGTGATCCAAGATCTTGTGAAGACTGATCTGGAGCAAGTTGCAAAGGCGATGAAGATGGTGGGCCAACAATGTTGATGTGGCTGTCAACAAAGAGGAGTGGAATGTCCTCAAAGTAATCCTCCAGATCTGCAATATAGGACTCTACAAACAAGGATGATATGTCTGCAATATACGAATCCCAAGTAGCTATGTCTGGAAGATGTATGATGTCCTGTTGCAAGAAGCCATTGGAAGCTTTCGAAGAAGCAACTTAGAACTCAAAATCAACAACAGATGCAAGGATAGAAGAGTCCTAAAAGAGAAGACATATGTCCTCAATAGTGTCGTCGTGATCAAGGAGGAGAGACTTTGCAAACAAATGATGAATGTCTGAAAGGATGACATCTCACTGATCAAGAGGACAAGAGTGAACCTACAAAAGAGAATCTGAAGTAGCCTTCAGAGAAGCCAAAAGCTCTTTTGAAATAGTAGGTGGAGGAGACTGATTAGCTGCCAATATAGGAGGTGTAGAAAGAGGAGAAACAAGAAGAGATGTCGATGTGTCATCAAAACAATCAAGACTCTTCCAATAATTAAGTTCCTCTTCAGTATCATCGTCATACAAAGGATCATCCTCATTATCATGGGAGAGAAGCATGTCTATAGTGGGATTATCTGGGAATGGAGGTTCAATGGGATCTCCATATATTTCCCATAGAGTGGTCCAGAGAGTGCGAGGGCACTCAATGTGTGACAGAGCCCATGATGTGTGGTCCCCAACACTTAAACCAATTAATCCTAAGACATGATCATTTCTACTTTCCCATACAGATTTCTGCCAACATGCAGTTGGTTCAGGAATAAGTCCAAACTAATGCATCAATAAATGAATCCATCGGCAGTGCTTTAGGATTCCATCACGCCAGGACTTATAGTTTCCTTCTCCCAAACTGATGACAGATGGATGATTTCTAATTCCCATTTTTAGACTAGATATTTACCCCTTTTGGAACTTTATTTCAGTTCATATTAACCCCCAAAAATGAATGCAAAAAGTGACTTATCGTTTACATGCAGTGACATGCAAACACATGAATGAAACATGCAAGTTCATGCAAAAGAAATCTGCATGTTGTAGATGGAATAAGCCCGATCTATAATCATAAACCTCCAATTGATAAACTCACACCTGTGAGGATACCTTTTGGGTGTAATACGGATGAAGATGCTGGCAGTCGTTGTGTGGGTAGAGGGCGCTCCTGCTGCTTGGTCTAACACCCATGCCCAATTTCCTTCTATGCTGTATATAAGATCCTCTATGCAGGCCGAGCCAATAATGGATGGTTGTATGTGGAGGACAGCAGGTTGGAAGAAGCAAACGACTGAAATTGAAGCCAACAATTTTCAATGCTTCGAAGCTTGGTGGGTATGAGATTTGGGGCCTGTCGTGTTGCTGCTCAGGTTTGGGCGCTCAGAAGAGAGCTTTGCTTGGCATGTTGGAGAGATCGCTGATTGTGAGCTAAGCGGTCTCCTTCACAATTACGCACCCTGCAATTACTCACACATAGCAATACACAGCAAACGAAATCTATCAAAATACAATGTATTTGTTCATCTAATGGCTGGTAAATATCTCCCACAAGGCTCTGATACCATGTAGAATTTCTTAAGATCTAGGAAGACAAATTTTCAAGCACAGACAAACGAAATTGCATTAACCGATTTCATTGTTATTCACTCTAAAAACAAATGCAAAGATTTACATATTTATAACCACCAGCAGAAAAGTAAATTGCGGTGAAAGGCAGACTTAACTGCAGTTTCCTACAGTGATAAGGGACAGAGAAAGCAAACTAACTGTCATGTTTGTTTTAGTTAGCATATCGTAGTGAGCTGTTTGCTTTAGTTAGCATATGCATGAAAAGAAACACTGATGTCTGCTTATGTTAGCTTATCTGTTGCCGTTGATAACGGAGGAATTCATGTCTGTGGATTACGGAGGAAACAGGAAAGTAACGCTAACAATTGGATCATAGAAAGAAACAGGCTTACAATGTGGGCGATAGGACTTGTGGTGGGATTACTCCCTTTGTTTATATGGCTGCTCATGTCCTTCAATGAGTGGAGGTACTGTTTAACATCCAATGGAGGAGGTAATCTTCCTCCTGGTCATATGGGATGGCCCATTATTGGAGAGCTGATCAACTTCTTATGGCATTTCAAATTCATGGGTACACCTGACCAGTTCATATGGAAGAAAAAACCCAAGTAATTTGGCAATCTTTTTATTTTTGTTTTCTTGTAGTAGATCTAAAGATTCCGTTTAAATAGTATATTCTAAGCTTTGATTTGTTTAGGTGATTCTTATTAGAGAGGTAAGTGTGATTTCAGATGAGACATCTGAACAAATAAAAATTTGTTTAAGTGGATCTTAATAAAATGTGATTTCAGATGAGACACTTAAACAAATAAAAAACTGTTTAAATGGATCTTAATAGAGAGACGAGTATGATTGTAGATGAGACATCTAAACAAATGATGTTTATGTTGAGGAATCTACCTTCAATTTTACCATATTGATTTTTTATTTTTTTTTGTTATGCAGATATGGGAATACTGGAATCTACAGGACCCATTTATTTGGCTACCCTTCTATTATTACATGCTCTCCAGAGTTGAGCAGATTTGTGATGGGGAAAGGAACAAAAAATGGCAGTTTTATTGCAGGTTGGCCTTGTCCCCGTCTGCTCGGAGAACAATCAATCAGCATGGTTGAAGGAGAGAGACACAAGCGTTTGAGGCGTTCCTTACCGGAAGCCATAAATAACAGCTTACAGCTTGCATTTAGAGATACCTTTGAAAATTGGGCTGTTAAGGGAAAATTCAGTGCTGTTGATGAAATTAGATCTGTATATTTGTTCACTCTTATATGTTTTTTTTTTTTATAAAAAATGTTACATTGTGCAAAGAAAGGAATTGAAATTGCTTATTAAAAAATTAACCATGTTGTTTCGGTATTGCAGCTGGCATTCAACAATATATGTTCTTTACTAATAAGCTTTCAGAGAAGCCCCATGGTAGAAAATATGGAAAGGATGTATAGAATCCTAGTAGCTGGAATGAGAGCCAGTCCCATCAATATGCCAGGAACTGCATTTCATTATGCTCTTAAGGTAACATGATATACACATATTTCAGTTTAAATAATATATTCTAAAATTTGATTTATTTAGGGGGTTTGTCTTAAATCTTACTAATAGGTAGATCTTATTAAAGAAACGAGTGTGATTTTAGATGAGCCATCTACGACACTTTCATATATAATTAGTTGATCAATTAATATAATTGTATTTAATAGTTGATATTTTTGAAAAAATATAACTCATATTTCTATGATGATACACATGTACAGTGCAGAAAGAGGTTATCAGAGATTATATGTTCTGAGATTCAAGAGAGGAAATCCAACAGGGGGAGTGTGAAGACAGATTTTTTGCAAGAATTGATGGACTCTGTGGACTCCAACGGTAATAGATTGAGTGAAGAGGAAATCATAGATAACATAACTTCTCTACTTTTAGGGGGATACGAGTCCACATCCCTCTCAATGATATGGGCTCTCCATTATTTGTTGAAATATCCTGAAGTGCTCTCCAAATTAAGGGTAAAGTATATAAAAAAAAAAAAAATCAATCAAACTAATATTTTCAATTCATTTCATTATTATTTAAATTAGTATATTTATTATTTTTATTTCTATTTAATATATGTTTTTTTCATAAAGTTTTTTTATTAAAAAAATTGTTTTTTTCAATTATAAAATGATTTAACCATTGTATTGATGATCATCAATATATCTCTCCTAATTTAATAAAGTATTCATACGTTTAAAGTATATGAGTCTACATCTTTGTCAATGATTTTGACTCTTTATTACTTATTTAATAACCCAAAATGCTCTCTAAACTAAAGATAATGAATATATTTAGTTGTTTCTATTGACGAGATTATAAAAGTAGTCCCCATTTCTCTATAGATCAGTAAACTTGTTATTTCTAACTTTAGTTAATGTCTTTTAATAAAAATTTGGTTTCTTTTATCTTCTCTCCTAAAAAATAGTTTAATTGTTATGCTTATGATCACTAGTATATCTCTCCACAGCCTTGTCAATAACATGGGCTCTTTATTACTTGATCAAATATCTCAAAGTGTTCTCTAAGCTAAAGGTAAATGATGTAGTTAATTTCCACTATAAATTATTTTTTTTAAGATAATCCTCTATAGATCAGTAACTTTATTATCTTTAATATTGATTAATATTCATCTTTTAAGAAGATCTTTAATATCCTTTATCAATATCTTCAATTCATTTCATTACTCCTACATCAATATACTTATTATTATTTTTTATTTTTATCAATATGAGTCTACTTCCTAAGGATTATGTATAGAAAACTTTGTTCTCCTCACCTATAAAAAATATAATTGTTATGTTGATGATCATCAATATATATCTCCTCATCTAGTAAACTAGGTTTGTTCTTTTTTACATATACAAACATGTTTTGTCTTTTGCCTTTCCAAGTTAGGTGATTTCAATTTTGTACTTTGACTAACATGATGTGAGTGTGGTTCAGGAGGAAAATAATATCATTCGAAAGCATAAAGGAGAGGATAAATTTCTAAATTACAATGATGCCAAGAAAATGACTTATACAACAAAGGTTGTACTATATATATATCTAGGGGTACTTTTAGAGTGATTTAAATTTATTTATTTTATTTATATCTTATGTGACATTTGTATTAGTGTTGATGTAGGTGATTGATGAAGTTATTCGACTTGCAAATATAGCAAACTTTATGTTTAGAACAGTGGCAAAAGATACAAAATTTAATGGTAACTTGTCTCTTCTTATAATGAATGAAAGGATATTTGACACAATAAGTTTTCAATAGATCATTAAATCAATTGAAAAATCTTTTTAATAGGTTACAAATTTCCAAAAGGTTGGAAAGTGATCATTTGGCTACGTACCATTCATGTCGATTCTCAATACTTTAAGGATCCACTCGAATTTAATCCTGGTAGATGGGAGGTGAGCATTAAACTCTTATTCAATGTTGATATACCTAAATTGTGATCATTATTAGTGTTCATAGAAAAATAAATCAAATGAATATGAAATTCTAAATAAAATAAAATCTATTATTAATTCTATACTTTTTTATAAAATTTATTGATTCATTTGTTTTTTTTGTAGGAATTTCATCCTAAGCCAGGAGTAAATAATGTGTTTGGTCTTGGCCCCAGACTATGTCCAGGAAATAACCTTGCTAAAATGTAGTTGCTAATATTTTTGCATCACATATGTACAGATTATAAGTAATCACCAAATTCTTTTATGCTTTAAAGTTTATTTTTATTTTATTTTATTTTAAAAAAAAAAATTAATTGTCATTATTATAATTAAGAGTTCTAGTGTATAATTATTATTATGTATAAAAAATCGCATCTAATTATTTAAATAGTGATTTTAGTTTATTATCATTTATCTCATAATTAATTATTCCTCTTAATTAATGCTTAGAAAATAAAAAATGGTTTACTCAAAATTAATTTCTAGATTTTTATTTATAATATATAACAATTTTAAATATGTAATGGTCATTTGCTAATTTTTAGGAGATATATTTTTTTTCTTTTCTTGTATTTTTCAGGTGGGAGTTTGTTAATCAAAATGAGGGGATAAAGTTTCTACCAAATCCAATACCAGCAAACGGTGGACAAATAAAATTTAGCCATGCCTAAGAAAAAGTTATTTGGATATAATCTAAATAATATGAACCTAAATAATTGTAATATAGCTTGTGTATGGTGGCTATTGAAAACAAAAATATTATATTTATTATATTATATTTAAGGTATTTTGAGTTCTTAATAGAATCAAATTTATGAGATCAAATTTTAAGTATTTTGATTGCTTAATAGAATTAATTATATAAAGAGTATTAAGTATACAATTTATAGATGTTGCAGCTAGATATGGTATCTTATCAATTCGTCTCATGACAATACTCCTCTTTTGACAAATAATCATTTAAACAAGACTTCTTCTCCTCCATTTGAGTTGGAAAAACATTATGGGGTTGGATTTAAAATCCTTTCTAAACATGGAACAAGGAGTTAAGGATCCTACAAATATTAAACCATACATTGCTAAAAGGGGTTTAGGTTTCCAACCTTCTCCTCCATCTACATCTCATCCTCCATTTTCTACTATATTTATAACCTCTTGTGGTGAGCAAGAAAAAATTTCTTCACAAGAGAAAGGATTATCTCCTACTCCTTATCCTCTATCCGAGTAAGAGCATATTGTGTTGAGACTTCTCAAAGCCCACATGATTACTCTTCCTCCTCCAACATGTAAAATTTTTCATAGGTCCATAGTCAAGAAAATCACTATTTTTGTGCATATCATCAAGTTCTTGGTCATTCTAGCAATGAATGTCAAGCCTTAAGCAATAAAATATGACAATGTCGATTGTGGTGCTATCACTCTTGCATGTGTTGATGCACCTATTCATACTTAATGATAAACTCACTTCTATGGTGTTGCTCCTCACTTTGTTGGATTTTTAGCTTCGTGTGTTTGCTCATTATCAGTCATGATGGTACAATCTTACATGCAACCACATTTCATCTATGGTAGCAACATAGTAGTCTCTAGCATGTTTTCCTTGCCTATACACTTGGTGGGAAAGGATAACTAATTTCAGAGGAGGGTATCCTTTTTGAGGATCCCCTCTCCCCTTATTTTCCTTAAAGTATTAGCATAAAAATATACTAACATTTTAAGGGGGCAAATATCAACCTGTCCATTTCCATATCCTCACATTAGCACCTTGTGATCTTTGACTTATTGGCATGCCCCTTAGTGGTGTTGTTGTTTATAAACGCCCCCTAAGGCATGGTTAGCAACTCATCCCCTGTGGCATTAAAAATTTATGTGCTCCCTGAGGTATGATTATCAAACCATGACATTAGAAATTTATGCGCTATCCATCTACTTGACTTAGCATAACAAAGCTTGCTAGCTTGTGAATTTGTGTATTTTACATGGACACCTAACATAACACAACTTGCTAGCTAGTAGATCTGTGTATCCTTTTGAGAACTTTTATTTATCATTTTATCAGTTAGATGTGTATGTTGTGCATTTGACAAATGATGCTCGGTAATTGAGACAACCTTACATACTAAGGTTTCTTTAACTCTTTGACTCAAAAATTTAGTTTTTTGTGTACTAATATTGTTGTTATGTGTTCTATGTTACATGTGTGTGTTATCTTTTATTTATGTGTGTATCATTTTTTCTTCATGTATTCCTTGTTTACTTTGTGTATTTTGTGTGTTTGCAATCATGTAATTCACATATTTTCCTTGTGTATTCCTTGTATGTTCTATGTATTCTTTTTATGTATCATGTTTTCCTTATGTATATGTTTTTGTATTCTTTTATGTGTAATCCACTTTTAAGATGATTTTATCATAAGATAAATCAACTACCTTATATGGGTAAACACTTGTCATATGAGTTAAAATGTGTTACACATTTGGAGGGATAGTCACTCATTTAGTCCTACCTCCTCTACCTTGCCTATATATGTAAGGTACTCATTATACATTCTAGAAACTTTTCACATTATTGATAGACATGATTATGTGCTCATTTGTTCACTAGTGGAAGGATATATTGATGTTGAATTATGATATTGGAATTTGGATTCTCCAAAATTATTATCCATAAAAATCATGCTTCTATATGGTTTGTTGATTTTATTGGTATTGATTTATGCATCCACATAAAATTATTTTATTTCAATCTTGAATAAAGATACATGTCTCAAATTTGTTTACACTTTATAGAGGATGTTTTTGATAAGATAAGCAACATTTATAGGGTGTTGTACCCTTTACACATCGAGCCTTAGGGGCCAAAAAATATCAGGTCCAAACAATAAAGATTCAAACTTTTCCCAAGAAATAGAAAAAAAAAAGACACGATGAAGACACCGCAAAAGCACATTAGAAACACAAACAACACCTAGTACCTAGAAACCAGGAGAGATAGCACACTTAGGACCAACAACAGTCTAAAGTAAAAGATAGAAAAAAACTCAAACCTAGCACCACACCAAGAGTATATAGTATGAGGACATAACCAATCCTAAAACAAGGAACCAACAAAGGCCTTGAGCCAAGAAATGACCCACAAATAGTGGGCCCCAAGAGACTACCTAAAATAGCCAGGCCAAAAACCACCTAGAGAAGCTGGACTACACCAAACCTTCTACTCAAAATAGACCAAAATGAGCCTAACCAACCATAAACCCTATAGACTGCAAAAATCTTGCAGCATAGTAACAACTTCGAGCCCTTCTTCAAACAATAGTTGAACTAGGAAGCCAACTCATACTCTGCCTCAAAAGGAGAGAGCTCCCTCTATTGGAGAGGATCACATGAAAACTCTTACCACGGGACCCAGAGATCTCCAACTGCCCAATACTCCACCTCCATAGGAGTAGATCCCACCTCAAAAGGGACTCAATAGAGAAAACCAAAAAAGGAAGCTTCAAAACAAAACCACAACACCCATCTTCACCTCAATAGAAGAGGAATCCACTTCAATAGGATCAGGCTGTAGAATCAAGGAGAAAGCCACCACTCCCCTAGTAAAATTAAACACACCACCCTTCAACAAACTTGGAAATAGGAAACGAAAAAGGAGTAAAAACCATAAACACAACTAGGTCAAGAGGAAATGCAACCCAGTCCACCATCAAGGGACAAAGATCCACAATAGCCAAAACTGGCAGAGGCCCACAATAGCTTTAGCAAAAAAGTCTCTAAAGCTAAACCAAACTAGGGAGTAAGCTCGGCCTATCCACCATACCACACCAAAAGCTATGCCCAAACAAAGAGAGGCTAAAACCTCACCCAACACCAGAGCCATCTAGTAGAAAAAGAGAGCCCACAGGCCAACACCACCACCCAAGCCAATCCTAGCCTAAAGCCCATAAGAGAAAACACAACATTATGAGGAAAGTTAGGACAACCCCAAGAAAACCAAGGGACAAGAGCAATAGAGGAACCCAAAGACCCAGGTACCACAGAAGAGGGAACAAGCACCAAAGCTCCAGCCAAGGGAACAGGGGAAGCACAACAAAGAACACCTCTGGGGAGAACCAAAGAGGCCTCCCACCAACCAAGAGAGGAAACTAAAAACAACCTCAATTCAAGCGGAGGCCACACAAGGAGGGGAGCAACAAAATATAACCCCTAACCCAACACCATATCATCCCCCACCAGGAAGAGCAGCAACATCCTTCTACAAAGCCATGACACCTGCAACACAAACCAAAGAACCCACCAGACCACCATCAAATAGACCTCACCATTCCAAAGACCAAACCAAGGACAACGCCCTCATTGCTAAAAAATGGAGCCATCACACATAGTAGCAGGCCGTCAGAAAACCCGACAAGAATAGGGGAAGGAATTCTCCAACAAATACCCACCGCATCTACCATGCAATCACAGGATTGACTAATGAAACAAACTAGCCACCATCTAGAAGAAATGAGCAATGGCCACCGTAGCCCAAAAAATCCATCTCCATCATCATCAAACCCAACTTTGCCATCCACAACACCACAGACCCACGGGGGCTTGTGAAGGAGCAGAACAACCCATCTTGTTTTCACTTAGTTAATTAAATTAGCCTAGCTATTTAATTAATTGTATTATTTTCATCCATTAACCTAATTCATCAAAATCGGGTTAATTCATCCCCCTTCGTGCTAACATTTCATCCTATTAAATTAAATAAATCAAAACATTTAATTTAATTCCCTAAGTCATCTTATTTAATTAAATAATCCTAAGTTATTTAATTAAATATCATTTCATCTCTCTCTCTCCCCCATTTATTAAACTATTTAATAAATTTCACTTTATTCCTCCAAATCGGGCCCTAATTGCATGATTAAATCTTGTTTAATTAGCAATTAAACTAATTTTTCTCTAAAAGGGAATATTCCTTATCTTCTTTTTTGTACAATTAAAGTTTTCTTTTAATTTGCAAAATGCCTTTTTCCTTACCCAAATGAATATTCTGATTCCTCCATCATTTGAAAAAGGGATATTTTCACTTGGCTTCTTCACTTAGCTTCTTAAGCAAGTTTTAACCTTTTTAACCTTTTGAACAAGTCACCTTTGACCTATGTGTACAAGTCAAAAGTGTGTTTGTTTGAAGAAAATGTGAACCCTTGATTAAATCCCATCATGCATTCTCATTCATTGATGAGAATCCATGATCCACGCCTTTTATCTCCTTCATCTTTGACCGTTGAATAATATTTTCAATCTCAACCCTCCATTCCTCATTAGCTCTCCTATAAATAGGTCACTATTTGGAGACAAATGGATCCATCTTTTTGAGAGAAAAATCATGTTGTTGAATTCATATGCACTCACACTCATATTTAACTCACTTTTATCTTGTTTTAGTTAATTTTAATTGCATAATATCTTAGAGCATCCATTAATGGATTCCATGCATCCATCTTAGTTTGTACACGAATTAGGGTTTCCATTTTTTAGCTTATAATTATCTTAGATTAGCTTAGTAATTGCATAATAGAATCATGGTAACTTAGCTTGCATCATGTTTAATTTAGCATAAACTAGGTTTTCATCCATTTATCACAATAGTTTCATTGATTCTCTTCCGTAGAATCGATTGAAACAAGCTCACTGATCACAAGATTGGGAAAGGGTCATTGTTCCACATCAACATGACACACATTCCAAAACAAGATAAGTTTCAAATGGGTTAGAGTAGGAACTTAATTGTTTTCATAGTTTGCAACTTTCAGTTCAATTAAATGCTTAGTTTAAACTTTTCAATTTGAATGATCTTGTTTGGTAGATGCAAGTTTATTTGGGTAAATTATGATTCAATTCATCATGGATTAAGCGTAATCGACCCACACTGACAATCCTTGTCTCACATTCTGGCACTAGAAGGAGGGAAAACTGTCAATTTAACTAATTTTTAGCTCGAATTCCATTTGTTTGTTGTTTTGCAGGATACAACGATGCCCAACCTACAAACAGTGATGCACTTTGAAGAGCGTCACCATATAGTGACGCCATTGCAATTTGAAAAACCGACATCGATAAAATGCACCAACTCTGATTTAAATATAGCGATGCTAATTTAATATAGAGGTATCATAAAGTTCAAACGGTGACACCCAACTTCACTAGACTGACGCCCCCAAATTTCAAAACACGGCACTACTATAAGCAGTGACGTTAGACCAAATCCTAATGCTATCATGCTCTCTATTTTTTCTACAGAGCAATGCCCATTTTCACTAGAGCAACCCCTAGACTTCAAACTGTGACGTTATCATGTTCAACGACGCCCAATCAAGGTAAGCAATTTTATGTTTTTTTCAACATGTGCTTTAATTTCCTTAATTTATCTTATCATTGATACGCTTCTAGCTATGTTTTTATTGTTAGACTA
>VDFB02292527.1:5847675-5881679 GCA_007258455.2 Sequoia sempervirens | reverse complement strand
CTCCCACTCTCTCCCACTTTCTCCTACCCTCTATCTCTCTCTCTCTCTCAAGTTTCTCTCAAGTCCTCTCTCCCACCCTCTCCCACTCTCACCCACCCTCTCTCCCACTCTCTCCCACTTTCTCCCACCCTCTATCTATCTCTCTCTCTCAAGTTTCTCTCAAGTCCACTCTCTCTCTCTTAAGTCTCTTCCTCATAACCCCTCTCACTCTCTTAGTTCTCTCTCTCACTCACTCACTCCATCTATCTATCTCCCCTATACCCTTAACCCTCAAACCCTTAAACCCTCTACCCTATACCCTAAACCCTTAAACTCTCTACCCTCTACCATTAACCCTCAGGTCTATGTGTACACAAATTAGATATCTGATTTGTAGAACTAAAATCATACCATTACAAAACATTTTAAAATGTTTTTCAAATCAGATATCGGATTTGTGGGCCATAGAAAAACTCCATGTGGGTCATTTTGTGCATTCCAACAAACCCTACATTTTGTTTGTAGGCTTTGCAAGTGACAAACGTACGGTTTTAGACAAGAAGAGACAAAGATCAACTTTTTGGAGCATCTTCTACTCAAATTTGTCATAAGCAATGATTTTTTAGCATCTTTTATGAGGTATAATGGGGAGTAGCAATCGTCAGAAGCAAAAACGTAAGAGAAAGCTTACAAAAGAACAAATTGAAGCATATAGATAAAGAGATAGAGAAGGTCATAGGAAGAGAAGACAAGGTATGTTACATATGGGTGAACCTGAGCCCTATGGTCTTTCAAGTGAAGAGGAAATTGAATATGTTCAAGGTGAAAATGTTGGAATTGAAGATGTTGAACATGATATTCAAATTGGGAATGAAAATATTAAAATTGATAATGAAAATTTTCAAGGTGAAAATGTTGGAATTGAAGATGTTGAACATGATATTCAAATTGTGAATGAAAATGTTCAAGGTGAAAATGTTGGAATTGACAATGTTGAACATGATATTGAAATTGGGAATGAAATGATTCAAATTGATATTGAAAATGTTCATGGTGAAAAAGTTGGAAATGAAGATTTTGAACATAATATTGAAGCAAGTGTAAATTATGTTTCACCAAATTACATGAGAAATGAAGAATCTTGTGTGGAAGAAAGACATATTCCAAATTCAAGACCTTCAAGAACCCCTAAATGGTTACTTGAAATTAATGATAACATTATAAACAATTTTGAAGGCAAGAGGTCAACACAAACTGTTCGGTTGTGGGCTAGAAGACTTTTCAACCAATATTTTAGTGATAAGACATTGACCGAGCAATGCCAAATTTTTGTACAATTGCTAAAGATGCAAAAGATGAGACCTTAGCTAGCCAAATTGAAGATTTGTGTGAAAAAGAAGACCGAAAAAAATTCTATTATTGTTAAAAATATTTTTAATGCTCTCAAGTCTATTGGAAAAAATAACAAGGAAAAGGATAAGAGAGCTGCTCAGAGAGTCATTACAACTGCCCTAGTAAGCCATCAATTGAAAAAGGCTCGCTTTATAAGACAAACTTGTATTGATTTTGACATAAATCGTAAAACTTTGGATAGAGCACTCGCAAGAAGAGAAAGAATAGATTATCCTCTTCAAAATGATACATGGGCTATTCTCAGGAGGCTTCCATGAGTTGATAAGAAGCTAACCAATAATGTAAAGTAGTTAATTCAGTAATTTTGGCATGATAACTCTAGAGTATCACCCAATGCAAAGTATGTTTTAAAGTTAAGAATTGTCAATCGAGACCATACGCTGCATCCTAAACATTTTTTGGAGTCAAGCCAAACAATGTTGTTCAAAAAATTTATTGAAACACATCCAAATATGGAAATCTCGCAAAGGACTTTTGAAGGTTTGAAGTCATTTTATTGTGTGCCTCTTAAGATTCGTAATACTTGTTGAAAATACCATGTGGAGTTTTCAATGTACCATGAACTATTATGCTATATCCCTTCTACTTTGCATACTAATTAAATGTTGCAGGAGTGTGGTGCAATGCATCTTCCAAAATCATCAAGGGACTTGCTAGATCTATTTTTATGTTCTAGAGATGATGGTTGCTTTTTCTATAAAAATGATTGTTTAAATGTGAAGTGCTCACAATGTGGTGGCTTGTCAAAGTTTGTTCAATGTTTTCATGAGGGTTTCGAACATGAATTTGGAAACAAGCTTGTTGAGAAAAAGAGATATGACATAGTTAAATATACTTTGCAGAGTGGAGGTGAAGGTTCTAGATGTGAGTTGGTTACAAAAGAATGCAGTGTTGCTGATTTTAAGGACAATATTTTCTACAAGTATGCAAGGCATAGTCATAGGTCTCAGTGGTTGGATCAACAATTTAGGATGTGTAAGGACTCTTTTCTGATTGGCACTATTATATCAATGGTTGATTTTGCAAAAAACTACACATTACAACCACAAAATGAGGTACAATCTCAGTATTACAATTCCATTCAGATTGTTATTTTTGTCCACATAACATTTAGACATGCACCTGATAGTATAGAGGAGGATCGAAAGATAATCAAAGAGTATCATTTTTATATGAGTGATGATAGATCTCACTCATCCGAGTATGTCCAACATTGTTTCGAGAATTTTTTTGAGTTCTTGCAGGAGCATGATATAACATTGGGCCAACATCTCATTTTGTTAGATAATAGCACAAGTCAATTCAAGAATACTCGTATGTTTTATTGGTTGAGTAGAATGCATGTAGAGAGGGGTGTACCTCTTATTTGGAGTTCTTTTGAAGTTGGGCATGGGAAAAGGGAGCATGATGGAGCAAGTGCATGCATAAAGAGAGCTCTAGTTAAGGAGCAATTGAAGATTTTAGAAGAAAAATTTAGTGATGCACGTTCTATTATTGATTGGTGTAGTTCAACATTGTCACAGGGATGGACACTTGATTCAACAATGCAAAGATTATTTTGGTTGGTTGAGGAGGGTTTAGTGGGAGGTAGATTGGATTGTCATACAGTCAAAGATGCATTCATTTCAAAGATTAGATGAAGGGACATGGACCATTTGGACACGAGAGTTGGCTTGTTTTTGTCAGAATTATATTCAGTGTGAGTGGGATCAATGCGAGTCAAGTGAGTGGGTGGATACATGGGTTCCACAACATCTAACTCCTTTATCTCAAATAATATCCATGACAAATGACACAATGGAAAGTTTAGTTGATTATGACCAGCTTTCAAATCTACTACAGCCAGGACATGTTTTTGCAGTTGTTGCACTGCAGGGGAATGAAGAGAGATCAGACTATTGGTTGGCTCGATGTGTGCAGGTAAAGCATAAGCTAACACAACCGATGGAAGATGATGATGGTTTTGTGTATCCTACAGGTTCAGTTGTGGTTGCAGGAACTTGGTTGTGAACATACATGATTAGAAAGAATGGCATACCTACATTTGAAGACTACGAGAAACACAAAACCACTCTCATGTATTCACACCTTGTTATAGCAACAAATGTTAAGTTGTTGAAGCATCATGCCAGACCAAAGACAAAACAACTATGGACACTTAGTAATGTTGATCATGAAGAAATATTGGATACTCTTAAGCAAAGAGATGACCCTTCAAGCACACTTGAATAGCATTTTCAAGAATGGAAGGTACAATGCTTATGTTCATTATGATTAAGTTCATTAGTGTTCTTTATTTAATATTGATATTTTGTATACTATTGTAATGCAGGTGTCTTTAATAGTGATATTTTGTATGTACTTTTGTGATATTTTTGGCACAATTGATCATAGACCTATTACAACAATATCCAGCTTTGATCATTTCAGAGAGGTATGCAATAGATTACAATAATATAGATTGGTTATTCTAAGCATATTTTATAGTTTGCATTACCATCTCATCATCAATAAGGTCATTTAGAACAATATAGATTGGTTATTCTAAGCATCTTTTATAGTTTGCATTACCAATTCATCATCATTCAGGTTGTTTAGATTAATATAGATTTGTTAGTCTAAGCATGTTTTCTATTATGAAAATATAGATTTCTCATTTGATAACTTTTGTGATATTCCTGGCACAATTGATCATGGACCTACTGCAACAATAGCCAGCTCTGATCCTTTCGGAGAGGTATGCAATAGATTACAATAATATAGATTGGTTATTCTAAGTGTCTTTTATAGTTTGCATTACCATCTCATCATCAATTAGGTCATTTAGAATAATATAGATTGGTTTAACTTCTACCTTGATGGTTTGTATAGGTGCTTGTCAGTCTAGAACGTGAACATACTACTATTGTGGAAGACTGTGCCCTAAATGCCTCCAATAGGAAAATTTTGTAAAATTTGAATTTTCAAATGTGATATAATGTAAAAAGGTCATAACTGTGTATGGGAATAATCTATATTTAGTGATGTTTTTTGAAATATGGGTCAAATTTCTGGCATTTTATAAAAGGTATGCTTAAAATGTAAAGGGGTATGTATTTTGAAAACTCATAGGTTGAATTGGTCATACAGGTGTATGCTTTGTTACTGTTATTGGGAAAATTTTGTAATAACTTTTTGTACTTAATCGAGCTACAACCTAAGGCTTTATTCCTGTTCTTTCCTGTCGGTATGCTTGTTTGAACTAGGTTTTGTAATAACTCCTATTTATATATAATAAATTACAGTGGCTTGCCACTTTTGCTCCTCAAATCCAAACTTGGGTGCAACTTCACTAAAATAGGCCCATTTTACAAAGAGACTCATGTTTAAACACTTCCCAAACCTAAAATGTTAATGGGGTGGCATTAAACAACCTACCAAACTATGAAAACCACAATTTTTTTTGGTGAGATAAGCTTTCTAAAGCTCTATTTCAACAAACCCTCATTTTTAGCAACTTTCATGAGGTTTCTAAGGAAATCAATGTTTCCAACCTTTCCACACCCTATAAACTCATCAAACACATCTATTAGGACCTTCACAAGCTTGATCCAACCTTAAATCTTGTTGCCCCCACGTTTCATTGACATTAGCAAGTTGTAACCACCATTTTTCACCTAATTTCACTCATTTTTGCCATGCATGGCAACTCACCAACTCATGTATAGACCTTTCTAGCTCTTTAAACCCACATAGTCACCTTATACAATCCTAATAACATCTACCATGGCCATACCATCCAACTACAGATTGTACAATAGATGTATGGCCTTTTAGCACTTTGGACTCTTAAGGGAAATCGTTGGTCCAATGTAGCTCAGAGTGATTCGGCATATTTGGGTGCAAAAGAGGACCATCCCAAGCATAAACGTACCCATTCAGACATGTTCAAATAGTCCATTTGGTCGTACAAGTTGCAAAATGAAAGCTACACCACTTTGCAAATTTACACTGCTTGCATCTGACAACTTTTCCCTCAACTAAAAAATTGTCACCACGAGAAAATGCCTCTAAGATAGCAAAAATGAAGAGAGGTTATTGTGTATGGGTCAAACACGATCCCATAGCCTTAAACAAACAGTCTATAAATGTCACGATTTTTGAGAAATAGTCCTTCAAAGATTGCTTCCTTTTAGCACTTTGGACTCTTAAGGGAAATCGCCAGTCCAATGTAGCTTGGAGTGATTCGGCATATTTGGGTGCAAAAAGGAACATCCCTAGCATAAACGTACCCATCCAGACGTGTTGGAACAGTCTGTTTGATCGTACGAGTTGCTAAATGAAAGTTGCACCACTTTGCAACTTTACATTGCTTACATCTAACAACTTTTCCCTCAACTAAAAACTTGCAACCATGGAAAATTCCTTCGAGATAGCAAAAACCAAGAGGTTATTGTAGATGGTCCAAACAAAATCCCATAGCCTCAAACGGAGAGTCTGTAAATGTCACAGTTTCCGAGAAATAGCCCTTCAAAGATTGTTGCATTTTAGCACTTTGGACTCTTAAGGGAAATCACTAGTCCAATGTAGCTTAGAGTGATTCGGCATATTTGGGTGCAAAAGAGGACCATCCCAAGTGTAAACGTACCCATCCAAACGTGTTGGAACAATCTGTTTTGTCGTACGAGTTGCAGAATGAAAGTTGCACAACTTTGCAACTTTGCACTGTTTGCATCTAACAACTTTTCCCTCAACTAAAAACTTGCCACCACCAGAAAACGCACGCCTTTGAGATAGAAAAAACCAAGAGAGGTTATTGTAGATGGGCTAAACATGATCCCATAGCCTCAAATGGAGAGTATTTAAATGTCATGGTTTCTGAGAAATAGCCCTTCAAAGATTGCTACCTTTTAGCACTTTGGACTCTTAAGGGAAATTATCAGTCTAATGTAGGTTAAAGTGATTCAACATATTTGGGTGCAAAAGAGGACCATCCCTAGCATAAACGTACCCATCCAGACTTGTTGGAACAGTCTGTTTAGTCGTACAAGTTGCAAAATGAAAGTTGCACCACTTTGCAACTTTACACTGCTTGCATCTGACAACTTTTCCCTAAACTAAAAACTTGTCACCACGGGAAAATGCCTCTGAGATAGCAAAAACTGAGAGAGGTTATTGTAGATGGACCAAACATGATCCCATAGCCTCAAACAGAGAGTCTGTAAATGTCACAGTTTCTGAGAAATATCCCTTCAAAGATTGATGTCTTTTAGCACTTTAGACTCTTAAGGGAAATCGCCAGTCCAATGTAGCTCAGAGTGATTTGGCATATTTGGGTGCAAAAGAGGACCATCCCTAGTGTAAACATACCCATCTAGACGTGTTCGAACAATATTTTTGGTCGTACAAGTTGTTGAATGAAAGTTGCACCACTTTGAAACTTTACACTACTTGCATCTGACAACTTTTCCCTCAACTAAAAACTTGTCACCATGGGAAAACGCATCTGAGATAGCAAAAACTGAGAGAGGTTATTGTAGAGGTGCCAAACACGATCTCGTAGCCTCAAACAAAAAATTTGTAGGCATCATGGTTTTCGAGAAATAGTCTGTCAAAGATTGTTGCCATTTTTCACTTTGGACTCTTAAGGGATTTCGCCGATTAAACGTAGATCGAACTACTTTGGTTTGTTTGCGTGTGAAGGGGACCATACCTAACCTAAACGTAACCATCTAGATGTCATGGAATAGTCAGTTTGGTCATACGAGTTGTAGAACAAGATTTATTTATGCACTTACAAGTAGTTTTCAGCCTCCAACTGAACTCCAACGCCAATTTTCGTGTGAAAAAAATCCATGAGACCATAGCTTGTTGCTTTCTTTTTAATGGAAACTAGTGGGTAGTAGAGTTAACTTCTTCACAGAGTTAGTGTTTGAGATTGCAAGAAGACATCAAAATGGCTAGTGTACTAAACAAATTCTTATGATTTCTAAAGAATGTTGATAACTCTACTCAGTTGGCTTCTTTTTTCAAAATCATACAAATTGAACCTTGGCATCAATAGACACTTTATAACAAGCTACCATAATTCAAGTTTCAACAATGAATATTTATCATGCATGTTTTAAATGACATTCAAGTTTATGGTGGTTTTGTTGTTTGATGTTTATGTGATATTCTAATCCTAATTCATGCTTTTAGGCCGCATATATATATATATATATATATATATATATATATATATATATATATATATATATATATATATATATATAATTTTTACATGTTTTTTGTACTAACAAACCCAAAATGAACCAAACCACCCCCAAAAAAATTTTAGCCAAACTAGTGAACTGAACTCCCGAACCTGAACCCGAACAGGTAACTTAGTTCGTAAGTCAATTATTGGGAGTTGGTCAGTTGTTTTGTGTGGGGGAGAATCTTAAAAAAAGTTGAGGAAGTCTTTTTGGGGATTGATGAATGTAATTTTTTGAAGAATCAATAAGATCATATTGAGTTACTTTGCAAAAACTGTGGTTTCTACAAAAAAAATCTGTTTTCTCCACTGTTTGGCCCCTACACAACAATTAAATGGCTGCATAGCATATGGAATGAGGGGGAAGTAGGCTTGAGACCCCTTTAAAGTTGGTTTGAGTGCTTTCTTTTCATTTTTTGTGAGTTTTGTGCCAATTTTTCTCAAGGCCAGTAGTGAACCCATATTTTGCATTTTGAGTAAATTATGAATTATTGAAGTCCTCCACCTATTGTACCTTTCATGTGGCTCAGTGGAGAGGTTGTGTACAATATTATTTGAATGTGTGTAGGTCCATTTAAGGCAAGGGAAATTATTTGTGAGTCTTGGAGTTGTTGTCCTAAGCAAATCATTGCTTAAATTGCATGAAAATGGAGCTTTTAGCCTAGGGTTTGTTAAAATCAATGAGAGTGGGGGAATCTCTTAAACATTTAAGCATATTGGAGTCATAATAGAGGTTTCTAAGTCAGTGGAATGGTTAGGGGAGTATTAAAATTGGTACTTTCAATAAACCCTATGCATTTGCATGGTAAACAAATGGTTTCATGGGACAACTTGCTAAAGGACCTATAGGTGCAGAATAATCTTAAAAGGGTGTCTCATTCACTAATTTGTTTGTATGGTTTCTGATTCACTATTTTTTTTTTGTGGTGTCTTGGAATCTATTAAACCGGGTTGCCAATGCTACAAGGGAAAGCATAGTAAGGTTTGGATTTTTGAGTAGATCATCTGATTTTGTTCTAAAATTTTGATTGATACTCATTGGTTTGGAAAATTGAATGGTTTCCACTCCCACTCTGCATCAATCCATAACTTGTTTGAAATCACTTGTTTTAGACTTTTAGCCATAGAAAGAAGCCAATGAGTTGTTTGATAAAAAGCTTTGGTACACATGTATGAAAAATGTGGTAGCATAGACAAAGCAATGAACTGTTTGAAAAAATGCCTCAAAGAAATGTGGTCTCATAAAATTCCATGACAAGCAAATCCAATTGACAGTTGCTCCTGGTTATTAGTTATGTAATGTGAAGTAATTGCATAACTGCTTAGGTTGACTTTGTAAAAACAATATTGTAATTGAAAATTTTTCATCTATTAGCATCTAGTTGTTATGCAATGTGAAGTAATGCTTTGAGTTTGAAATATGTGCAATGCAATGTAATCAGCAATATGAATATAAACTACATAATATAACCATTCTTTTTTATGCTATTGTACATTGATATTTAACCATTGCTCACTTGATTAAATTTTCAAAGAGTTTAATCATGCGCATGAGGAATAAATTAAATTTTGATTGTCAACTTCCATATATCAAATTATCCAATAATCTCGAGTGTATCTCCATATACAAAAATGGCATCAATGCCAACTCAAAAAAGTTTTACAAAATGTGGCATATGCCATCTCAATATCTATTCAAAATTTACATGCCAAAATGTCTATCTCATCCTAAACTACTGGTGGATCATCAAAATGAAGCACTCATTGGCTCTGAAGGTAGCTGCACAAGAAAAATTCAAACCACAATTGACATTATTTATACTATATAATTTAAAATTGAATAATTAACATCAAAATCAATATACATTGAATTATAATTAAACTCTAAAATTGAAATCTTGATTACCTGAAATATACGTCTCGTCAAAGGTTAGGAGTCCTAGAATATGCCTCTCTTAAAGAACCAACCAAACCAACTTTTGTAATGTCAATCTATATATGTGAACAAAAACATAAAATTGATCCAAGCTAGCATACAATTGTCAGTAATAGGAACATATTTACCAAACACAAAATAAAATAAACACATACCTCTTTAGGTTGATCTTTTCCTTTATCTACTTTAGGTGTTTCGACACCTCCTCCTTAAGGTGTTTCAACACCTACTCCTTGAGGTGTTCCAATACCAACTCCTTCAGGTGTTGTGGCACTTGTCAACAACGATGTATAGTTCATAATTGCCTGTACATAAAAATGACAAGTACATATTGTAGACACGTAAAATGTACATGCACCTGATCCTAATTTTACTAACACCAAGTTCATCTGGAATCATCTCTCTGCTAGTCATTTAATTAAATAATCTCTATTTAATTAAATTCATCACATTTCATCTCTTAATTAAATAAATCATTTTTTATCCAATTAAGTCATCATCTTCTATTAATTAAATAAATCACTTTGTTTAATTAATCCTATGGCCCCTCTTTTAATTAAATAATTCATTTTATTTAATTAATCTCTAAAGTCATCTCATTTAAATTAAATAAATTAATCTTTATTTGATTTAAAGCTAACACCATCCTCTTTAATTAAATAAATCAAACCTTATTTCATTAAGTCTAAAATCATTATTCCTCTCAAAATCTAAATCAAATGGTCAAATCAGCTAAATCTCCTTTAAATTAATCAAATCCTGATTAATGCTAATCCTAATCACTCAAATCCTCTAGATTTTTCAACTTGCACATGAAAATCAATTTAATTGATTTATAAATCATCTATTTTCATTCAAAAAGTCATCCAAGTGGGAATATTCTTCAAATTTGAAATCTCCCCCCAAATAGACATGTACATCCAACAAGGCATTCAATACCTCTTACATGTCCTTGTGCATTGAGCCAAGTGGCATTTAACTCTCTTCTTTCATCCCCCCTAAACATGTCACTTCTTCAAATTCAAATTTCAAACTTGCACATGGATCAAAATGTGCTCAACCTTCATCCTCTCACATGTTGACAAGTGGCATCATGTCATTGGCTTATCTTTTATCCCACATTCATCCTATCTTTCAATATTTAACTCTTTATTTCTATAAATAGAGAGCTCATCCTTCATTTTGATCATCCACAATTCATGCAAAGTTATTATACTTAAATCCATAGCAACTTTCATCCATTTTCTCAAAGCATAGTTAGGTTTTTTACAGATTTTCAACATGGAGCTCCATTGAAGTCATCACTACAAGCATCCATCCTTCATCAAGCGTCTTCATCACACCATTGGAGTTGGGAAAGGGCTAATTTTCATATCAAATTGGCACCAACTCCCTCAAGAGATTAAGAGTTTTCTTTGTTTTAGAATAGGATTTGATATTTTAGTTTCAAGTTTGCTGTGTTCTTCATTTCATTCCTTTTCTTTTGTATTCAAATGAATTGCTTGAGGAATCATATTTCTAACCATGCATTTGATCTAACTTATTGATTGTTTCTTGAATTTTTGCAGGTTGGGAATCATGGTTCACATTTTGGCGCTAGAAGGAGGGCCTACCAAAAGATCAAATCACATTTTATGAGAAAATTATGTGGTTTTTTATGTTTTTGGTGTTTACAGGAAACAAAACCGCTCACAGTCCAGCAGGGCTATACAGAACCACTCCAAACTTCAAACTGCACCGCTGGACTTCAAACTGCACCGCTGAACTTCAAACTGCACCATTGGAAACAAACTACACTGCTATAAAATTCAAACTGTGTCACTGGACTCCAACCAGAGCCGCCATCACAAACAAAACCGCTGGACTTTCTTGCTTTTTCATGCAAACTTAAAATGGTCATATCTTGGTCATTTTTTGGTTTTTTTTGAAGCTTTTTTTTTAAATGGGGTAGAATTTCATAAGATATCCAATGGTGTAGGTGTTTCTCAACTTTTATAGAGTTAAAATTTTCAAATTTTCACCTAAATTCAAATCACATTATAACTTGGTCTAAGTTTTAGGGTTTTTATGCTTAATGATTCATCTAACCCCTATATCCTTTTGTTTCTTGATCTCATCTAACATTTTGAGCACTTTTGCAGGTTAGGAAATAAAAAAAATGGGAGGAGGAAACAAAAGCAAAGCTTCTTATGACATTATTTCTCTATTGTATCAAGTGTCTTTAGACACTCTTGGAAGCAATTATAATTCCAAGTTTAATGATTTTATCTCTTCAAGCTTTTAGGACTCAATAGATTTCAATTTGGGCTCTAAAAAGAACAAGACAAAGGGATTAAAAATAACCGTAGGAAAATTTACTAGATTTTGTTTAAGGTTAACAATTGAACAATCAAATCTCACACTTCTTTTGGTTCACTAAAAAGAATTCACTTTTTCTTTGTGGACTTAAAATGAACAAGTGTTCTCATTGTTTTGTAATTACTTACACAAAGTAATATCATCAAAAGACGTATGTGCTTCTCTCATGCCTCACGGTGATCTTGAGAATCAAAAGGCTTTTGGTGATATTAGGTTGTGTAAGTGATTTCCTTCACACTTCATTTTGAGATTAAAATTGAACAAATCTTTGTGAGTGTGAGTGGAACATATTGCGTGTGTTCTCCCCTTGTTTCTAAACAAAGGTTGATCAAACTATGGATATGTTTTCTCGCTATTGTTTATCTTAGAGGGCCTACCTTGGGGAAAAAGTACTCACCCAAGGGAATGACTCAACTGGTAACACTCTAAACCCAAGAGCATTTCCAGCTGGGATATAAATGTGGGTATTGGAATAAATGCCAGTATCACACGGTTGGCTCTAACGAGAAGGGAAACAATGGTCTCTCACCTCGATGGGTCAACTCCTACGAATGGAAAGTCTGAATTAAAACCCTTGTTTAGAAAAGGCCAAAATCCTTGATCTACTTGTTGGTGCAAGAATGGTCATTCTGATGCCATCCCACATTTTTACGGCTCTTAGTAGAAATGAAAAGCATGCCATGGGAGTTTCATGGGTGTTGATGCTTGGCTGCCCCGTATAAGTGAGTGTCATGGAGGGGAGCCAGTGGGGTCAAGCATCTAATCATTCACTAAGAGTAGGCGTAGCTGGACTTGTCCAAGTGGGAACTCAACAAAGCAACATTATCCCACCAAATCCATACATGCCAAATGAGAATATACAAAATACAACTATACCAAACATGAACATTTTGAATCCACACTTGGTAAAATTTTGGATAGATATGTTTGCAAATCACATGAATTTTGTTCAAAATCCATCACACCCATATGTCCCTCTCACCTTTCTTAATCCTAATGACCCATCATCATCATTTCACGCAACCCCTCAAACCCCTCTCCCTACGACTTCACAAGGAGAAGGTGACTTATTTGGACCAAGGGGCACTTTTGATCAAACATCATCATTTCCCCAAGGGATCATACCACACACTTTCCCACCACTCCCACCCTTTCCATTAACATCCATATCACCTCTTGGTTTGGGGCTACCTTCGCTACCACCGCTCATCCAAAAAATTCCCCTAACCATCAATCAAGGCATCATACCAAATCCTTCCCCCTTTCCATTGATATCACAACAATAGATGGCAACCATCCCCATAGCACAAGCAACCAACACATCATCTATCATCCCTCAAAACATGGTCTCTCAAGGACTAACCATATTGATCACACCATCCACCACTCAAATCCAAATCATCAATATGACAATACCTCTTATCACCACAACAAGTACTATTCCAAAACCACCTCCTCCACCACCACCACCCAAACCAAACACATCAAACCAATACAACATTACGTTGCAAGCCTCTTAGCAGGATACTTATCAGAAGGAACTCCAACAAAACCAAAACTGACAAGCTGCACAACTAGCTTTTCAACAAGCTACACAAGTTATTCAAGTTGCTCAAGCCACACTACAAGCCCAACAAGCACAAGCCCAAGCTCAAGCGCAAGCGCAAGCTCAAGCCCAATACCAAGCCCAACAAGCAAATGTTTTTCAAAATCCCAACAAAATGTTAACAACTCCATGTATCAATCCAAATCGATGATCACATGATCAAGACCTATCCATCAATGAACACATGGAAGATGTTTCTACCTCATCCAAAGATCAAATCAACATACATCAAGAGTCACTTTTTGATCATGATAAGAATCCCTCAACAATATTCGACAATGATCTATTTCAAGGAGTGTTAACATTATTTGATCCTCTAATCAACAATCCATCAACCAATGACCATGTTGAAAATGTCTCTACATCACCTAATGAGTTAGAGGAAATATCTCAAAAATTTATTGTAAAGCATGATCAACATCTCTCACCAAAGTTTAGCAATGGTCCTTTCCAAGACATATTGACATCCTTCGACCTCATGATTGCTGATATTGAAGGAATCTTCAACTCAACACTTGATCCAAATTCACTCAAAGATCAAGAGGATATTGATCCACTTCCTATGCCTAATGAAGATATCCAAGAAACCTTTGTAAGCAATCCATCCTTTGAAATTGACCCATGTCAAGAACTTGATCCAAAGCATGTCGAAAGAAATTCCAAAGTCATTCAAGATCAATAATTCATATCTCCAAGCTACTACAATGATCTAATGGACACTCTCCTATCTATACAAGATGTCACAAATGATGATCATATCCACATAGCACATACTCCATCTACCCATGAGATGCTTTCTTTGGATGGACACGTAGATGATCTTCATATAGAACAAGATTCCTTTACTCTTGAAATCATTACACAAAAAGAGAAAGTTATTGATTCCTATAGTCAAACTGAGTTTTCAACATCAGGATCAGATATATCCCAAATTTAGACTAAGGACATCATGTATAAAGATATCCAACATTATCCACTCAAGGAAACATGTCAAATAGAATAGGACATTCCAGAGTTAGCAGAGCAGCAAATGGAAATAACATCATCTGTAGTGGTCATTTATCAGAGCATGCTTACTGAACAAGACATCTCAAAATAGGAAGAATCAAAGAACAAAGGTGCTACTACCACCATACTGGGGGCAACTATGTCTCAAGCAAACGTCAACATAGGGAGCACAAAGAATCTTTATGGTGAAACCAATGCCAATACTACAACCAGCCAAATCATGAATATTCATCCATCCATCACCCCATCCATGAATTGGGACCAACATCAAAAGAAAGATTTGAATCAAAGCACAAAGAATGTTATCAAATCAAAAGAAGCTAAGAATCATATTAGACAAATCAAATACAAGTGGATACCAAATAATAAAAAGAAAGATTATCCTTATCAAACTCCGTCAGTCAAAGAAAATATGGGGCAAAATAAAAAAGAGAAAAGTATCCATCAAAGATGTCCACAAAAGAAAAATCAGGTTTTTCAAGCGACATACAAAGAGTATCAAACAATTGGTCCTAATTCCACACACGGTTTCATATCCACCCATCATTGCTCATCTTCCCAAGTTTGGGGAGTCAAAGATTCTAAGTTGTCAACCAATCCATCTTTTATCCCTAAACACACTCCATCCATGCCTCCACTTATGATATCCAATTCTCAAATTGACCATGTATTGGCAACGACCCTTCATCATAAGGATTCTGAAGGCACTCTATTGCGATGTGCATATAGAGACAAAGTTAACTTCGGTATCAATAAAGCAGATCAGGAATCTCAAAAGTTGCATTCAAGTGCATGTATCTTGGCAAAGCAGTTTCTTCAAGTAGGATATCAATTGCACATTATGATAGAAGCATCTACATTAACACCACCAAATGGTTCAGCATGAGCTTAAAATCTTTCAGAAAAGTCCAAAAAAATCAAAAAATATGAAAATTCAAAAAAATAGAAAAAGGATTAAAAAAAGAAAAATCATCCTCCAGTGAAAACCACGACAGTGGTGCTTTGGAAAAGTACCATGATGAAAACCTGGAAAACAGGTGTCATGTGTAGAATCGAGCATCTGCATACGCCAGTTCAAGAGGAAGCATCTTATCCCATCCATAATAAAGTCAACATTCCATCCATCTTAGCCATAATAAATCCATTCATCCATGAGCCATTTATCCAATCCATCTTTATCCATCTGCATCCATAGTCCAAGTTATCTTGATCTTGACAAAGTTTGGTGCACACTTTACACTTGCTTATGGTAAACATCTTGACATGGGCCATTTTCATTGATCCTATCCTATGTATCATTATTTGAGCCATGAAGCATTATCCAAATGAGCTTCCTCTATTTGAACACCTTTATCTTATCGCAAAATAATCCTTGTCATCCTTTGCATGCTTATCCATATCCCTCCATCCACACATCCATCCAATAACCCACCCGTGACATTCCATACATTGCTAGACACTGGAGGCAGATATTTACATCTTTCTTCGGGAATAAATCTTGACATATATCCTCCAACTTATGTGGTGATCTGAACATTGGAAAACATGAAATCAAATTGGTCAAAGCATTTGTGAGCAAAGATCCAAATCACTAGCCCATGACATATTTTGACAAGAAGATGTTCCTTATCAAGCATCATCTTTCATTAAACATCAATCCAAATAGCCAATATTAGTTGCATCTAATGTGTGCCTCAACATCACGTCAAATCATCCAAAAAAAATTTGTTCCAAATCAAGCTTCAAAATCCTTATCAATCAAATCTAATCAATCCATCATCATCTCGAGGTATCCTTCCCGATCATTGTGTTGCTTAACACTATCCTTGCATTGTTGTGTATCCTCGACAATGTTATCATCATCAATCCTGCATCATCTTGGGATATCCATCCTAAATCCTCGTGTTGCTTAACACTATCCTTGCATTGTTGTGTATCCTCAACAATGTTATCATCATCAATCCATCAATCTGATCAATCAACCTTAGCTTGGTTTTCAACAAAAATTCCAAACAGATCACTGATATCAACATACATATCCATATCCAAATCATCAAAATCATGCAAAAACCCAAAAACATCCAAAACATATCAAAATCCAAAAAACATCCATAAAACAGAAAAAAAAAGGTCAAAAAATTGGTCATCTGAACTACATCATCTCTGAGCTTAAACGTAGGCAAGGATAATCTTTGATTAGCCCCCCTGAGACACAAAATCAAAAAAAAAATCATAAAATCTTAGAAAACCCCAAAACATTCAAAAAATCAAAAATCAAAACATTTGTAAAATCTTGAAATACCAAAAACAACCTCAAAACATTTTCAAAATACCAAAAACATTGAAATATTCCAGAAAATCCAAAGCCATCCATCCCATCTCGCTTTCACCCATAATAATCTCATCCATAATAAACAAATCATCACACTCACCCTTTTGCAAAACAAATAGAAACAAGTACAACAATCAGCAAAAACAAGCTTCAAACGTAAAATCAAAAGAAAACTTCAAACTTTTAAATGCAAAATCAAAATCCTAATCATTTTCAAACATGTTAGTCAACCTTATATCAACAGCTTATCAAACAACTCATCAACCCATCATCATCCTATACAATTCATGTCCTAGGATATATCATTCTGACAATGGGCATCATTTTGGATATCACTTTGGATACTTATCCTAAACAAAACACATCCCCTTGGCTTGTGGTATGAACAACATTGGCTTGTTTGTTTGCTTGATCTCTTCTTTTGATTTATCTTATTGCGCTCATTCCAAGGACCTCTCGATGATATCCAAACAGAGGATTTAGAGAAATAGGAATGGGGCAATGATCATTATCTTTTGTCTGTTGTGCTTGTTGGACATTCTTGTAAAATAACTTGGCAAATACTTGCTTTGTTAGAAATGTATGGGGGATGTTTTGGATAGCTTGTTGACTATTGCATTGATAGGTTATACCTTTCTGTGTTTTGGTCTGAGATGTTTGAAACTTCGGAAGTGCATCCTAGCAAGTTTTTTGTATGTTAGGTGTGAACAAGAATACTCCTATCTTCTTGTCGAGTCAAAGTCCATTTCACTAGATACAACGTCATCTTGGTCGTCTATACCTTAATGCATCGTATCTATGTGTATTATCAAACAATAAGGTAATTGGCCCTTTGAAAATCCCAACTCGGTATGCAAATCATCATCATCATCATCATCATCATCATTATCATCATCTCTAATAAAGTTGGCTTGTTGGTGTCCCTTGTCATCATCTTATTTTCTTCCTACTTCCTTTCATGCTAACATGGTACCATGACAGTTAATCATAAATCATCGCTAATGCATCCATCCTACATCCACAAACTGTCAGCATACTGCATAATGCATATCATACCATATAGAAAGCATTAATCATACCACATGCATTCATCCCCATCATTGCATAATATAGATTGGTTATTCTAAGAATTTCATAAACCATACATCTATCACCATACGCATAATCATAAACGCATCATCATATCATATCATGTGCATCCATATCATCCATGCATCATTATATCATCCATTACATATAAAAATCATAATCATCTCATTTATATCATCAATAATGTAGCTGTCATGGTACAAATCAGGATCAAGTGGGTGTAATATATCAAAATAGTCATGAGGCTACCCATGGCTGATGACTGTCTACATCATCAAATCTGTCTACATCAAATATTTGAGTTGAATTGATCTTGAACCTCTTTGTCGACAAATTGACCCTCAAATCAAACCTCTTCGCACGATCTCTTGAGGGGGCAGTATACTAGCGTAATTCTTTTCGCAAGGGCAATAGTGGGGCATCCGAAAAAAAAGCAAAGAATTTTTTACTTTTGATCATGGTAAGATTATTATTTGAACCAACATAGCAAGTACATTGCTTCAAAGAGGGGCAAAATGTAGACACGTAAAATGTACATGCACCTGATCCTAATTTTACTAACACCAAGTTCATCTGAAATCATCTCTCTGCAAGTCATTTAATTAAATAATCTCTATTTAATTAAATTCATCACATTTCATCTCTTAATTAAATAAATCATTTTTTATCCAATTAAGTCATCATCTCCTATTAATTAAATAAATCACTTTGTTTAATTAATCCTATGGTCCCTCTTTTAATTAAATAATTCATTTTATTTAATTAATCTCTAAAGTCATCTCATTTAAATTAAATAAATTAATCTTTATTTGATTTAAAGCTAACACCATCCTCTTTAATTAAATAAATCAAACCTTATTTCATTAAGTCCAAAATCATTATTCCTCTCAAAATCTAAATCAAATGGTCAAATCAACTAAATCTCCTTTAAATTAATCAAATCCTAATTGATTCTAATCCTAATCACTCAAATCCTCTAGATTTTGCAACCTGCACATGAAAATCAATTTAATTGATTTATAAATCATCTATTTTCATTCAAAAAGTCATCCAAGTGGGAATATTCTTCAAATCTCCCCCTAAATAGACATGTACATCCAACAAGGCATTCAATGCCTCTTACATGTCCTTGTGCATTGAGCCAAGTGGCATTTAACTCTCTTCTTTCATCCCCCCTAAACATGTCACTTCTTCAAATTCAAATTTCAAACTTGCACATGGATCAAAATGTGCTCAACCTTCATCCTCTCACATGTTGACAAGTGGCATCATGTCATTGGCTTATCTTTTATCCCACATTCATCCTATCTTTCAATCTTCAACTCTTTATTTCTATAAATAGAGAGCTCATCCTTCATTTTGATCATCTACAATTCATGCAAAGTTGTTATACTTAAATCCATAGCAACTTTCATCCATTTTCTCAAAGCATAGTTAGGTTTTTTGCAGATTTTCAACATGGAGCTCCATTGAAGTCATCACTACAAGCATCCATCCTTCATCAAGCGTCTTCATCACACCATTGGAGTTGTGAAAGGGCCAATTTTCATATCAAATTGGCACCAACTCCCTCAAGAGATTAAGAGTTTGCTTTGCTTTAGAATAGGATTTGATATTTTAGTTTCAAGTTTGTTGTGTTCTTCATTTCATTCCTCTTCTTTTGCATTCAAATGAATTTCTTGAGGAATCATGTTTCTAACCATGCATTTGATCTAACATATTGATTGTTTCTTGTGTTTTTGCAGGTTGGGAATCATGGTTGACACATATGAAACTACCAATCTATGTCGATGTATGTATAATCAATAAAAGATCTTAAAAATCTTAATTCAATCGAATTTGAGTTCAATTACCTTTCCCTTATCTAACATTGCACCTCCATAGTCTAGACAACGCTGCACCTTGCTCGCACTAGGTGTTTCTTACAAGAGGAAAATAAGATAAACATATAATTTATTATATAATTTCATTAATGACAATTCAAATGACAAGCAAGTATATAATAAAAAAATGTAAACGAGTGTGTGCAGAAATATATACTGTGTGCATGTTGAGGCCAAATGAAATGGCCCTAAGGGTGCTATCAGTCACCTGTGCGATCTCCTCCTCAAACATCAACTATTAAATAGACCATGTAAATAAATATTAGTACTTTAAATACTATCTCTTATTAATATTCATTTAAAAACAAATGCAAGTTATGAATTTACAACTTAAACCTTACCTATGTCACTATTCCAACGTCCCCCTCTCTAGCAGGAGAGGACTTTGTAGGGTGCACTCCACTCCCCTGTGTCTGATTTATAATGTCCACATCATGGAGGTCATAATCAGAAGTGTCCAAGGGATGCTCAGCAAGTTGTACAAGAGGACCCAAGCATATCTGGTGGCACATAGAGAAAGTATGTGGCACAAAAATATGTGGACCTAAGGAGGATGATGTAGAAGCACTCGAGCCATCGCCAACATCACCAGAATGTGGTTGAGCTACTGTAGAAGCATGCAAAACCAAAAGACCACTCAAAGAGTGAATAGCCTGGATAGTCTGTGTGGCTGCATCCTGCATAATATTTGGATGATATATTGGAGGTGGTGGAGGAAAGGGAGGAGGGGGAACATATGGGTGTGGGATTACTCTAACTACCCCTGGTCTATCCTGGGGCATACCTCCACCGACACCCTGGAAGGGTTTAATGTCAAAGTAATTGACATGATGCCCTAACACAAACTCAACATATAATTTTTTAATAAAGTAAAATGGTATATCACAATTGTTGTTTGGTGGTTTATCAAAAACCATACACCAACAATCCCAAAAGTTATCTACAATGTCCCTATGCATGCACCATTTTATAGAAAGTTTTAGTTTGTTAACATTAATTGGCAAACTGGTGCGAGGGTTAACAAATAAAGAGGCTATTTGGGCTTTGGTTATTCCAAGATCTTTCACATCATCATAAGACAATCCACATGTGTAATATTCCCTCATGTCTTCTTGCCACGAATGAAAGGCATTATGTTGGGTGGAGAGGGTTTCTATATTTTTAATTATTTCCTTCAATGTGTTTGACATCTCGAATAATCAAGGGATTCTCTTATAAACATCACAAATGCCCTTCAATTGCTGCAATTTTTCACCAATTAAGTCTTCAATTGATGGCTGCGGAGGTGGTGGAGTGTTTGACATTTGTGCATTTTCATTCTCAGCTAGTGGATCCTTTAGAATTTGTGCATTTTCATTCTTAGCAGCCATAATGCCTGATTAAAGTTAAAAACTAATTAATCTGATTGAAATTACACAATATAAATGAAATTATTGTAAAAATACCCTAGTTTTTAATAAAAATCCAAAAAAAACCCTACTTTTTAACAAAAATCTATAAAAAAACTCTAGTTTTTAATTAAAATAGATAAACAACACTATTATTTTTATCAAAATCCATAAAAAACATTAATTTTTGACAAAAATCCATTGTAAACTCTAGTTTTTAATAAAAATCAATTAAAAACCCTACTTTTTAAAAAAATCCATAAAAAACTACATAAAATTTAACAAATCTAATTGAAAAATCGATTAAAACAAAAAAAATCCAAAATCTTACCTCTCAAATTGGATATTTGATATTTAGCTCGTTCTCACTGTGCGCTCGCAGCTTGCCAAAATAAGTGAAATGAGTTTAAAAGCCCGTAGATATGTATTTATAGGCACCTCAAAACGGATATCCGATTTGGATCGAATATCTGATACGTAAATATTGGTTTGGGCATTGTTTTGGAGCAATGTGCTGACACTCAAGCTAGAAAATAGTCAACTTGGGATTTTCACGTTTTTGGGTCGATGAAAAACGTAATTTTTTTCACATTAGCACTTTTTGGCCCATCATGATCCTGCACATACCCGAATAGGGTCACAATAGGGTGAAAAAATGTGTGAAATGACCAAATGGATGCATACATAGGAAGAAATAAGGATCACACCTCATATAGATGGTGTATGATGAATGCTGAGATAATAAAAAGAGAAACAATGAGTTGTGTGAGGTAAGTAGTAAGAAAGCCAAGGAAGAAAAGAAGACGCCTAATAAAGAAGAAAATGCAGATTGTATGGAAGGGGACACACCATAAGATGAAGACAACATATATGAAAATGTATGCATTAGGAGGTAGACAGGTTGCACACCAATTGCAGATAAAATTAATAGGTAGCAAAGAAGAATAGAAGAGGGTCACACAAAGAAGAAGAGAATTTAGCATGAAAAATAAGAGGTTTTGGGGTTGACTCAATGAGTGTGATGTGTTTGGAATGTAGGAGTACAGGGTAGTAGATTGGAAATGAACAAGACCAAGGAAAGAAGAGAACAAGGGATGCATAGGATAAAAGAAAAGAAAAATGAAAACTTGAAAACAATTTTAAAATATGCAAATTATAAATGTTTTTAGATCATAAAATCAATACAATTAATTGAACTGACTCAAAGTTACAGTATCATTTAATTTAAATTGAATTGTTTAGCTACAATTTTCAACAGTCTTGTAATTTGACTTTTGAAAATTGAATTGCATCAATATGTCCAAAGCAGTGATTTTTTTAGTGGCAAATATCCGTCAATTGACTAATAGTTGAAATTTGGGAATCAAATTTAGCTAATAGTTCAAGTTGTAAGACAACCCAAATCGCCACATTTTTATAAACTTTTATTTCAGTCTAGTCTTATTTAAATTGCCAGAGTGTTTATTTTATAAAAAAAAATAGCTAAAAAATTGACCACAATCTTCAATACATGATTAGATTAGATTCACCTAAATTTTATAAGTTATCGTAGAAATCTAAATTAATTAGCCAATAATATATCACAATTATTACTTACTTTCACCAATCTTTAGTTGTCACCATTGATTTAAAATACAATCTAATGACCCTCATATTTGGAACCCCATGAACACTACAAGTTGTGGGTACATTTTATCTCATGAAATAAAACAAGATTCATTAGATTATATTTTAAATTAGTAGGATTCATCATAATAATTAATATATTTTCCTATTATTTACCAAGATTCGAAAATATTTTCTACAAAATTTTATTGATGTAAGGAAATCACCAATAAAATTATTTTTTTGGAAAAGAGAAAATTTCGTCAAAAATTAATATATTTTTACTGGGATTCTTTTTTTTAATTTCTTAAAGTTATCCCGAACCCAAAGCCAAGTTCACACGTGCAAGAGCAGACGAATGGAGTGAAATTTTAAACCAAATATAATCTTATCCCGTGCGAATATTTGGCACCCAAGACAAAACCAAATAAAAAGCTATTAGATGCCATTTTGTCGTCGCCTCTTAACATGCTTCCATCATAAGACAAATCAACTACCCTATACAAATAAAATGGGTTTATAAAATATTATTATTTCTTTATAAAATTCATATGATTAAACGTGGTAGTTTGTTAAGATGCTTTCACTAGACAAAATTAATACACACAGTTAATTAAAATGGTATTATAATTTTATTTTATTCATTGGTTACATAACTATTGCTGATTTTTTTAATTATTTATTTTTGTTTTATATAGACAAAAAAAATTTGGTGGGTTGTTTTATATAAACAATTGCTTAGAATTCATATCTATTCAAATAATCTAAATAATATTTTTTTATTAAAAAATATAATTCAATAATTAATTTGCTTTTAACTATGTATTGTTAATCAATATTGCTTCTGGGTTTCATTCTGTTTGAGTTTTTGTCACCAACGTTTTGGATCACACTCCATGATCCATCATCAGGATGAAAGAGAGCATAAGGAAGAGAAATGAATTGTTGCAGACCCAAACCAACTAAAAAGGAGAGAAGTTACACGCTATTCAAGGAACATAAATAATTAAGAAAAATAAGAATTGATAATAAGAAAAACATAAGTAATAAAATAAATAACAATTGATAATAAGAAAACATAAATAATTCTTATTAAGAAAAATCAAAATTGATAATAAGGAAATAATAACAAAATGTGAAAGCACCCAATCAAAAGAAATCAATTAGAAAAATAGTTCACAAACAAAATACACAAAACAAAAATAAATTAAATAGATATAAAGGAGTAAAGGCACAAGGAAATAAATTAAATATATATATATATACATAACTAAATAGTATTATGTGTAATAATAATAATAATAATAATAATAAATTAAAATAAATCAAACTATTAAAGAACAATCAAAATCAAATTAGTAAATCAAATGATGAAATTAGAACTAAATTAAAAAATAAAAATAAAAATAAAAATACATAAATAAAATAAAAATACAGTCCTGAACTATCTATATGTATAAGAAAACATTAAATTAAATTAATATATAAAAGAAAAACAAACAAACAAAAAGGAAAAAGGCCACCCAAAAGACAGCCACGAGGAAAATAAAACAACATAAAGCCAACCTAGAAAAAGACCTTGCAGAGACCCACCAAGAGGATACCGAAGAGAAAGGAGAGAAGAAGGATTAGGTGAAAAGCGAGCAAAAATCAAGGGAGGGGGTGATGCCTATTTCTGAGATTGGATAACAGCGGATTCCAGGAACGATTGAGGCTCCAGCGCTCATCACGATTGAGGTTAGTGGGATGATTACTAATCTCAATAGCTTCTTTGATTTTTCTTTTGAAAAAATTGTCTTCTTTGCACAAAACTTTAAAGTTTTCTAAGCATATATGGTGCTTGGTAGAACATGAGTGGTCAGCCAGGGCTGATTTGAGGATCCGCTCGTGTTTTATATCAGCACCATGCTCTTTGATTCGTGTACAAAAAGCTCGGCCAGTTTCACCTATATAAGGTGTGCCACATGAGCAGACCACCTTATAGACTCCTGAATCAAGAAGGATGTCCTTAGAGTCCTTAATAGAGGGGAGACGACTTTTCACAGTAGAGAGGGGCTTGAAGGCACATTTAAGACCTTTCTTAAGCAAGATCTTGGAAATTTTGTGTGAAATTCCTTCAATGAAGGGAAGGGCAGCACTAGGAGGGACCTCAAGCTTGGAGGAAGTGTTGTTAGAAAGGAAAAAGGTCTTGGTTTGGTTGAGAGCTTTGGATATTTGTTTGCTTGTAAACCCATTCAAGCTAAAGACTTTGCGAAGGTGGGCTAACTCTTGGTTCAAGTTGTCTTCATCACAAATCTGATAGGCTCTCAAGGCTAAAGTTTTAAGGACACCAATTTTTTGGCAGGGGTGGTGATGAGAAGAAGAGTGGAGGTAGAGGTCGGTGTGGGTCGCTTTGCGAAAGACCCGAGGACCAAGGGAGCCATCCAATTTTTTGAAGAGCAAGATGTCAAGGAAGGGGAGTTGGCCTTCAACTTCAATCTCTTTGGTGAAGGAAATGCTACTCACCAAACTATTGAGATGAGCATGAAATTCTTCCAACCTATCCAAACTGTGTGGCCAACAGACGTTAGTGTCATCCACGTAATGCTTCCACCATTTGGGTTTGAGAGGGAAGGATGAAAGAGCCAAATCTTCAAAATGTTCCATGTAAAGGTTGGCGATGACCGAGGAGAGGGGGGAACCCATAGCAACGCCATCTACTTGCTCATAAAAAATGCCTTGGAATGAGAAGAATGTGGATCTTAGGAAAAATTCCACAAGGGAGGCAATTTCATCATTTGATTTGCGTTGGACAATCTCAATGGAATCAAAGATGGGAACCTTGGTGAAAAGAGAGACCACATCAAAGCTCACTAGGAGGTCACTGCTGTCAAGTTTAACATCCTTTATAAATTGAACAAACTGGTTGGAATCCTTAATGTGGGATTCGGATTTGCCGACACGATGAGAGATAAGTTTGGCAAGAAAGGAAGCAAGCTTGTAAGTGGGAGAGCCTATGGTATCCACTATGGGACATAAGGGAATTCCATTTTTATGAATTTTCAAAACTCCATAAATGCGAGGAGTCACCTCTTTGGAGGGAATCAAGCGTTTCTGAGTTGAGTCATCAAAAGACGAGCTCAAAACCAAAGATTTGACTTTTTTTAAAAATTTTGAACAAGGATTACGAGGCAATACTTTGTAGCTTAGGGAATCCGAGAGAAGATCCATCATTTTAGAAATGTAATCCGGTTTGTCCATAATGACTGTCGCATTTCCCTTGTCAGCTTTGCTAATGACAAGATCATTATTGTGTAACAAATTGTTGAAAGCAACAAGCTCAACTTTGGGTAAGTTACACTTAGGAGGTTTGGCGCGACGGAGGGCCACAGTGCAGTCTTTCCTGACTTCTTCAGCGACGTCCATAGGAAGAGACTACACGATGCTTTCTATGCCAACGAGAAAGTCCAAGTGGGGAATGCCATGAGGGGCTATAGCAAAGCAAAGACCCCTTCATAAAAATATCATGCAGAGGGGATCTAAACGGGCCCTTGAAAGGTTGACAACCAACCTCGACTCCCAATCATGAACAACACGCGGATCAAGGGAGCTAGGATGATGGGACGCAGAAGAAACACGAGGTTCAAGACTAAGGCTAGGAACACACGCAAAGGAGGAAGGATGAGGTGAAGAGGTGGCTGAAGTGATAGAAGAAGAAGAAGAGAAAGCGTGCGGGGTAGGGGAAGACAGACACGCGGACAAAGGAGCCAAGCTTTCCGAGGGGTCAACCACAGAAGAAACTAAGATAGGTTGGATGTCAACATCATGATGGGCTTGATATTGGCCAAGATTAGAAAATAATGAAGTGTAACTTACCCAAAGTTGAGCTTACTGCTTTCAACAATTTGTTACACAATAATGATCTTGTCATTAGCAAAGCTGACAAGGGAAATGCGACAGTCATTATGGACAAACCGGATTATATTTCTAAAATGATGGATCTTCTCTCGAATTCCCTAAGCTACAAAGTCTTGCCTCGTAATCCTTGTTCAATTTTTTTTTAAAAGTCAAATCTTTGGTTTTGAGCTCGTCTTTTGATGACTCAACTCAGAAACGCTTGATTCCCTCCAAAGAGGTGACTCCTCGCATTTATGGAGTTTCAAAAATTCATAAAAATGGAATTCCCTTACGTCCCATAGTGGATACCATAGGCTCTCCCACTTACAAGCTTGCTTCCTTTCTTGCCAAACTTATCTCTCATCTTGTCGGAAAATCTGAATCCCACATTAAGGATTCCAACCAGTTTGTTCAATTTATAAAGGATGTCAAACTTGACAGCAGTGACCTCCTAGTGAGCTTTGATGTGGTCTCTCTTTTCACCAAGGTTCCCATCTTTGATTCCATTGAGATTGTCCGACGCAAATCAAATGATGAAATTGCCTCCCTTGTGGAATTTTGCCTAAGATCCACATTCTTCTCATTCCAAGGCATTTTTTACGAGCAAGTAGATGGCGTTGCTATGGGTTCCCCCCTCTCCTCGGTCATCGCCAACCTTTACATGGAACATTTTGAAGATTTGGCTCTTTCATCCTTCCCTCTCAAACCCAAATGGTGGAAGCGTTACGTGGATGACACTAATGTCTGTTGGCCGCACGGTTTGGATAGGTTGGAAGAATTTCATGCTCATCTCAATAGTTTGGCGAGTAGCATTTCCTTCACCAAAGAGATTGAAGTTGAAGGCCAACTCCCCTTCCTTGACATCTTGCTCTTCAAAAAATTGGATGGCTCCCTTGGTCCTTGGGTCTTTCGCAAAGCGAACCACACCGACATCTACCTCCACTCTTCTTCTCATCACCACCCCTGCCAAAAAATTGGTGTCCTTAAAACTTTAGCCTTGAGAGCCTATCAGATTTGTGATGAAGAAAACTTGAACCAAGAGTTAGCCCACCTTCGCAAAGTCTTTAGCTTGAATGGGTTTACAAGCAAACAAATATCCAAAGCTCTCAACCAAACCAAGACCTTTTTCCTTTCTAACAACACTTCCTCCAAGCTTGAGGTCCCTCCTAGTGCTGCCCTTCCCTTCATTGAAGGAATTTCACACAAAATTTCCAAGATCTTGCTTAAGAAAGGTCTTAAATGTGCCTTCAAGCCCCTCTCTACTGTGAAAAGTAGTCTCCCCTCTATTAAGGACTCTAAGGACATCCTTCTTGATTCAGGAGTCTATAAGGTGGTCTTCTCATGTGGCACACCTTATATAGGTGAAACTGGCCGAGCTTTTTGTACACGAATCAAAGAGCATGGTGCTGTTATAAAACACGACCGGATCCTCAAATCAGCCCTGGCTGACCACTCATGTTCTACCAAGCACCATATATGCTTAGAAAACTTTAAAGTTTTTTGCAAAGAAGACAATTTTTTCAAAAGAAAAATCAAAGAAGCTATTGAGATTAGTAATCATCCCACTAACCTCAATCGTGACGAGGGCTGGAGCCTCAGTCGTTCCTGGAATCCGCTGTTATCCAATCTCAAAAATAGGCATCACCCCCTCCCTTGATTTTTGCTCGCTTTTCACCTTGTCCTTCTTCTCTCCTTTCTCTTCGGTATCCTCTTGGTGGGTCTCTGCAAGGTCTTTTTCTAGGTTGGCTTTATGTTGTTTTATTTTCCTTGTGGCTGTCTGTTGGGTGGCCTTTTTCCTTTTTGTTTGTTTGTTTTTCTTTTATATATTAATTTAATTTAATTTTTTCTTATACATATAGATAGTTCAGGACTGTATTTTTATTTTATTTATGTATTTTTAATTTTAATTTAGTTCTAATTTCATCATTTGATTTACTGATTTGATTTTGATTGCTCTTTAATAGTTTGATTTATTTTAATTTATTATTATTATTATTATTACACATAATACTATTCAGTTATGTATATATATATTTAATTTAGTGCCTTTACTCCTTTATATCTATTTAATTTATTTTTGTTTTGTGTATTTTGTCTGTGAACTATTTTTCTAATTGATTTCTTTTGATTGGGTGCTTTCACATTTTGTTGTTATTTCCTTATTATCAATTTTGATTTTTCTTAATAAGAATTATTTATGTTTTTCTTATTATCAATTGTTATTTATTTTATTACTTATGTTTTTCTTATTATCAATTCTTATTTTTCTTAATTATTTATGTTCCTTGAATTGCGTGTAACTTCTCTCCTTTTTAGTTGGTTTGGGTCTGCAACAATTCATTTCTCTTCCTTATGCTCTCTTTCATCCTGATGATGGATCATGGAGTGTGATCCAAAACGTTGGTGACAAAAACTCAAACACAATCAAAACCAGAAGCAATATTGATTCATGATTATGGATTGTGGAAACTTGATATCTCTTATGTATCATTTTCAAGAATTTTCACTATATTAATAGTGTTTTATCTTGTATAATATTTCATTATATTTTACTTAACAATACTTATTAGTATTATTATTGCAATGAGTATTGTTTTCAAAAAAATTGTGCGTTATGGGGTAATTTTTAGAAAGTATAAAGGTGAACTATTATTTAAGAATGGATTCTACCTCGGTTCCATATACATTATCACTAAACAATATTAATAAATGTTTTAATAAAAAATAATAGTTGAAAAAGTTTGACCAAAATTTATTAATTTAATTTTAATTTTAAAAATTAAAAATTTATATTTATATATTGTCATTATTATAAATCATCTTATTGCATATTTATGTTCTATCATTTTAAATATATTAAATAATTACTATAAATAGAAGGCTATAAATGTGTTTTATCAAGTTAGAATATAAACATGCAATCATTTTGTCCCATCAAGCTAGAATATAGGCATGCAACCATTTTGCCCCCTATTATTCTAACATGCAACACTTTTGTCCCTTATAATATTAATATGTTATATTTTATATAATATTTTTGTAAAAATTCTAATATGTTTAATTTTTAATTTGTGTTTTGATCTTTTATTAATATATTACTATATTATTATTACTAGAAAGTATTTATGTTTTTTTTTAATATTATTAATATAAAAATTTAAAATATAAAAATACTATAATTTTTAATTCATAGTTTTTTTTTTTAAATATTTTTAAACAATATTATTTTATAAATCTTAATATACAATTATAAAATCAATATTATACTATTTACTAAGTAAAATATAATAGAATTGACAGTTAAATTATTAAAAAATAATTATAATTGCTTTTTATAATACATTAAATAATTATAATTATAAAACATGATCATGTAGCTACATTTTTGTTCCATTAAATTAAAATATAAACATGCAAATAACTAATTAACAAAATTAAAACATTATAATTAAGAATGTGAGTAAAATATGAGTAAATGATAATCAACACAATCAATAAGACATTATATCAATAGATCTAAACAAAGATTAATCTACTTTAAGCAAAGAATCTACTGAAAGCATCATATTGCTCTCTATCTCCAAAGATTTATTAAATCACGAGGCTCTCAGATTTTGATTGCACTGTTACTATTAAAATATTAATCTAGAGAATGAGAATGATAATCTATATGATTGCTAAATGATATATTAATATATGCAAGCTATATGATATGTAAAAATTTATGATACTGATTGCTGATAATGAAAGCTATATGTTGTGATATGATAATGGAAACTATATTAAGATGCAATCTACGATGAAAGTCATGATTATAAACTAAATGATATGCTATTTGTTTATTGTTGTTGTTATTTTCCAAATTGCTTGATTGCTCAATTGATATTTCTGCAAAGTAAGTTTGTACAAGTTGGGATCATTTTCCTGTAGATGGAAGCTATATTTATAGATTCCTGACAACACATTTGTGAAGGGGTAGCAAAGTAAAGGTCTGGATTTGATCTGATGAATTGAATGGTGAAGGATGAAGAAGCCTAAGTTGATTATGGAGATTTTTCCTCCCCATAAAAACACTCAGCCAGAAGATAGGAAGAATCTTGATGGAAGAAGATGAAGTTTGCCTACAAATTTGTCTCCAATTTTGCCTGTGAAGGTTGAGATGAATTAAATACATATTTCATATCTAATTTGGTGTTCCTCCCCATAAAAACACTCAGCCAGAAGATAGGAAGAATCTTGATGGAAGAAGATGAAGTTTGCCTACAAATTTGTCTCCAATTTTGCCTGTGAAGGTTGAGATGAATTAATTACATATTTCATATCTAATTTGGTAGGTAGATATGATTAGCTATAGAAATATACTTCAATTGAATATTTAGATTTATTCAATTTAGGAAAAGAAGATATTTAATTTAATAAAACAAACTATAGAAGTCTATGTTTATTAAATAAATATGGAAGAAATATGATAATTAAATAAAACAAATTATGAAACTCATTTATTTAATTTAGATGAAATGACATGATTAAGATGGGAGATAATTACAGAAGAATTCGATAATAATAATTAAATAAAACAAAGTATTAAATTCATTTATTTAATTAAGAGGAAATAATATAATAAAGATGGAAGAATTTGAAGTGAACTATATAAATAAATATTTGTATTTATTTAATAGTAAAGCAATTAAAGGTTAATTAATCAAATAAATCATATTTAATTAATTAAATTATCCAGACCATTTTTAAGTTTATACATTTTGCCCCTCTTTGAAGTGATGTGTTTACGTATTGCTTCAAAAAAAAATTTACTACTGCTGCTAGTACTGTCGAATTTTTTTTGATATACCCCAGACGTTGTTTTTGCTATGATGATGGATATATGCCCCCTCGAGAGATAAATCGATGAATTTTTAATTTTTTTTAATTTTTTTCAAAAAAATTCAAGTTTTTTATGATTTTTGTGATAATTTGATGATGTTATGAAGATTTGATGAAGCAACGATTTATCTTCCGATAAATAATTGTAAAAAATTCCCCTGTGATGAAATTTGAATTAAACCTCCTTGAAAATAATTAAATAAATCCCACCAAAAATCCCTTTAATCATTCTATTAAAAAGCTAAAAAGGTTGATTTTGAATTCATTTGTGCACATTGAGTTTTGAAATTTTGTGATCCAAATACAAGGGGTCTAGTCCCTGAGCTTTGTCCCTCGCGTGTGGGTGCATACTCTTTTATGAAATCAATTTGTATGTTCTTGTATGATGCTTTAGATAAAGAATCCCACTCATACTCATTAGAATCTGTTTCATAACTATCCAGCATTTGAAGGATTCTTTCTACAACTCTATGAGTTTTTTCTTCTTTTGTTTCCCCTGTATAGCCCAGTCATGTTTTGTCCTTTGGCTGAAGTGTAAGAGGTTGGATGGGTTCTACAATTCCTTCCTTTCTTTTTCCAATAGGTCCTTGTCCTTCATACCCCATTTTCTCTAATATTGTTTTTCCCTTTCCATATTGATCTGTCTTTATGCTGATAGTTTCTGATGTAGATGCTTCCTCATCTTTGTAAAGACAATTGAGGATGGCTTTATCTTCAAATTCATCCTCTAAAGTACCCACCTTTACAAATCTATCATTTAAAACCGTAGTAGGTTGTGATGATAGTTGTGTTGATATTGATGGCTACCCATATGATTTCGGAGATGGCAACAACTATAAAAAACACAAAGATTGTTCAATGGAATACTCTCCCATGCCTTTGTCTTTTAACTAGATCTTTTCCTTGGATTGTTGTGATAGAGAATCCAATTGAGCTTCATTGTTTGATTTAGTGGAGTCAGCAACACTTGTCTCTTTTGACTGGTCCTTTTTCTCATCCCATTTAGTTACAATGTTTAGTTGTCTTTCACCATTGGATGAACCAGAAGTGTTTGCTTCCCTATTACGGGGCACAAAAGTGTCTTGAGCTATTTTAAGCGTCCTACAATATTGGGGATTGTTGTAGTTAGTTGAAATAGTGATTTCTTGTCCATTGACCGGAAACTTTAAACACTGATGATAAGTTGAAGGTATTGCTTGCATTTCATGAATCCAGGGACATCCCAAGAGTATATTATAAGTCATTTCTTTGTCTAATACTTGGAAAACTATAAATTCTTCACAATTGGTCCCACTTGAATAGGAAATATAATCAAAATATCCTAGTGCACAGGTCAATTTTAAAGTGAAAATGTTTAAACTAGCTCCACCATCTATTAAGACATGTTTAACCTGGTGTTTGTGGATTAAGACTCCAATATGAAGGGCGGCATTGTGCAGATGAGTAAGTGATACATCATCTTGTTCAGAAAATGATAGGCAATGAGGCATGGTTAAGTGTCCCACCATAGCCTGGAATTGACAAGCATCCAGATTATTAGGTACTATTGTGGCAACAAGAGCTTGTTTCAAAACCTCTTTATGAGATGGTGAGATTTTAAGGAGTTCCAAAATTGATATTTGTGCTGATATTTTACATAGTTGATCAATAATTTTATACTGATTGAATGGGGTAGTTGTGGTTTTAGATGAAACTCCTTTCAATATTACCTTGGATTGCCTTCTTGTTGTCACATTGACTAGTTGATGCTCTTGGTTTTCCCTGATTTTTATGACATTGATTTGATTATTGGATATATCCATGTTCGGGATCAAATTCAGTGGTATGATGTCATTGATTTCGATGTTATCAGTTTGATTATCAGCAACATCATTCTTCTCAACTGCAGAAATACAATGAAGTGTTGTCATAAATGTAATTTACATTTTTACCTTTACTGTTTGCAAAAGACTTAGATTCACCCTTTTCATAATTTGGTAAAGGATTTTTAAATGCCCTATAATCATTGTTCGTTTGATGTCCTTCTATGAATACTTTCCTATTGTTAATCAAATCTTGTACTAGATGTTTTAATTGCATACAATCATTCGTTTTATGTCCTTTGTTCTTATGAAAGTCACAATAGTCTTCGTCATTCCACCATGATGGTTTTACTTTTGGTTCCCAATTTCTTGCTTCAGGTAATGTGATAAGTCCATGTGCAAGAATTTCTCTCATTGTTGATTCTAGTGCTTGTCCCAATGGTGTGAATCGTCTTTGATTTGATGGTTTTTGATATGATTGTGGTTTAGATTCTCCATTTTTTGGATTGTTGTTTTGATTGAGATTTTGATTGATGTTTTGGTCATTGTTTTGATTGGTCTTTGCAGTTGTTGCCGTCAAGTTAAATACTGGTTTTGCATTTTCTATTTCATT
>VDFB02292527.1:5740204-5847575 GCA_007258455.2 Sequoia sempervirens | reverse complement strand
CCCCCACTCTTATTCTCTCTCCTTTCTACTTTCTCTTCATCTCTACCTCTCTCATTTTCTAAATTAAAAGTATATTAGATATATATTCATTCCATATTATAAATATTATATTTAAGATAATTAATATAATTAAAATATAATTTAATATGTAAAATAAATACACAATTAAATAACATATATAAATATGTAATATATAATGTTTTAATAAAAATAACTTATAATAAACTTAATATATATATTTTTAAATATTTAATAATTTCCATTATATAAAATATAATAATGAAATAAATTCATGACATATTATATTATATTTAATAATTTATAAAATATAAAATAATACATATAATTTTAGATATAAAATAAATACATAAATAAATAACATATAAATAAATATTTAATATTTCAATTAAAAAAATTGTAATAAATAAGATATTATTTAAAAGATATATTAAATAATTAATTTTATATAAATTTAATTGAAATATAAAATATAATAATAATAAAAATGTATTACACATTATATTATATTTAATAGTTTATATAGTTTATATTTAATAATTTGTATGAAAAAAATAGCCCAATTTTTTCTTAATTGACCTTTATGCATAAAAATATTCGTAATTATTATTTATAATAATTTTATATATGTATTTAATAGTTTTATTAAAGAATATAATATATAATATTAGTAAGTAATATAATTATATTATTTATAATTTATTTTTTATTATATAAAATATATTAATTATACGAATAAATACTTAACTACTTAGGGTAAAAGATGTAAAGCTAAAACTTAAATGTGCTTGTTATTATTATTAGGATATTTTCTGTAATTTTCATTTTAGTTGGCGAGATTGGAAAAGTAAACATTTGCGAGGAAAACTGAGCAAAGTTTGGAGGAGCGGAAATCAAAATGGAAAAAACAGCGAAAAACAACCAAAAAAGTGGCGAAAAATGATGAATGCCTAAGATCCATTCAATCGTCTTCATATAAGGGAACGCCATCGGCTAAAAATACACTTAAAAAATAAACATAAAAAAATATATATTAAAAATACATTTATTGCTATTATACTAATATTTAAACTGACCATTAATGGGCATTTGTTTATTTACGCATTCTACTTCTAGTCTCGTGACTTAGATTAGAGAGAATTGTTTTATTTTCCATTTGCCAAAATGTACTTGGTTGTAGTTAACATACATTGAACATTCATGGTACCCATAAATGCAATTTTGCATGCATCCATCAACACATGTTAACTATTCACATGTCTCTATGGACCACGTTGCCCATGGACCCTAAACATTCCATGCATTAATGCACCATTGCAAATTACTTCAAACTTTCCTAGCTATATTTAATACATTTATATTCCTATCTCCTATCTAATTACTTTTTCTAACTCATAGCTAGATGCTTTTACTCCTTTATGAACTTGACGCTTTAAGGCCACTTTGTTATTATTAGGATATTTTCTCTGTACTTCTATTTTAGTTGGCTAGGATTGGAGAAGTGAACATCTCACAGGAAAACTGAGCAAAGTTTGAGGAGTGGAAATCAAAACAAAAACAGCTAAAACAACTGAAAAGTGGCTTAAAATGATGAATGCCTAAGATCCCTTCAATCGTCTTCATATAAGGGAACGCCTTCGGCTAAAAATACACTTAAAAAATAAACATAAAAAAATATATATTAAAAATACATTTATTGCTATTATACTAATATTTAAAACTGAATATTAATAAGTATTTGTTTATTTACGTACCCTCTACTTCTAGTCTCGCACTTAGATTAGGAGAGAATAGTTTTATTTTACTTGCCAAAATGTATTTGGCTGTAGCGAGCATGCATCACAGCTCAAGTAGACCATATGAATAAATTTAAGACAAAGAAATTTGGAGTAAGACAAGAAAATTGTCTTCTCTTCTCGACAAAATATAAGAAAGAGAATATCCATAATGATCATAGGAATCATGATATTGAACAATGCCAAAACAAAAGTTCTATAAGACAAAGAAATTTGGAGTGAAAAACAAGAACATTGACTTGTCTTCTCGCTAAAATAAGAAAGAGAATATCCATGATGATGATAGGAATCATCGTATTGAATAATGCCAAAACATAAGTTCTATAAAGTGAAAGCAGAGAGCATCTTACATGCTATGAGATCTGAGCAGAAAGGCACCAGATTAGAGATAAGCTTACATCTATGGATACAATATGGGTTACAGCATTTCTGTTGGGATTAATCCCATTGCTTATATGGGTGCTCAGATCCTTTAATCACTGGTGGTATTGTTACCCACTTTTAAGGTCCAATACAGGAGGAAAGCTTCCTCCTGGTGATATGGGCTGGCCTATTATTGGAGAGCTGCTGAGCTTTTTATGGCATTTCAAGTTCACTGGGAAACCAGATGATTTCATATGGAAGAGATTTGCTAAGTAAATTTTCCCATCTTTTCTCTATTTTTCTGTTCAAATCTCATCTACATATAAATGTATCTTATCATTAAACTCTCTGATATTTAAGATCAGTTTATTACAGTAGAAAATCCATGAAAGAAATCTTACTATGGTCAGGCTTAAACAGTACACTCATTTTGATTTGTCTGAAATCAATCACACTCGCTTTTTCAATAGAATCTATCTGTTAGTGTGATTAAAAAATAAATCACCTAAACAAATCAAAACTTTTTTTTTTTTTTTGTTTAAGCTAACCTGTTTATTGTAATTCAGTCATATTCATATTTGCTTATGTTTTGCAGATATGGAGATACTGGGATTTATAGAACCCATTTGTTCAGCTTCCCTGCAATTATAACATGTTCTCCAGAGTTCAACAAATTTGTGATGGGGACAGGAACAGAGGATGGCAGTTTTGTTGCAGGTTGGCCCTCTCCTAAACTGATTGGAGAACAGTCAATCGTCATGGTGGAAGGAGATCAACACAAGCGTATGAGACGCTCTTTACTGGAAGCTATAAATAGTCCCAAGTCATTGCAAAATATATTTATTAAATTACGGCCTGTATTCAAGGAAACCTTCGAAAACTGGGCTGTTCAGGGCGAAATTCATACTTATGATGAAATCAAATCTGTAAGTATTCACTTTTTTTTGTTCTGGAAAAAATTAACAATTCTTTGTAGTTTGTACAGAGTAACATGCAAGGAAATGAATTCTCTTATTGGTTTTCTATTGCAGTTGGCATTTTGCAACATATGCTCTTTATTCCTAAGCTTTCAGAGAAGCCCCATGGTTGAAAGTATGGAAAAGATGTACAGAGGCCTCTTATCTGGACTTAGAGCCCAACCAATTAATATCCCAGGAACTGCATTTCATTCTGCTCTTAAGGTACGCGGTATATATGTCTAAGGGATATGGGAAAACATATCTTAAATAATTAAGGGTTATTATATATGTTTGGGTGAAGAATAACATTATTGTTACTAAGTGTTTATGGTTAATCTATTAGAAATATAAGTAAATAATTGTAATCAATAATGATGATTATGTTGACTAGAAAATAAAGATATTTAGTTTGTTGATTGAAGAGTGTATGTTATTGATAGAGATTCGCTAATAAGTTTTATTTCAATTTTGAAAAATATGATTTCTATGCGATAATTTGTTTCAGTTTATATGTTGATATTACGTTTTAGTTAGGGTCAAGTTTGAAATCTTGAGTCAAGTTTGAGAACATGGATTTGTCTTTTGAGTTGAGACTTGACTCCATGCAATATTTGCCTTTTAATTTTTTATTAACCTTCATCTCCTTGCCCCTTTCACTAATCTAAAGATTGAAAATATTTTCAAATACTTTGAAAGGGTAGCCTTTATAATAGAAGGAAATGTATTCAAGCCCCAAAAAGGAGTACAAAATATTGAAGACAGTAAATAAGCCTCCTTGAATAAGGTATGCAGATTTGTTACTCCTTTTAGTGCACCAAACCCAAATATTTTTGCTATTGATTGTGTTAGAAACCAAGATCAAACATGCAAACTAGAAAAATATGTTAGAATAGATTATATTTTATATATCAAATGAGAGTACATGCATTAAAAAATACAAAGAGCCATTGCTATATATAGAGCAAGGAAGAGCATGAGGTAACCCAAGTTCTCACATAAAGCATGGAGTTCAACTGGAGTTAGCCTATGCAATAAAACAAAAAGTTTATTTAAAAAGGAAAGCTTATCTAAGAAAGCCTATCCAAGAAAGCAGGAAACTTATCTCGAAAGAAAAGAAGGAGCTTTAAGGAAAAAATCAGAGAGATTCCTTAGTTAGCTTACAATCAAATAAAGCAACAATAGTTATCCATAGGAAATTGTGAAGTATCCATAGGAAATAGCATTTATCCAAATGAAGTTTCCAATTTGCACTAACAACCCCCCTTAAGTCTAACTAAGGAGACAGTAACCTGGATGCATGAAAACATGAATGGGTCCCAGCTACAAGGCCATGTTAGGTACCCAATTACAAAGAGGAAAGGAGAAACCCGATGGGAAAAGCTCCTAACTAAAACATACAATATTGATATCCATCACAAGTCCAATCAATCTTCATCCACACAAAGGATGATAGGCGAAACCATACAACCTTCTGCATAATGAAATAATCTGCATCAAAGAAGCACTGGAAGCACTCTTGCGGAGTAACAATGGAATCCTTAATCTGACAAGCAAGGAAAGATACTCTGTTTGCTAGAAACCATATCAGAGCCATTAAATGACTCAGGTTGGAATCATGATAAAGCAACAACAAACCTGATGCCAAGGAACACTCAAAAACTTGCAAACCGGTACAACTTTGGAATCTATGAAGCAACAGTTGATTGAAAAAAAAGATCTGTAATAGAAATGATGTGTAGAGATCAAAAATAAAATGCAAACCTAATGCATGCAAAAAGGAAATAGTGCATGCACAGATGAATGTTCACATCTACCTCCATGATTTCCAACCTATTTGCACTCAAACTAGCCTATGCTCGGATACCATGTTAGAAACCAAGATTAGACATGCAAACCAGAAAAATATGTTAGAATAAATTGTATCTTATATATCAAATGAGAGTACATGCATTAAAAAATACAAAGAACCATTGCTATATATAGAGCAAGGCAAAGCATGAGGTAACCCAAGTTCTCACATAAAGCATGGAGTTCAACTGGAGTTAGCCTATGCAATAAAACAAAAAGTTTATTTAAGAAGGAAAGCTTATCTAAGAAAGCTTATCCAAGAAAGCAGGAAACTTATATCGAAAGAAAATAAGGAGCTTTAAGGAAAAAATCAGAGAGATTCCTTAGTTAGCTTACAATCAAATAAAGCAACAATAGTTATCCACAAGAAATTGCTAAGTATCCATAAGAAATAGCATTTATCCAAATGAAGTTGCTAATTTGTGCTAACAGTGCTTTTCTTCCCTAGAAATTAGAGGATGTGTGTATTGTACAAATGTGTAATGAATGCTAGTAAATACTTTTTAAATACTAGTACATAGCATCCAAATTTTACAAAATGTGTAGTTAGTTAGCTCAAGATGGAAAAATAAAGAGGGTTAGTTGGCCAAATATGAGTTTTGAAATTTGAAGAGGAATAGGTCAAGTGACCACAAAAATGACCCTAGGTGGGCAAACAAAATTATCAAGGTGACTATCGTCTATATGGAGGTATGTGTACGAATATGTATGATAAATGTGTGGTTTAGGCAAATGTATTAGGATATGTACCCATTTATAAGGAAAAAGTTGATGATAGGTATGTTGGGATTTGTTTATATATTGATACATAAAGGCTACAAGAATAAGCCCAATTTCACATAAGATTGTGTCATTTATCAATAGGTACATGTATCAAAACAATTCCTTAAAATGGGTATAAATCTAAATGGGAAATGGCATGGGTATGCAAACTTTAGCATTACATTTTTCTATTGCATTGAGGTGCATGTGAATCCTAAAATGATCTTGCATTTACAAGTATGTAGCACTCAAAAACATGAATGTAAATTAAATATTCAAACATCAAAGGATATTGTTTGGGGTCCATATAAAGTAATTGACCCTACAGGATGTCATTATGTAGGTGTCATTTGGCATACACTACATGAAACCTACAAAATAGAGGGAAAATATGACATTATTAGCTTATATCTCACAAGTCAAAATTAGGTAGAAAATAGGATCTTGCTTAATTGTTTTGGAAGTGGGAAACACAAAATAACTAATATTAGAGAATTTTTCCTATTTGGAAATGATAATGTTGTGTTTGGATTGGTGGCCATGGGCTAACAAATTGCATGGAGTGTATGGCATGTCATATGTTACTATTTTTTCTTGTCATTATGATGAGTCTTTACAACATTTGTCACTACCTATAAACTCAAAATAGGATTGTTAGTGATAATATATGCCTCCCCTTCAATTAGTCGTATCCATAAGATACAAGATATTGAAGGAGGGGGGAAACTATAAAGGATTTAGTAAATGTAGTCTATAGATAAGCATGTAAGCTTGCAATGTTGTAAAGTAATAACAATCTAAAAATATTGTGCAAGGAGCATGTAGGTATATAAAATTATAAGGAATTGTAAGTACACATGGGTTAAAGATAACGTCAATGAATGTAGGGTTACCCCTAATATGGGTAATGTAAAATGGTGATGCATCCTAAAAGGACTAAAAATATATATTTAAGTATATAGGGCATTGGGATAAGTGCATGCCTCCAATGTGGCATCTAAATGCATGAGCACATAATCTTGAATGAATTTAAAGAATGTAGGAAGGAAAATAGGCAATGTGGCAGAAAGAGATGATTTTCTTGATGTATAAGCATGGTAAGTTGCCTTCAATATGTGATTTCAATGAGGGGAACACATGGTGGTCCTCATATAAAGCTATAGAAATATAACATAGGGATGGAAGGCATGATGCCCATATGGCAAGGTGAACACGCAAGGTGGATATTTAAGAGTGTTTTCCCCTAAATATGAATACAAAAGATGTTGCAATAAAAGTACAAATGGTTTAAAAGATATATTCTAAAAGTATGATATGGCAAGTTAGGCAGAATAAGTTAATCTAGAAGTGTGATATGTTCATATATAGGACCAATGTATCTCTAAGAGTGCGATTTATCAATGTATGCACAATATATAATCTCCAACAAGCAAGATATAACAAAATGTGATCAATAGGATGTAGATAATGGTCAAAGAATAATAGCCATGTAATAACAAGCATAGGAAAGAAGAAAAAATGAGATATCATGATAAAGGGCAAGGGCAATGAAAGCATTAGTAAATAAAGCATAAGGTAAAGAGGAAAGTGAAAAGGAGAAATGAAAAACCTAAGAGGGAAGTAAAGGAAATAAAGCTTGAGTATTAAAAAGGATACAAACAATCATAGTAGGAAAAGTAAATGGGTAATAAAAAAACATGAAGGTAAACAAACAATAGGTATAAATATGAATGTAAATGGTAGAAAAGGGCAATGGAAATAGAAAAAAAATGATCGGGCCTAAGTGGGGGATATCAAGTGTGAAACCAAATACAGAAGGTGAAATGGGTGTGAAAATCATAGCAAACAAGGCATAATCAGAAATGTCAAATTGAAAAGACAAATAAGAAACTCTAAAAGGTAAAGGTGAAGTCTATGCTATAAGTATATATAGATATACTATATAGTGATGTGCATAAATGATTTATCAACATTTTTAGTTTCCACCTTTAACACCATAGGTTATGGCTCATCCAAGAGATCACCTTCATTTTCAAAAATAAGTTATCAAGTTTTTGGTCATATTCCTTTGATATATGTTTTACTTTTATTTTCTTTTAAATTATGTGTTTTCCCTTGACATCAACACATGTTCAATAGAGGTAACATTAGGCGCTTATTTTCTTACTCATTCTTGTTTATTAGATTTTGTTTATGATTGAGTGACTCGACCCCGTAACTAGTCTAGCTCTATCTTTTCAAGTTTCCTTCATGAAAAAATTGAACACCTTTTATGTACTACCAAATATAATTATTTAAAATTTTCTATACATGGGAGTGCAAGTAAGATGGAAAATCTATCCATAATTAAAAGAATAACATGATATAGAAATTTTAGTTGTTTGGTATGAAATTTGAGTGATAAGATAGGTTTGAATTGGCATCCCATTGATCATCTTTAGAGAACATCCTAGATGAGCATATTGTTAGCATGCATTACATCATTGCTAATAATCTATAATTATTTTATATAGTTATAGTTGGTTGTGTGGGTATGTGTGATTTGGTGGTTATTCAGCCACCTTATTTTGTATATATTGAGCTTTTCATTCAATCCAAATTCACTCATTTCTTCATGATATGAGAGCCTTGCAAAACCTATGCTCGTTCATATCTTTGAGCCACCAAGAAAGGGGAAAAGAAGTCCCAAACAAGTTGGAGTTTCCTGCTCATAGAATCTAAATGTGAGAAGGAGATTGATGCCATATGAATGTAGCAGTGTGAGAAGTAAGGCTTCACCATTTGCATAGAACACGGATCTGAAAGCAATATTTCATACGTTTACTTAGAATTTAAACAAATTCAATTGCTTCAAAGATCTAAAACTATTATAAATGATTCTTTAATTAAAGAAAGGTCAAAAAATAATAAGTTTTAGAAATAAAACTTGAATTAAATTGACAACAATAAATTTAATTATATTTGTCAAATCTGAATGGTTAGATGAGATCAAGAAACCAATATTACTATGATTAGTATTTCATACAATCACACATAACATTGATGCAATCATCTAAGGAAAAGTAACTTAAGATTTTTCATGCACAAATTTGAGACACAATTATATGTAAAACATAGTAGATTATAGAGTTCACTTGTTTATTCAATTTAGAAAAATAAAACAAAGCATATCATCACCAAGATCAAAACATCATTTATAGGAAAAAAGGATGTTCCTTTGATTTCAAAATTTAGCAAAAAAAAAAGAAAAGAAAAGAAAGAGTAGAGTTTTCATGTTGAAAAATGTATAAGTTCATTATAGTGAAAATTATTTCTAACCCTCAAAAGAGTATCAAAAAGAGATATAAATAATCAAGAGGGCACCCCAAAATTGTGGATCTAAAAAGATTCTAACTTAAACTAATCTTGGGCAACTTGACCTAACTATCAACTACTTGTTGAGTGGGAAAATTCAACGCCACCTCAACAAATATCAATGTTGAAGTTGATTCATTACAACATGAAATAAATTAAATAAATAATAGATGAATGCTTATCCTTAAAATATCATGCCAACTTTGGATAATGCTCTAGAAAGCATTGATAACTTCAATGATATTATTTATGTTTGATCCTTTATGATATTTTATCTTAATTTTTTAGAGAAAATCAATTACTCTAATTTCTCTTGCAACTCTCCAAATCCTATTAGGGTTTCTTGGAACTTTTGAATGGTAACCTTAATGTTCATTATTCTTTCAATAGCTTCTTTGGACATTGGTTGATGTGATGAATTTATGAATTCCTTAATGATTCTGGAAGAAATTTGTACCATGGAGATAGTCACCCAAAATGTACAAGAGAGGTCCTCAATGAACTTTATTTTGACCATAGCAGAATCCACTAAACTTCTATTTTATTCAACTTGGCTTTACACTTTTTTAATGTTTTCACCCTCAACTAGCTTTCTTTCATTCATTCTTTTGGAAAATCTAGATCCTCTAGATCAAAAGGGGATACTTGGTAACTTGAGCCAATTGATCTGAAGGGATAGCCACTATTTTCTAAAGAATGGAGACATAATCCTCCCATACAAGAAGATCTTCATTAAACTTTGATTCCATCTATTGAGATAAACTTGCGTCATCACTGATGTTGTGATAGGTTGTCAATGTTCTCTTAATCACCCTAATTGCAAGATCCCGCAATATTTCCTCCCATTCTATAGTGGCTAGAATAGCACCCTCAAGGTCTCAATGTTGTGCCTCTTTATTTAATGTTGCTATTAGAGTAGGAGCAGGTGCACCTGAAACTATAGGTCATGCCAAATGGTTGATATAGGAAGTTAACTAAGTTCCTACTTAATATTCTAGTTCTTCCTTTGTATTTTCATCTTTTTTCATCCATTCAAGTATAGTAGTAACACCTAATTGTAGAGAATCCTTTTCCTCTTCCTTGGTCTGGGTACCCAAGTTCACTTGTTGAATGTCATAGTCCTTAGGTACCATTTTTTATTTTGGTTTGTCTACCATGGGGGTAGCAACTTGATCTATCATGTCACCTTGCTCATTTAACCTAATAGTAGAGAGTCTTCTGGCTCTTTTTTTGGTGGGTTTAGCCATGAATACTTCTACTAGAAAATAAAGGCTTCCTCCTCCTGGACATAATTTCTTGTCCTCTTTTGCATAGTATGATAAGCCATATCGAAAGACTTGAAGTTCTTAAATGTTTAGGTTAAGAAGAAGAAGGAGGAGGGTCCTCCATTACTTCTTCCATATGGGATGGTGATTTTTGTGCTTGATCTTCACCTTGAGGACATTCTTCTTGCACTAATGTATTCTAATTCTCTTCAATTTGAAATTCTTCTACTTTATTACCCTCTTCCTCAAGTTGAACTAGGTGTTCCTAGTGAGGTAGTGAAGACATTGGTACCTGAGGTGGAGGAGAAACATGAGATGTAGAATGGGGGGTGAAGGGATAGGAGGTAATTGTGGTGGACTAAGAACTAGAGGTGGAGATGGAGGAAGATGAGGAAATAAGGGTTCATCCTTAGTTTGAGGAGGAGTTTTCCTAGGAGGTGATGGTGGTGGTGAATTATATGGAGAAGAAGAAGAATGGGATCATGATGAGGAAGAATATTGGGATTGTGATGAGGAATAATATTGGGATGGAGATGTATATGGCATAAGATTTTTATGTTGAACTTTAGTTCTCAATAAACATGTTCCTTTTTTTATTCATCTTCATCAAATTCAATGACCATTGGCTCTTTAATCTTATTTCTCTTTTTGGTAACTTCTTCGGTTTCTCCTTTACCCTTTGTTTTTCCAATCACGACATTGAAGGATTCTCCAATTTTCTTACTTTTTTCTTGAGTCTTGAGAAATGGTTCAAGCATTAGATATGTTTCCTCCAACATATCTTTGACCCAATAATCATGTTTATAGCCCTATTTCAATGGATGAATCTTTTGTATTTTTCCAATCAATTGTATTAAGTGGTTGATTGAAGATTCCTTCAAAATTATATGTAGGATGAAATACCTTTCCACTTCCTCTAATTCATTTAAAGGTACCTTACCAAAATCTCCTACCCTCATTATGTCTAGGGATAATCTAAATTAGCCCTTAATTATAACCTCGTGTTCATCTAAATAGTTGTCCCAATGGTCTTCTAGAGTAGGTTCATGCTTTTAGTATGCTCCTATGACTAGACCAATCTTCCCCATATATAGGATCAAACTTGGCTCTCATATCTCCAAAAAGGTCCATTGTCAAAAGACTCATTTCAATCTTTGTAGTTTTGGTCATTTGCATATTGTCAAAAGAATATACTCCAACTTTAATAAGAAAAACATATCTCGATTTATGCTTATTTACAATTATGAAATTCTGCAATTTTTCTATTGAGTTATAACCGGATTATTTTCTCACTTGGGTACCTGGGTAATTTATAAGGTGTTTTGTGGAAACCAACTACCCTAATGTAAGTTATTGTTTTGAATTGGATGTATCAATTCCCCTAATTCTTCAACTTAGAAGTTGCTTCTACTAATAGCCATTTAAAAAACGTGCTTAATTATTGTAAAAATGAAGGCATGATTAAGTAGGCAGTAACACTTCTTTCTTTCTTTTAACTCTAGTTGAGGATAATGATGGTACATTTTAGTTTCTCCCATTTGTAATGATCCCACTCTCCTTAATCCTAGAAAATTAGTCTAGTAAGTCAATAGATACACCAAGTATGATGTCATGTAGAACTTGGTGGTTTACAATGTTTCACTTAACTATCCATGTAGATTATCACTAATTATTATCTCCTATTAAATTGTTTTCCTATCTATTATCTTCAAGATACCATAGCACATCCAATGATAAAACTATTTTTCATATGGATATACATGTATAATGCTTAATAGCACGATGGAATCTTTGACATCCTCTTTAAATTCACTTATGTGTTGTACTTTGTCCATCTTTTGTGCAATCTTCCTAAGGACAAGGAGGATGTTATTTTTGAGGTCTTTGTCCTACCTATTGCTTCTATCATAATATCACAAAGATTTATCCATATTGACTTCATCATAATTAGCATAATTTGGGAGGACAAATACTCTTTCAATCATATCAGAACTAATATCTAAACCCATTTCCCTTGATGGGACAAATATATTTATTTTCTTCTTTTTATAGTTTTGGGCACATGTTAATACTAGCTTTGATGATTGTACTGAAACTTGGAAAGAATTTTCTTCCACCAATCCTAAAGTTTCCAAGTCTTAGAATAGGTTTGTTCTACCATCTTCTCTATGTACTCTCTGCAAGAAGTCTTCAATGTTCACATGTTTGAGGTCTATAGCTCCAATCTCATTGTATGGAGAGAACATTTAGGAAGGAAGGTGATAGTCGTTGAAATCATACTTTTTCTTTCCTTGGTCACCTTTCATCCTTCCTACAAAATTGAAACACTGTTGGTTGATAGATTTATCTTTTTAAAGATTAATGTAGTATGACTCCATATTGCTCAAAATAAATACGAATCAACAACAAATAATTGGAGAGATCACCAATTCATTGTTGATCTTCCTTTGAATTTTGATTGAGGTACAACTCCCTCGTTAGATATAATTTTTTGGATTTTTTTTTTAAGTTAATAATCAAGGGTATACTTTTAACAAGAAAGTAGTAAAGAAAAACTAGCACTTGTTCATAGAAATGACACAAGCATGATCGAAAAAAAATAAAATTAAATCTCAACTCAAATGTGTAGGTGGAAAACTTAAAAGATGACTATTACTAATATTTCAACTCAAAAATTGAGATAATAGTAACAAATAAACAAACAGTTTGAATTACAACTTCACTGATTTCTAAAGAAATTAATGTAGTGTCATCAATCATAGCATCCACAAAAAGTAGTATTTTGGCATCTATCAAAGCTCAAAGACTCGCTCATAAAAACCAAGTATCACATTCACATTCATATGCTCAAAGACAATGAAATTCTTATAAAATTAGAAAAATTGTAAGAACAATCATGTCTTCGATCAATTCTCACTCTTACATCAAAGTGTAATGGGAATCAAAAGTTTAGACCTTCTTAATGTCTTCTTAATGCATATTTATAGATCCTCATTCTTGAATATTTTCAATTATTATAACTCACTCTTTCAAGTGGGAGTTTCATAAATCATTACCCAATTCTTTCTTAGTCAATCCTTATGAGCATTTATGACTATTTTTCAAACGTCATAGTTACATCACTCATATCAATTTGATTTTGATGGGCTAATGCATCACCGCTCCTTGTATGCAAGCCTCATGGCTTTCAATACGTGTGAAAATCCTATAACTTCCAAAATTTTCATTTAATTACATATCCATTGGTGATCATATGTGTGTGAGTAGATTTAATTAATAGGCTTCACCTCAACATTGAAGCTTATTCAACCAAAAATACAATAATCCCATCACACCATCTATTGCATTCATTTAATCCAAGGCATTTGACAACATCCTTGCATCATTAGTTGTTGCTAAAGAGATCTTCTCATGGTCTAGATTGTAGATATGACAACTATCCCCTTTTCTATAAATCTGAAATAATTTCCTTCATTCTTCACATCCCAACTTCATTTCCAAAATGTCGAGCACTTCTAGTGACACAACTTCCAAAGGTTATTTATTAGTTATTGAAGGAGTAGAATGCAATTATAAGATGCAGTTGGTGGAAAAATAACTTAAGGAGGTATTCCTTATAAGGAGTGATGTGGAGGAAGGAGTCATAAGGAAGATGATATGGGAGAATTTCCTCATGTAGGTACATGTTCATAATGTTGCACTCTCGGAGCTTTTTATGTATAGCATTATATAAACTTCTAGAAAGCTGGGATGGGGTGCCAATTCCAAAGTTGCATAGAGACTGGTGAGGCCATCTTACATAACCAGTGTGGAAGCCACCTTGGAATGCCTCAGTGAGTACCTATGAGAAGGCTTGGTGGGGGATGTTATTTGTATTTCCATAGCTCTCTAGAATGAGCAAGTTAAACAAGCTATCACTCTCTTTCAAGCGTGTTGGACTAGAGAGGAATGTAATGGAGACTTTCGCCCACTATGTTGAATTTAATGAAAACTTATTTTCTCTCGCATAGATAGAGAGAATTCAAGAATTTGTGGAAAGTATCTACATCCTAATGTTCACTCTCTATGTGTAAAGTAAAATCCACCTGTTTGATATAATATAAGATATATACATCTATTTATATCATTTAATTTCTCTACATGATGTGATGAATTTGATGTTCTTTACTTTGCTTCATATGCTTCATCATTTCCATTTCTGTAATGTGGTAAATTTTTATGACTTTTGGTTCTATTTAAACTTCATTCTATAATGTATGGTTTTCACTTTCGGCACTATTATCTTTCTATAAATAGAACCTTGAACATAAGATGAAAGTTTCAAGAGTAGTGTAAAAGAATCAATGTTGGGTCCTGACGAGGTTTTTGGAACCTCGTCAAAATATGGCATGGTTATGAAAACCTTATTATTTTCCACTTCACAATATTCCTTTAAGGTACAATCTAAAACACTTGGATGTTTCTTGAAAAGGGGCTTTGAAACTAATAAAACGTTGAATCTTTTGTTATCAAAGATAGAATAGGTTTTTGAAACCCTATCGAGAACTGACAAAGGTTTTGAAACCTCACAAAAGTTCTGAAATAGTGTTAGCCTCACTTATCTTTTTCTTCTTTTAGTGGGTGCTCACCAAGGTTGTGGAAATTGTTTCGGACTCATACGCTATTTTTAGAACTTTACAAAGAGCCAATTCAATAACAAAATTTAGGTTTAACTTTAGAAATTCATACAAAAATGAGGTTACGATAACCAAAGTGATGTCCAACATAGTTTCAAAAACCACAAGAAGGGGTGATATATTTAACTTAGTTAAAATTTTCATGGGTGGGTGTCGTTTTGAGGGAAAGATAAAAACCATGATAACAATTGGCTCTGATTGGGGATGAGAACTATAAAGGATGAAGCAAGAGACCTAGAATCACAATAGTAGACTAGTTATTTTAAATCCATTGGGAAACAAAGTCAAAAACATTGGAGAGGAGGATCCAGAGAAATCTCAAAATAGGAAAAGAAAAAAAACACCTAAATTGACAGCACAACAAAATTTGAAAATATATATACAACAGGGAAACCCTACTTCCAAGGGCACTCAAGGTTATTCATGCAAAACCATTGAAAGACTATGAAAAGTATGACCCCCTATGGAAAAGAAATTAATTTCCATGTAATACTTGTAGATTAAGGAATAACATGTAGCTCTTTAGAAGAATCGCCTGGTAAGAGGAACCTCTACATATAACTTCATCACCAAACAACCACCTTCCATCATATACTTCTATGATTTCCTATATATATCCTTTCACATTACCAGCCACCTCTCCATGTGTTACTTTGAATGACATAACATCTTGAATGATTTCCTCATTGATTGGAATATAGTGCTAATGCACCTAAGAGGAATCTTGATCTAAATCGATTTATGCCAGAGGTAATTGAAGACCATGATCATCACCATTTTCCCCAACTGCAAACTTAGCACCGACTATTATATCATTTAGGACTTATTAAGGGAAACTTTGGATCTTCAAATGCATGACCTCCCTCTGTAAAATGTAATATAAATGAAGCTATTTCTCCCAACCCTTGATTTAGTATATGAGAAGAATCATTGACAATGTAAACACCTTCTAGATATTGATCCACATTCATGTTATTTTCACTCCATAGTTCAATTTTCCTTTCAAGTTCATTATTATGATCCCTATTTTTTAGACCAAATCCATCAAGTACCATATCATTATGATAAGTAGAGGTAAGTGCATTCAGGTCATCCAATTCAAAATCATAGAGTTCAAACAAAGGATTTTCTTTGACTTAAAAGATTCTAGGAGGACTATCTAATAGGAATAATGCATTGAAACTACTCGACCACTTTACATGACCTTACTTTAGAAAAAACAAAAAACAAATTCTCATGAGCTCTTATGTTAAAATAGAGAGAAAATTTCACATATTAAACCATTGTTGAACAACAATAAAAAAAAATAGTAAATATTATATTTCTTTAGAGTAAATTACAATGTGCATTGCAAATGCTTAAAAATCATTGCATTCCCATGAATAACCACCCAAATTTACTTACTGGAATAACTTCCCAGAAAAGATTAATTTATTTATTACTTAAAAATAACCTACTAGCTGATTTTCTAAATGAAAACTTTAAATTTACTTAATGTAAACTTAATTTCCAACAACCCCCCCTTAAAGTTTACATAAAAAAAAAACAAAATTTAAAAATGTAAACCTTAAATTCCTACATATCCCCCCCTTAAGGTTTATAGCACAAAAAAATGAAAACCAAAATTTTGTATCAACATCAACATAAACTCCTTTGTCTTGAGCATCAACCCAAACTCCTCATGTCTAGATAAATGTTCAATTTCTAAATCTTCATCAGTATTGATCCAAACTCCTCTTTTCTAGATAAATGTCTAGATTACCAACTCTTCATCAACATCGATCCAAACTTCTCATGTCCGAATAAATTTTTGGATTACCAAATCTTCATTAGCATCTATCCAAACTCCTCATGTTTGGATTACCAACTCTTCATCAACATCGATCCAAACTCCTCATGTTTGGATAAATGTTTGGCTTACCAACCAACTATGAATCAAGAATAAATCCATTATCCACAGTAACACACCTACAAAAACCAACAACACAACTCTCCAAATTTTTGGATTCAATTATCCACAGACCAACAAACCACTACATGCCCCATCTTTCTCCTGAAAGGACTCGAGATGAAAAACAATTTTCTTCTCATGCAAAATAGCATCCCTAAGAGAGAAGCTAACTTGGGATGACAGTTGTCCTCCTGCCTCCATTTCCTCCAGCCTCCAATGTGGCCTTTAGATTTTAATCACCAGATACAACATTAATGGCTCTGAATGCATCATTAACAAATGCATAAAAATTTGCATACATAGGGATGTCGGGTTCAAAAATGCATCCATTACAATAAAAAAATAATTATCTAGCTTATCCTTGTAATTCCTTCTCCACTGAAAATATTACAAGAAAATAAAATTTCCATATAAACTCTTTTGACAAAAATAAATCAATACTTATACCTCCAGTATAGATGCATAAAATATTTTTTTACAAAATTTCAAACCATAAATATCTCAAAAATTCCCTACCAAAAACCCTTATATCAATTTTTGAATGTCTCAATCAAAACATGCAAAAAAAATGGATTGCTCTACCTTGTAAAAAACACAACAACAACAAGAAGAATTATTGGCTCAACTTTACACCTATATGCTTCTCCTCTGCCCTAATCTCCATGCAACATTTTCAACGCTTTATCATTAGTTAAATGCAATAGATCAAGTATTTTTTTGAATAACCATTGATTTCTACCTCACAATAGATTGAAGATTTATCTCCGCTAGTCAAACCATTCACAACTGCGGAAGGGATGTCCTCAACAATCTTCAACACCTTTTTACTTTGCAGATTTTAAGCCATAGGCATAAGATTTGTATTGGTCTAATACCAATGTTAAAATAGAGAGAAATTTTCATAGATTAAACCATTGTTGAACAACAATAATAACAATAATAGTAAATATTATATTTCTTTGGAGTAAATTACAATGTGCATTGCAAATGCTTAAAAAGCATTGCATTCCTGTGAATAACCACCCAAATTCCCTTATGGGAATAACTTCCCAGAACAAATTTATTTATTTATTACTAAAAACTAACCTAACAACTAATTTTCTAAATGAAAACATTAATTTCCAACACTCTTAATGATGTTGTAATGCTCCTTGTTGATCCATCAATGTTTTCAAAAGTAAATATTTCAAGCTCTGGGGATGCTATGGGCATCTAGACTATATGAGTGAACAATTGCTTATCGGTTCTATCTATTGAGTCAGAGATACCAATATGTCTTTAGATGTCATGGGGAAAGAACATTCTTCTTCATCACTTGAACTATCTGAAACATCTCCCTCCTCTTCATAATATTTTCCAGGAATTTCATCATCTTTTTCAATGTTAGGCTTAGTTGAATGATTTTCTTGACACAAGAGGGTAATATTGGGACATCCATCCTTACATAGTTGATATTCTATTTTCCTTGATTTCCCATTATATCTTTCGAAAGAAATTTCTCATTGAACAACATCCTAACTTGAGTTTTGGCCAAAGTATCCAAATAGAAACAAATACTCCTCTATTTTGATGGATTCTTATTTAGTGACCTCAAAATCACATACCTTATTTCACTTTAGGTGGAACTAGACTTCTGGATGCCCTGCTACAATTAAAATTGTTAAAAAATTTGATTGATTGGGCCTATTAGCATGAGGAAATAAAAAACTAAAACACAATTGAATTTAGAAGTGGAAAAATTAATTTCATATGAATTGTGGAAATCTAATTACAATGATCAATGAAGTCTCTCATTTCTTTATTCTCTTTATTTTGAATTGTGAAAAAGTAAGATAATAGAGCACCTATATTGATAGTTGGTTTGAATCTTGTGAGGAAATTATCCCTCAACACATCCCAATTTGTGATACATTTGTCTTAAAAATGTTGGAACCAAGATGCTTCTTTCCCAACAAGAGATTCAAAAAATAAACGCACAAATACATCTTCCTCAGAAACACCTATAACCCCACATGTGATGGTAAATGCTTGAATGCGATTTTTTGGATTATGTGAAACTTCTCCAATGAACCTTGGGAAATGCTTTCTTAATTTACTGAGTAGAGTTTTGTAATGTGGTAAAGCCAGAGGTTCGAAGTGAGTTCCCATTGGATGAGATGTAAAGACAACCATCATGCAAACTAGGATACTTTTACAAAGTCCCCAACTCCCCTCCAAAGGAAGAAACCTCTTTCTTTTGATGTCTTCTCTTCATCTTCAATCTTCTTTTTAGACTAATTTGTAGGTGGTGCATTTTGATTCTGTCTTGTGGGAGAAATTGTGTCTTCTTAAGGGGTTGGGAGGTTTGGGAATTAGATTTCTAATACTATTTAATATAGTTTTTTAACAAAAATTGGAAAAATAACTCTAAAGGAGGAGAACTAAGAAAAAAGGGTACTCTTTCATTTACTTTGTTTTACATCTTTTTTCTTGTATCTAGCTACTATAATTACTTTTTCAAGGGGAGAAAGATCCTATAGAAGGGGAATAAATGGAGTATGGGTTTTGGTAAGAAGGTTTTTTCTATGAATATTATTGGTTTCTTGACCATCACTTAACCTCCCTTGCACCCATTTTGTGAGATCCTTTAAAGTATCACTATGGATTTTCTTATGAATTATATGGATATAAGAGGCATGATAAAGAATTGGAAATGTTTGGTTCCTAATCCATACAATGAGGAGTTCTTGCAATATGTTAACTAAATTTATGATATTTTGAAGGGATTCTACATGTGACAATTCAAGAAATAAGATAATCTTGAGTGGGAAAATACTCTAGAGGGATCTTATTGTTGCAAGTATGAGCAGTTGGTGTGGTCATTGATTTCAACAAGCTTGTGGTGTCATTAATTTCAACTGTATGAATAAAATATTGTTGCAATAATATGTGTGGTTGTTAGTGTTGACTATGGTGTTACATTGATGACACTTTGATTAGTTGCATTATGTTGTCATTAGTAAGCTACTAGTTTCAACCTCTAGTGTTGATTTGATAAGATTTTGTCTATGGTTGAGTCGATATGTTATAGAAGGACTGAAGATGATGAGGATGTGTCTTTGATGCTTGGTTTCCAAGTGCTTTTGAGAAAATTTGATAAAAAAGGAAACTATGTGTTGCAATGTTGTTATAGGTTGTAGAGTTGTGTTTTGGTGTTGCTCCGCATTTATTCTATTTTGAATATCTACTTGCATGGTTCAAATATGTTGGTTAGAGGTGTTCAGAGGTGTTATATCCAGAATTTGGTGTGTTGGATCGTTGTGTAGAAGTTGTGTTCACTAGTATGTGAACTGTGTATTGCAGAGCTATCTAGGAGAAATGTTTGTGCTCTGTGTTTCTCTATAGTTTGGTTTCAAGTCTTACGAATCTGAAGGTGTGTTGACAGTGTTAGTATCTTTCTTTAATTGAAGTTTTTCGAGGTCCAGTTCTTCATAATTTAGTTTCTTAAGTTACAACAAACCAAAACCATAATTATCACTATTATCCATAGAGTGAACCATTTCATTAATAATAATGATAGAATTTGTGTTTAAAAAATGGAAGGAAGAACCATTTGAATCCTTAGAGTAATAATCTTAATAATTGTTTTATATAGGTTTTACATAAAATTATCAATCTAAATTCCTTTTACCCAAATTTATTTGAAGCAGGCACAAGAAAGATGCTATTAATCTCCCTAATAATATTTCCAAAAGACATGAATTCTCGAGTAGTCTCATGTTTGATAATTATCTATAATCTAGACCAAGAGATTTGCATCCCTCAAATGAGAAAACAACATACTTAACCTTCTCCAACATGAGATAGGGACAATAAAAACTTTCTTATCTCCCTAAGTCAAGATAGGGGAATAACCTTAAAATTTTCCAAATTCAAATTTAGATGGTAGGCATTATATTCCTTAAGAATTTGTTTGAAGAAAAAAATTGCATCACCAAAGAAAGAGCATCCATTAGGAACATAAGTCTCCTTAATTTTATTGGGTTTCTTATATCTAAGAGTAGTGATGTGAAAAATGATATTTCTATATTTATCAAAAATTCATAGAGCTCTTAAATTTTTCTTGAAAATTTTCTCTTCCTTAGTAACTAAAGAGTAATAGTTTCTAAGAAGAGCCTTCTCTTTAGAAAATTTCTTCTGATTTATACTATTATTTTGTATTTTTCCTTTCAAATTTTTCAACTCTTATTTAATAGGCCTTATTCTATTTCTTAATATTTATCTTAATATTTATCTTAACATTCTTAAGCTTTTTTACCACCTTATACAATATTTTCATTTTTACATCTATCCCCCACTACTCCTTAATATTATTTTCAAGGTTTTAGATTATTTTCAAATCTAAAAAGGACATCACTTATTATTCTCATTTTCAAGGTTCAATGTGATAGAATTGTGATTATAATTGATCCTAAATAAAGAGGATAAATGAAAAGATAAATTAAGAATCATGTATATAAAGAAACTAGGGCTCTTTCTAATGTAATTTGAATAAATTTATTGGATAGCCTTCTATTTAACCAAGCATAGTTGACTCCTCTTAGTTTTACTTCTATCAAATTATAGTTATAAGAGAAGTTACCAAAGTACTCAATATTATCAATTAGATCCATTATACCCAACATCTTATTCATAGTGTCAAGAGGCGATATTGAAGTCACCACTAATCATCCATTTAAAATCCTTACATGAACTTTTAAAATCATTCAACTTCCTAAAAAATTATGAATCAAGTTGGATTTTGGATTGAATAAACATTAGAAATAAATCATTTAAAATTTCCATCTTTTATGGTGAATAAAACAACTAAATTATGAGAGTAAAAATTAAATATTTCATCATCAACAATATAATGGTTCCATATAATAACCAAGATGCTAGATTTTGGGCTTTATAGTTAAAAACTAAGAAGTATGCTTATAGACCTTATTCTTAACATTTAAAAACCTACCAAAAGATATTTTAACATCCTTTAGAATAAAACTTAGCCAAGAACTATTATCCATCCCAAAGTTTCTCAAGTTCCTCTACTTATTAAAAATATTGAGCTCCCTTATATTCCAAGTTATTACTTTTATTTATGATTTTTGACTTTAGGTTTTGAACCACTCATTTCCAAGGAAATGTGACTACCATTAACCACGCATTTTATCATTTCTCGTATATGTATATCCTTCTAATTCATCCTTCATCTTCTTGTTTCCATTTGTATGTCTATTGTCTTCTTAAATTTTTTAGGTCTTTTAGTGTAAGACTAATTCATTTTCTCGCCTCTTGTAAAGCTCAAGGAATTATCTTTATTGAATATGGAACAATCTCGTTCCCTCCCTTTCTGTCTCTTTGAGGTGACAAAACTATTTTATTTTCTAATATATTTTAACTTTTACTTAAAGAACTATTTTATTTTTCAATGATTTTAATACCTAACATAGAACTACTTTAATTTAATAATGTTTGTATAAAAAACTATCAATTAAATTCAGTATTTTTTATTTTAAAAGTATCTTTAAAATAATTTAATTTAATTAAAATTTAAAATTTGAAGAATACTTATGATGAATTTTCAATAGTGTTCCTTAATTACAAGTTTTGTTAATCTTATTTTTATTGGTCTATAATAGTAAATGTATGACTTATATATAAAATACATCTTTTTAATGAATGTATTAACCCATTTTTCTTGTGAATGCATACATATACAGTGTAAAAGAAGACTATCGGCTATTATATATTCTGAGATACATCATAGGAAAGTGAACAAAGAGAATGTGATGGAAGATTTTTTATCAAATTTGATGGGTTTAGGGGAATTCGATGATAAAAAGTTGAATGAAGAAGAAATTGTTGATAACTTAACCTCCATGCTTTTAGCAGGATATGAGTCCACTGCTAGCTCAATGACATGGGCTATTTATTACTTGTCTAAATACCCCAAAGTTCTTTCTAAATTAAAGGTAAAAATTTTATTTCAAAATTAAATACTTATTAATTTGAGACTATATTTAGTATTATCTATTAATATATTTTTAAAATTGTTTTTATTCCTTTAATAAACTTATTATTTCTAACTTTTTTAATATGATTTTGTTACTATAGTCAACTTGAACAATTTTTTTTAATCTTATAGTAAATACAAATTTTATTTTAATTTATTAATCTAAGTGTTTAATGATCCTTACCTTTTATTTTACTCTAATTAACATGATATGAGTGTGATTTAGGAGGAAACTAATAACATCAAAAAGGAGAAGGGAGAGGATACACTTCTCAATTATAGTGATGTCAAGAAAATGACATATACTTTAAAGGTTGTACTTAATATGTTATTTATATCTTAATTTTATGATTTATAAATATGATGAATCAATAAAACAACTTAAGGTTTTTAATCTTCTCTCAAAAATGAAGATGGTTACTTAGTTTTTTAAAATTCATTTTAAATAACACATTACATGATTATTCCCATCTCAACATTTAATGTTTTTGCCAATGTTAGTGCAGGTAGTGGATGAAGTTATTAGACTTGCAAATGTAGCAACTTTTATGTTTAAAACAGTGTCAAAAGATACTAAATTTAAAGGTAAATTCTCTTGCTCAAGTTAATGGAAGGATAATTTATGTGAGATGTTTTAAATATTATTAAGTTAACATAAGTATTTTATTTAATAGGTTACAAGTTTCCAAAAGGATGGAAAGTGATAGTTTGGCTTCGCTCCATTCATGTGGATCCTCAATACTTTAAAGATCCTTTGACATTTAACCCTGATAGATGGGATGTAAGCTTTAACTTTTAAACTCTCATAATATATTATGGTTTAATAAAAATAAAAATATTAAATATAAATTTAAATTTAAATTTGTAATTTAACTTCTAAGATTTACTAATTTTTATTTTTTTTGGTGCAGGAATTTAAATTTAACTCTGGAGTTTATAATGTGTTTGGCCTTGGTTCTAGACAATGCCCTGGAAATAACCTTGCTAAAATGCAACTCTTAATGTTCTTACATCAAATATGCATTGACTACAAGTAACCTTCATTTTCTTATGATTGATTTTTTCTTAATTTATTGGAAAATATGAAATTATACAAGTGACACAATTTGAATTGGGATTATTTCAGTTAAGACTTAGTCTAGAATGAATTTATCTAATTTTATACTATAATATATCATATATTTCGATACATTAAGATCCTTGGTTAATATTCCAAAACTATAACATCTCATTTTTTTCTTTACTTTTACAGGTGGGAGCTTATAAATCCCAATGAAGCTACCATATTCTTACCAAATCCAAGACTAGCAAATGGAGCAAAAATAATATTTAGCCATGTCTAAATAATTATAATGAAACTCTAGTATATATCTATAAATAATTAAGATATATTTGAGAAAATTGTGATTTTATTTTTCAAATAAAGACACCAAATTTCCCATCATATTGTAGGAAAAATTTAATGGAAGTGCTTGAATGTAAGACCTTTAAGATTTAAAGGTTCATAAAGTAATTAGTTTATAAAAGTTTAATAATAAAATTATTTATTCACAAATATAAAGTTTTTAATTTGAAGTTGCATATCATTTGAAAATATAAAAACTCAAATTAGCGTAAAGTTTCTATTTCTTATGTATATCCATTCTATCACACATACAAATGATGTTGATTAAAAATTTGAATAAACTCTTAAAATTTATAATGCTCACATAAAACATTCTTAATTCTTTTACCCTCTAATTGAACTACACATTGTAAAATAAATGTAAATGCAAGTGATACTAAAATAACTTACCAAATCTTTACTAGTAATTTACATTATATAAAAAGATATTACATCATTGACTTTGTATAGGCACTTATCTCTTACATTAAGTGATTTTAAATTGGGACTGCATTTAAACGATTCTCTCAATTGCATGATTTTCATAAGCAGTTATATTCATTAGGTTTATTTTTCATTATATATTTTCATTTTTTATCTAATCCATTTCCATCCCTTATATGCAATTAATTATAGTATGAGATCACTAGTGTTCCTCTTAACTAGGTATGGTCACAAGACTATCATATTATTTAAGTATTTTCATAGATATTATCACACCTCTTTAGATTCCCCAAGACACTATCTAAAGGGAATTTATCTAATGGGTGAGTGTGAGATCACTATGGAAAAAATATTGGCAATGCAAGAAATAGTTGACCTTGGACATAGTTGAAATTATAAAACCTTTTTAGGCTCAAATTTTTAGCTCAATTTTATTTTGGGGAGTCAAACTAAAATAAGCATCCATTATAGAAGTATAAATCCTCTTCTAAAAAAGGATATCCATTTTTGAAAATAGATATTTATTTTATAAAAATAAAATATCTATTTCTTAATAATACATATTAATTTTCTATCTAAAATTTAACTTTGGATTGGACTTGGGAGTAATCATACCCTTTTCATAGAAATCTTGACTTGAGCGGTTTTCATAGATTTTTTTTTTTGAATTTGATAAAATGAAAAGAGTTTATACAATAAATTCTTAGGATTCTAAAAATATAATATAGGTCTTACTATAATTTTAATGTGTAATTATTATTGATTTTCTACATACAACATTTATATATTCTTAATAAAAATATATATTTAGAATCTCATAACTTTTAAATAGTGTATTATTTTTCAAATCCAAAAGATGTTTAACTATAACATATGAAAAGGGGAACCCTAAGCTTAATGCCTAAACCTAGGATTTGTTTTTACTCCTCTTTCAAAGGCATTATGATGTAAATCAACAAGGCGTTTAGATTGACTTTCAACCATAAAGGTGAGCCAATCAGGCCTAGATTTGATCCTTTTGAGCCTTAAAAATGAACTAAAAATGATTTTCCACAATTAACAAAATTAGACTATATGACCTAAAATGAAAAATGCAAGATCTCGACAATGCATAGGCTAAAACTATAAATTGCAGGAAGATCTAGAAAATACAGAGGATTTTGTACCTGTCACCAAAAGTGAGATATGAGTGCTATAGTAGGATAGGGTTTCCCTAGGACGAGTGGGTCTAAGTATGACACTTAAATACTCTATTTTTGGGGTCCTCTAATGATAGATATGAGCTTTTGATTTTTGGTTACAAAATTATCGGAACATTGTCAGATAATTTTGTAGGTAAGTTTCTACGACTTAACAAGATTTAGGGATTTGAATGCAACAATGGACAACTTTTCTTCAATCTTCGTTTAATCCTCTTCAAACCTAAAACTTTCACATTCAAAGAGGGAAAATTTTGGACCATTTAGGGGCTTTCCGTAGTCAAATCTTGTGTAAGTGTTTTCATTTCCACAATGGCAATGTCAATGATAAATGGATAATTGAAAGGAAGGAATGATGAAATCACAAAGTGTTGCAACTCACCACTCTTTAGTGGCTTTCTTGAAGGACTAAAGTCATACACATCACCTCAAGGTATTCGATATTTCTTTCTTGATTGCTTGGATTGCTTTGGAGACCTACAAAAAGGGTTATCCTTCACAAAATAATGATAAAATGATAACATGAACTCACATACACTTTGACATGATGCTTGAATCTTGAATTTCTATTATAAATCATTGAAATGTTACTCTTAACTTGCTCTTGGCAATAATTTGTGCTCTTTAAATCTCCTTCTAGTAATAAATGGTGAAAAGAATAGGTATTTATAGGCATTTATTCAATTTCCAAAAAAAAATCTTCATAGCCAAAATTTGTAATTTGAATTTTGAATATTAAGATGGCCACTTCAACATGTCCAAAATTAGGTCTAGGCTAAGTAGGGGGGCCCATAGACCCAAGGGTGTATGGGTCTTGACCCTAACTTTCGGGACATTAGGTGTCAAAAGAAAAATCATAATTGGATGCATTTGTTTAACGCTTGTAATTTCTTAAAAAGTGGTACAAATGGGATATAGAATGCATAATTTTAGGAAATTAGGGACCCAATTAGGCTCAATAATTTAAGGAATGTATTATGTAGTAATCCTTGTTTTAAATAGTATGCATTCCATCGCAGAATAATAAAAAAATTTATGCGGTGATGGAACTTGCAAAAAAGTTGTGGTCTTTGGTCTAAAATCTCTCCATTTCTGAGCATCTAAATATTTATATGAGTTAGGGTTTATCAAAATTGTGTTTAGGGATTTTCTTGCCTTCAAAAAACATAACTCTTTGGTTGCTTTGATAGCTTAGTCTTTTTCTGCATTAACTAGTTGAGTCAGTTCTTGGTCAGTCTAGTGACAACTTGAGTCATTATCCTCATGTCTTGACCAACCCCTTCCTTCCTAAGTATCATTGTTCGATCCTTCATCATGATAATCTAGCTAAACTTTATCTATTTGAGCATTTGAGTTATGTTGAGTCGAATAATCCTTTCAAATGTCCCTTTATTGAAATATTTGGTTTTATCCTAAGTTAGAGTTGTGCAAACAATTTATTAAGTGATCCCTTGCTCATGGTACCTAGTGGAGTCCCTGCTTTAAAACAACATATATGCATGTGCCAATTTTCTCACTTAAGTTCTATGATCCACCGCCCCGCTTGCGCCACGTGGCTACATCCTATTCCATCGCATACCTCCTTCACATTGCGTTTCATCTAACATTCACTAGCTCCCTTGATGCGAAGTGTGATGGAACCATTGATCTCATCCCAATGATAGATTTTTAAATCTTATGTCATCGTAGTGATTCCTCGCATCATATTTTCAACTATTGAATGCATATTGCAAAGTGTGATATGCATAGTCAGTTATGATTGTAACACGTGGCCAAATCATACTCCATCACATAGTCTCTTTGTATCACATTTGTGAATTCAATGGCCCATGATGAAAATGTGATGTGCGATGGGAGTGAAGAAAGGAAGACAGGAATGAAGAATATGCTCAAGGAATATTCTACACATGTGGAATCCTCCTATTGCATTGCATGATATCTTTTCATCATTTTCTTCCTCAAAACTGCTAGCTTTCTGATCAAGATCTATAATAGAAGGGCTGATATGGAAAAGAAATTGAAAATGGTTAAAGTTTCGGTGCTTGGTCCCATAGACTGATGGTCGTGGACGTCATTAAAAACCATTCATTCATTCATTCATTCCCTGAAGAATGAAGGTAAGCGCAATATGAGTTGAATGTTCCATATTGCTAAATGTGTTATGATCTTAGTCCATCGCAAGGTCCCAATACATCACAAATTTGAATAAAGGAGAAACTTGAAGAAGTGCGATGTGTGATGAACGAAAAAGGATAAAGTATATACCAGGATGAATATTCTATGCTAGGTGTCTTCACATGGGTTCATTGCATCAGTTCTTCACATATCACATTTTCAAAGTTAGGAAAACACAATGTGTGATGGTCGCTAAGTTAATTTGGTGGTAAGGTTCAAAATATGGAACGTATACGTGACAATATCTCAGTTCATCGCACCTTTCCTTCACATCGCATTTTTGGTTTGAATCGATTAAAGAAAAAGGTGATGTGTTGAGGGAGTGTAATGACCATCGATCTTATTTTAAAACAATTTGATCGATGGTCAGCAATCAAAACTAAATGGCTAACTGAAAAATTGTTTCCTTTGCTCGCGCGAGCTGGATCTCTTTACCATTAATGGCATATCTGCTCAATTTTGAAGGCCATAAAAATGTGAATTACATGATTTTTCATTGTCTTAGCAAGAATTCGAAGGTAAAAAAGAAAGTGGAGGCTCAGGGGAGCAAATTTGAAGAGAAGAATAGCTAAGGTTTCTAGGTAAGTTTGAATTCTCCTCCTTTGGTGCAAAATTTTTAGTTGAAAACAAAAGGAAAGGGAATTGTGGTATGAAAGGGTTTTAAATTGGGTTGCTATTGTTATATGTGAAATATTTCGAGGGAAATTATTAAACCTTATTTTGAGTAGGGAAGGGTTTATAGTGTTTAGTGTAATTCAAGTAGCTTTCTATAATTATGACATATTATTGAGTAGCTGACAAAAACCCTGGTTCCTAAGTCAAATTGTAAAACCTTGGTGTAATGGCATGAATTTGCACCCTAGGAAAATTCCCCATTTTCATAACCCTTACCTTAGAAAATGTAAATCTAATGATGCAAATTCCACATCTGCCACCTTTCTCCATCCACCTAGCCATATCTTTTTGTGTTGATGGAGGAATCTTTGCCAGGCGCACGAACGCGTTGCATATATATCCATGCATTGTGCTAGCACCATCCTAACAGGATTCCTACCTTTGGAATCTGCATAGACATTATGCTTCCTATTGGACATGAAGTGTAACATCCCATGCCTCCTTGACCAATGAGAAATGGGTCTTTTGCCTCAATTTTACCATTCAAATGAACCAATTCTTCATTCCTTCACTTCTTCTAGACTCTCTTGATCAATCCATTCTTTCTTAGCTCTATTCTTTCACTCTCAAGCTTCTAAATCAATATTTTCTTGGCTGCAAGCTGCTGGTTTTTGGCTCCTACACCACATTTGTTGTGACAACACTATTGTTGGAGGATTTGCAATCTCTCCCCTTCCACTACTTTCCTTGAGTGCTTGTAGCTGTGAAGGTGATATTGTCCATTTCTATTTTCTATTTGCATCATTTCGATCATTACATAGCATACTTATTGTTGGTGCTTTCGCTTAGTACCACCATTTCCTTTCTATATCTTTATCATTTTCTATACTTTGTGGTTGTCCATGGAGGTGGGAATACCGAAATGGGGGACTGATTGTGACAGTCCTCTAAACACAACCACAAAAAATTTCCCATTTCTATGTGTGTATGTGCTTGTGAGTGGAGCTAATTGAAGATTCAACTCATGGTTAGAAAGGTATAATTTCTCACCCCTTCTTTGTCAATTCTAGTATAGTTTAATTGTAGTATTTGTCTTGTTATATTTTCAGTTCTATACTTTTCCAGCATTCTATCGTAGTATAAATCACTTAACAGTCAAACTATCAGTAGTTTTCCTTGTGTTTCAACTTGTTTTCTAGACCTCTGTCCATACAAACACCAATGCACCCTTGAGACATCTTCCAATGTGCCGCACTGAAGTACGTGAGCTATGTTGCCATCCTCAGACAATGAGCTATCTAGGTAGTAGTTTGAACCTTCAAAATTGACTCTTCTGACCTTGTAAAACATCTATCTTAGCAGAGGATAGCAGTACTCAAATTGCTTTTCCTTTTCAGCTTCAGTACCTTGACCCTTCCAATTCGCTTAGAAAACCTGAGGTAGATTAGGGCAGCCCATTGCTTAGGACTCTCTCATGACCTGGAGTCTTGAGGCAGTGGGTCCCCTCTACATTTTGGTAAACCTAATGTGAACTATTTCTATTTCATCTCTTGATATCAAAGAACCTTCTCTCGTATCCTAGGCATGTTGTAGGTTTGTGTGTTGTAGGGTGTGCAGCCTTGAAACCCAATCTACAACCCCTATCCATGTAGTTAGGAGGGCCCCTAGATATTTGGAAACAAAATTTACATAGGTCATTGTTTGATTTCTGAACCTTCAATGTTTACTGAGTTTGTGCCATCAAAGTACATAAACATGGTTTCATTTACATGTATTCCTCCTGCTTAGCCTGTGAATGGATCACTGGATATAAGTTTTACATAGTAGGATCTACCTATGAACAAAGATCCTTCTCCCCTATAAATTCCTACTTGCCTCAATGGGAACATTGTGACAGGTGTCCTAGTGGACCCCATGAGCCATGTGAATTTCATGATAGAGGATACTCTACTTATAAAAATTTTGTATAGGGAGGAATACAAGGAATTGAAGACTACGATACATACACATGATGGACTCTCAATCCCTCCTATTAGTTCTATCACTTTTTCAGTCCTGGTAAGACCTAGGATCATAAATACTACTTTTGATATTATTTTGAAGTCATACTTGTTGAGGGTGAAACTAGGCATCCTGTGGCTGGTTTCCATGAGTGGAGTCACTTCGGTAATTCATAAATGTCTTAATTTTTCTCATGAGGGCTTTGTGCATGTTTTGAATGATACTGGTTACAAACCATTGGTGTCACATGGGGGCTTCTTGTTAGATCACTTCTGGCCCACCCTGATCAGACCTCTTCCTCTAAGGATCGACTTGCTATATCACACCTATATCAAGTATAAAATTGGGGGCACAAAACCGAAGTTGACCTATCCAATTTCCCCCTATACCATCTCTTTCAAAGGTTCTATGATTGTGCAACAACAAGCTACCTCCTCCTCCCAACAAAAGGGGAAGGGGACTCTTGCTCATGAGCATGGGCCTTCCTCTTCTACATCTTCTATCCCATCTGCTCCTGCTTCTCACCTTGTTGTGGCACCTTTGGCCTCTGCTCCCATGCCCCGCATGGGGAGCCCAATAGTTCCTACTTGGCGAAATGAAAAGCATCAAGTGTTTGAGCTTCTTGCCTTTCCTATGGTGCCTAGGCCCATTGTTTATTACAAGGGGAATTATTCTTGTGGAGTCGCCTCCATGTCTTGGCCTCTACAACCTCCTACCACTCCTTCCCTCTAGCAACAAATGGGAAGAGGCTCATTGCTGAGGCACCCATGGCTGCTTCTTCACCTACTCCTTATTTTGCTCTTGCACTCTCTCCTCATGTCTCTTCCCATGAAACAGTCCTTCCAGTGGTAATGGTTGCAGAGGACACTCTTATTCCAGAATAGTAGCCTCCCGCTCCTTCTTAGACAACAACTTCTAGTTCTCGAAGCCACAAAACTGGCTTGTGCGAGAGTGTAAGCAATGGAGAAAGGCTTTGGCTACTAAACAAGCAACCTCGTATAAGGTAGATGGGGATCCCGTATCTCTAATTTCTGCATCTTCTACTACACCTTCTTCTTCTACTTTCTCTACTTCAATTCTTGTCGCCTTGGTTCTACTTTTGGCTCCCCCGATGGATGCTAATGACCCTCACCCCAAAAGGGTGTAGGTGTTTATCGCTCCCTTTGTGGAGCCTCCCCTTCTAATTTCCCTCTTAGAAATCCCTCCTTTTCCTCATCCCATGGACATGTTGAACATCGTGGTGGTTTCTATTGCAATTTTTTTCTCTTCTTCCTCATCTTTTGCTTCTTCCATGGGTATTCTACATCCCCTGCTAAAGTGTAAGTTGGAGGATGAAATCACTTCAAATGGGGGTTGGAAGAATGGATCACCTTCTTCAGAAGGGAGTTCTGCTTTGGTTTGTGTCATCCTAGTGACAAAGGAAACCCCTGCATCCCCTAAGTTTTTCATTTCCCCTCTTGATGAGGTCGGAAGTGGATCTCGAGTGCCTCCTTCTTCTCCCACTCGATTGACAGATGGCACTCCGGTGAAGCGCATGTTGAATTCAATGGATAAATCTTAACTTTTTCCTCAATCTTTATAAGATCGATGACCTTGGCCTTACAAGAGCTTAATGGAGGAGACCTTGAGGGGCCTTCTTCCTTGGATCTCATTACAGGTGAGTCAGAGGGTACTTCCCTTTCCATCCCACCCTTGCAGGCTCATCCACCCTATTAGGTCTCAAAAATGTGGGGTTTTAGACCATAAGAGGGTTCCAGTCTCTTAATATGTTTTTGTCCAACGAACAGGGCGAGTATGGTTGATCACTCCCTTCTCTTTAGGCTCTGTTAGACCTAGGTGGGTGTACCTAAATGATAAGGTAGATTTGAAATTATAAATGGAGGGAAATCTATTCACTATGGCACCTGGGTGTGAAGTAGATGCAAAACTTACTAATTCCTGATGAAAGTGTTTTGAATAATCAAGAGTGTGAATTGAATTTGTATAAAAATGTTTTGAAGTTGACTAGTGCCTAATCTATTGGGTGAATGGAGTTGATGGATGAATGATGACTATGGAGATAGATTTGTATGATAGGTAATCCTATTGTTCAACTTAACTCTAACTTTTGGGCACTTTTAAATGTTTGCAAGTTGTAGAAACGTGCAGGTCTATCAGTTATAATACTCTTCTTTATAAATCCCAGTGTTATTCCCTCAAATTACTGTGATGCTATGAAAGGATTTTTAATTCTTAGCTTAAGGGAAACAAATCAAATTAATTGCCTTAAACGATTTTTAATCCCCGAGGGAACCAATTAAAATGAATTAATTGAAAGGATTTTTTAATTCTCTCTTACCAAAACCCAATCAAAACAATCACACAACAACAACAAATGTGTCCTAACAAATTCTATAAATTTGAATAACTTGAAAGAACCACTTTGGAGACAACACAACAACATATAAGCAAGAAAATTGACACAACAGTTGAACACCAGGAATATAAGTCACCAATTAAGAATAGTCTTCTCCATTATATTGCTTCAAAATGATGTTACATTAATAGTAGAAGTATTTTGATATGAGATGGATGGGTGGAATATGCTATATGAATGTAACCTACTACTACTAGCGATGATAATGATATGATGACAATATCAAAACCGAGCCTTGGTTTCCCTTTCTATATAGGAAGCAACAAGCTTCGGGCCCGTTCACAAAAATATATGTTCTTTCATAACCTTAACTAATTGTAATTTTTAAACATAAAGAAATTAATTTAGGAAACTAGAATAGATAAAACGATCACTTCATTATTCATCGTAGAGAACCCTTGACCTCTCAAGATTTGGTAAAGTTATCCTCTCCATTTAATGAAGTGCTCAATCTGCCTTCAATTCTCTCATGAAACTCATTTCTCCACACTCAGGTCCTCTTCAATTTTAGTGATGAACAGGTGCATTTCTGATAAGTTTCAAATGTTATCCTCACTGATGTGAGTATCAATATTTGATAGAGAATCCATCATGTTGTACTCCATGTACATTATCCCTTTGAGCTTCTTGTGAGTGTTATCTAGTATCCTCTCTTCATCATTGACCATCTCCAGTGCTTGTGGCAATATCTGAACCAACTCATTTTTCCAATGGTCTGGATTCTTAAGTCTTCATCATCAAAGAACATGGGAAATAGTATATCTAGTGGTTGATCGAAATCATCAAGCTCAACCTTGATTTTATCATGAAATTTCTCATGTCACTTGATTAACTCATTATATCTGTAGAGGATCTGCTCATTCATGACTTCATTTCTGATTAGTTCTTCCTTCTTTTCTTCCACTTTCTCCTATAGTTTCTCATGTTCTTGAAATATTGAGTGTACCTTTTCAAAGAGCTTCCAATATTTATCAGCTTCATTCATTTCTTTCTCAAACCTCTTCTTAATCATTTCAGATACTATCTCGATCATAATGGTTTTGATCTTTGTCTCAAGTTCATTGCATTTCTTTTGATCTTTCTCATGGAAATGTTTCCAATATATAACATCTACCATTGCATCCACTACTTTATTTTCACAGTCTATCCATGGAGAATACAATTCTGATGAAGAGGAAGAGGATAATTTGTCTCTGTAATTGGCCACTTCTTTCTTTAGTTTTTCATTATCTCTTACCAATTTTTTAATTTGAACTTTATTAAATTTTGCCACATTTATGTTTAACTCTATAGTTTCAATGGGAATAGTATCCCCAACTCTATACACCATGAGATGCCCAAATACCTGACTTGGATTGTTGATAATGGAAGGCCTCTTGTCTTGAGGGTATAATGCCCATATCAACAATGTGATTTCATCTAGGTTGTATCCTGACCCTAAATACATTTTATCACTAGCTTCTTCTATTAGGTGTAGTGTCTTATCCCCTCTTTTCCTAAAGCTATCAAATAATATGGTAGAGCTAATGTCCCATCCAGGTAAGAGAAAGATCCCATCTTCTTGAAGTAGTTCTCTTCCTCTTTTAGGGGTGATGGATTCTAACTCCTGGTCTACTTCCTTTCTCATTTCTTCTAGGGAATTTTCTTGCTTAGGAGTTGTATCTTTCATTCTTTTTCTAAGTGCTCTACCCTTGTGTTCATAAACAAACAATTTGAACTCTGAAGTCTTTACAAAGTCATTGTCAAAAATAAACTCTTGTCCAACCCTAACTCTCACATCATTTGAGAGTTCATTTGATGATTCAAATTTAACAATGCTTTGTTCATTGAGCAGTTCATATGGTGTAACAACAGGTGCACTTATCTACTCAACTTCATTTTCTTCTTCATCACTATCTTCTTCACCCCCTTCTTTACTGATGGCGGTATCAACAGAGAAACTAAATTCTGGAGTGGTTTGTGAGGGTATGTCGCTGAGGGGTTCCATACCCTTAGCTTGCATTTTGAAACAAGTTGCCACATCTGTCTCAAAGACCACAAGAGGCACATCTCTAGTTATTTCTTCCTCATGCTTGATTAATTTATCAACCCTTTCTAGAGGATCATGTACATGATCAAATGCTTTTGTGTATAAAGGGTTATTTTCCCTCTTCCAAGCCTCGACTAACATAACCTTGTTGTATTTGGCCATCCTTTGTGATGTTATAGTTTCATCACAATTCCTTACTACATCGCCCACAAAGAATTGATGTTCATACCCTGACAATGCTTGTGACAGTTTTGCTTTATTTATAAGGTTCTTTGGATCAAAATTCTTGCTTTCATCACCCAATGGTAAGTTATAATGAGCCACTTTCCTATCAATTTCCTCATATCCTTCACTAGAAACAATTTTGAAGTCTCCAATGCATAGATTACTTGGTATAATTGACTGCTTACTATACCCCTTAAGGTGCTTGGCATCTGATTTGGCCAATTGTCTTACAATTTCTAAATAGGCCACTCTATCGAGAGTTGTCTTTGGTAATAGGTGTGGGGATCCTTCAAAACCATATGCTCTAATCATAGTGCAATTAGAATATGTATACCAATCCTCCCAATTATGATTCACCTTCTTTCTGGGATCTTTCTCCTTAGGTCTAAGAAATATTTATACTTCAGGAGACAAATTATAGTCACATGAATGCCCCAATAGTTTTAGTAAGGGTTTAACAAAATATTCCTCAAAGTATAGATAATGGGATCCCCCATATCTACTATCCCATATTGATGTCCACATCTAGATTGGTTTAAAAATTTCGTCCTCTTCCATATCTCTTATCCTCAATTCTTCTCCCCAAAACCCTCTAGCTTGCCCTTCATACAAAAGTAAGTGCATGAGTAGAGAATAGTGTTTGAAATTGATATACTCACTGTTCTTCTTAATTCTCTCCAATCCCTAATTTAAATTACTGGCTAAGTAGCCAGCATAGTCAAATGATCGTGCATCTTGGCTTTGCACATCTACTATCAAGACCAATGGGGCTATTGACATGAGATTCGAGGCTTCTGCTCCCAACACTTGCCCTACAATGTGATATGTATATTGAAAGTATTGCTCAAATAGCTCTTCACGAAAGGGAGGGTGTTCATTGTGAGAGGATTTCTTGAGTTGATTTTCCTCCTCTCGGGGCCTTTGTAAGGGAAAATTCCATCATTTATAGCTAGTATCCATGTCATGATGGTATTATGTTATGAGGTATTTCACTGTGAATGGCACATTCAAGTTGCAATCTAAATTGAAGACAACATAAATAAAGTCTTTGAAAATGATCATAGGTTCAGACCCATCATGTAGTTGAATTGCACGTTGCTTGGGGTCATATTTGTTAGCTAGTGCCTTAACCAATTCTATATTGATGAACACATTAGGCACAACGACCTTCCCCAAGTTCATCTTCCATGGATTACAAATAGGATGGACCCTATACTATTTTCTATAGTGATACATGAATAGCTCATATCCTCTCTATGGCGTCCATACATCCCCTAAATCTTTGTGTTTATACCATAACTTTTCCACTGAAGGATTTAACTATTCACTTCTCTTGGGTCTCGGTCTCAACCCTGGACACTAGTCTATCAAATCTTGATTTAAAAGCATAACTTTTGTTTTTTGTTTTTTGAATTTTGGTGTCCCTAAACTTCCTTCCATCATTCAAGAAACCCTAACTTCTCTTTACAATTATTCAAAGGAACTTCTTAGCTAGGTTTCATATACTTACTTGTGTTGCACTTGCTTCCTTGGCTTTCAACTATGCAGCAATGTGATACCTCAAGCTCTTTCGCTCCACTCCTGCTTTTTGTAGCTCCTCCAATTTTTTATGACAAAAATTAAATTAGTTTGAGGTATACATTGCTCGGCTCTGGCTCATTAATGGAACACTTTCTCTCTTTCATGTCATCGGGGGACCATTTAATTTTGAATATCTCTATGATATCTCAGGTTGTCACATTAGTCAAAAACAATCATCATTGTTGCATCGATGAGACTATGATTTTACTTCTGTCGATATCCACCTTTCTCCTCAATGAACTTTGTTTCTTTAGTTTTCCTTCAGGGTATCAGCAGGATGCCAGATAATTTCTCACTAATACATTTTAGTTCCAATGATCCCAATCCTTAATTCATATTTAATCATTTATAATATCATCCTTCCTTCATGTATCATCGGCTTATCAGGGAAACCTTTGTTTATGTCCTACCAATAGTCCTCATTCATTATGATACTCCTTTCTTTCGATTGTTTTATCACTGTGTTGGGGGAACTAGATTTTCTGTTGACCTGATAGCACTTTGTCTCCCCAATACAAGTAATTGCTACACACTCATGAAAATATCTTTGTTATGTCCTATATCGGCTCATTGGTGGGACACAATGTTGTCTCTCCCCAATACGTTTTAGTGTCTCTAATATGTCTTGCTCGGGCTATCGTGGAGATAGTGTAGCATGTTATGCCGATATGTAATACTTTCCTCGATGATTTCACCTTAGTTATTTTTTTTTCTATCGGGGAGACAATGCTATAAGTCCACCCGATAGAAGGTTGTTTTTCCGATAGTGTGTGTTCCATGGTTTTTCTCCATTGTTCATCAAGGAGACTATGATGAGAGTTCTCCGGATGTGGCATTGTCATGCCGATATGTCTCGTATTGTTGGGGAGACATTTTTTGGAAGGAAAATTGCTTAAGGAAATGCTTTGGAGATGTTATTTAATTTACGATGGTATGGCTGAGAGTTATATACATTAGGGAAAATTCTATATATTATGCCAAATATAGTGAAACATTGAAGGGTAGTGGAGATCATGATGGAAATGAAATGAAAATCAAGGTGGATTTTTAGTTCCATAAATTGATTTATTAGTGACTATCTCGAAGGATGAATGGATATATACTAGGTGAGTATTGATGTTTTTATGGATCTTATCACACAAATTGTTGCATTTCATGTCAAATATAATGTAAAACTAGAGGCAATAGGTATTTTGATGTAGGTGAAATGTGGATGGTAAATGAAGGTTGGTGGATATTGAGGAAGAATTTTTTGTTCCAACACGCCCTCCCCATACAATGATCTAGATTGGGAGAATGACAACCTCCTAGTTAATGAGGACTAGGGAGGTGCCTCTTCTTTAACTATAGTGTAGATTTATGTGTGTTGTGTTCCCCTGTGCTTGTATTTATGTGCTTTCCTGGAGGACCCTTTCTACCTTTGTAGGTGCTTGGATATAGGTGTTGAAAAATTTTCGTACACTTCCTCTATGTGTTCCTCATTCTTTTATATGTTGTAACTATGATTTTCGACAATTGGGGATGTTGCAAAGTGTTGGAGGAATTTAGGCCCTCTTCAATGTTAACCCATTTTTTTATTTTTTAACTTTTTCTTCATGTGAACTTTGGGGATTAATGATCATTCATTCATACACCACATGATACCTATTTATATATATGAACAAATCTAACTACAAATTCTCAGATTCCCTTGTCTCTTAATTTTTTCGTCTTTGCTTATTTTTCTTTGCTTTTCTTTGCTTGCTTCATGATGTTGTGGTGCTAATTATGTGTTGTTCCTCATGTGAATGATAACTCTTCCACATCTACATCTCACAATGTATCGTGGGCCACAAAATCTTTACCTCTCCTTTCTCTCCTTAGGATGTCACGTGCTCCTATACGTAGCACGCACCACCCTAAGGGGGGTTACTATTCTTCTCTAATTTTCAATAAGGTGTATTTGATTTCCAACGAATCCCTTACTGGAAATATTCTATTTTTCAAAAATTGCATTCTTCAACAAGGACCCCTAGTGAAATTTTTCTTTCAAAAATGAATTCGTAGTAAAAGAATCTGAAAATTTTCCTTCGAAAAGGGAGTGCTTTTTCTGATGAAGTCTAAAAACTTTCCCTTGAAAAGGAGTATTATTTCTATTGGATTCCTTGATGAAAGAGATCTTTGAAAATAACTCCTTGATGATAGAATCATTTGTAAAAAATGTTGTTCTTTTCAATTGGAGTGTCCCTTTGAACGGGCCCCCTTGTTATCTTGAAGGGTTCTCGATCAGGGACCCCTTTGAAAACTTCTCCTTCAATTGCTTACTCTGTGATATGTCTTTTTGTTTGAATTCTTTTCCTAACATGTTTTGTCTACAACTTAACATGTTTCTTTGCAGTACCAAGCATGTTTAAAGCCACTTTTTTAATCAAGCTTGCATAGCAGAACCAAGCATCTCTCCAAGATTTCCTTGGAGGACCGAGCACTTGTAAGGGCCCTTTGAAAAAAACTCTTTAGGACCAAGCACCTGCAAAATCCTTCCATGTCAAGCCCCTTAGGACTAAGAACTTGTGGTGCCTCCTTTGCAGGATTGAGAACCTATAGATTTCCTTCCTTTTATGGGATCGAGAACCCGCAAGGCCAATTCTGTAGGACCGAGAACCTATAGAGATTTTGTTCAACTTCTGTAGGACCAAGTACCTATGGACCCATCTCTCTCTCTTTCATGTCAAGGTTTCCCTGTGGGATGAAGAACCTATAGAGCTACCTCCTGCACATTCAAGTGTGCTAGATTGAAGATCTTCTTCCTCAATTGTTTAGGTATATTCTCTTCAACTTTTCTCTACTTTACCTCGCATCCATAGTGACACGTATGCTCGCTAAAGTGGGGGAAAAATATAATGGTGTGAATTTTCACCCTAGGAAAATTCCCCATTTTCATCACCCTTACCTTCAAAAATGTAAATATGATGATGCAAATTCCAAATCCGCCACCTTTCTCCATCCACCTGGCTGCATCTTTTTGTGTTGGTGGAGGAATCTTTGTCGGGGATGCATATGCATCGTGTGGACATCTACACACCACATTATCATCCTAACAAGATTCTTGCCTTTGGAATCCACAGAGACGTTATGTCTCCTATTGGACGTCAAGTGTATCGTCCCTTGCTTCCTTGACCGATAAGAAATGGGTCTTTTACCTCCCTTTTTTCATTCAAATGAACTAATTCTTCATTCCTTCACTTATTTTGGACTCTCTTGATCAAATCATTCATTCTTAGCTCCGTTCTTTCACTCTCAAGCTTAATAACAAAAATGTGATATCTAAAATTACAAAATTTCAAAATAAAAATAAGAAATACATTGGAGGAATAAATATGGTTTTCATGTATATGATTCAATTGAAGCTTAATAACAAGATAAGCATTGTTATTGTGTTGCTTATGATCTTTGGACTTGGTTTCCAGCCTCTAGATTCTTTGGAATTGGGCCAACGCCCTAGTTTTGTTGCTTTATTAGTCAAAAAAGGGATAAGGTTATGATTCAATTGAAAATTAATGTATTTCACTTTATATTTTTAGCTAATATGCTTTTCCTTTTAATTCAAATTGAGTTTAGTTGTAATTAATGTAGATTATGTATATTAAGATCTGATCAAATTAATGATTATTCATAACAAATTAATGATTATTTATCTATATTTTATTAGTGATTTTTATCAACACCAATATGTTAAATGAAAGCATAAACATGAAAATTTTAGTGGGGAGACTAGAAAACAAAGTTTTAGAACCAAACAACCATGTCCACTATGTTCTTAAGTGCGAATTTGATACACAAACCCAAAATTTTATACAGATTTTTTTTTATTATTATGTATAATTTGAGACATATGTTGTTGTATGATGTATTCGTTGAATAAATTGTTAGGATGGTTTATTATAATGAATGCATGTATTTTCCAACTTAAATTGGTGATATATTCATGCCTTAGTGAGCTAAAAAGTTGTGTGCTTTTATGGTGGTTGACAATAACTAGCAATTGTTTTTTCCAGAACTTAATAATGCTACCACAAGTCTGTGATTATACTTTTATCACTATAGTCTTGTCACCTGGCACACTTATCCTTAGTGAACTACACTTGTTCATATGGATTGTTGTAAAATTATGTTCTTTGATACCCCTTAAATCACTATGGGTAGTATACCTATGAACTAAAGTCATCATGCAATAATATGAATACATTCTATTACCTATTAAGAGTAATGGTGTGTTGTGATATATAGTTTTCCTTCTTTCTTATGTGAGATTGTCAATACATTAGAACACTGCCTAATTGGGAGATAGATCTTTGGTTGATTGGAACACAACAATTCATGTTATTATAGCTTTATAAATTATACAGGTCAATGTCTATCTTGATTCTTTCTTATGTTGAGTTCTTTGTGTGCTATGATTGCAATATTCATCTTTCCTTGGTTTATTGACATGTGTATTCTTTTATTTCTTCTGACTAATTTTATTCCACATGTTTAAATAAGGGATTGTGCTAAGGTACTAGGGATACATGTAGTATGGGGTACTATTATTCTACCTTAATAATGTGTTGATTAATCAAAACACATGGAATTAAAGGATATGTGCTTTCGTAGTATTAGATAGAAGTAGTAACAATTTAAAAGTATTGCAAATGGCCTTGACTGCATAGTGTTAGTTGAATTTAGTTTGGATGCACCACTATTATAACTTTAATAATATTATTTGTATGAGATTCATATCTTGTCTTCGATAATTAATGTTAAAATTAAAGATAGTTTTTTATTGCATTTTGAGACCTATGTTACAATGTGAAGAGATTCTACTTGTACTTTGACACTTAAACACAAGCGTGCTTTTGAACTCCTACATCCTTATCAAGGGAATTTGGTATCTATAAATAATAGTAAAGTTTAGAGTACTCTATAGTGTTGATACCAATGATCCAAATTACCATTACCAAATGGAGTGGTTTATTGTTGCAAAATATTAAAGTTCTGGTGTCTGGGATTGCACCAACACTATTTTAAAGCACTTTAATACGGAATTTATCTAAAGCATGGTCTAGTTTTGGTATATTTAAAATAAGATATTAAATAGACATGATTTAAATCTTGTTTATAATAAAATCAATAACTTTGTATAATACTAATCTTTTTACTACATTACAAAAAATATTCATTAATCTTCCAAAAAGTTTATACTCAAATGAGCTATCCCTATCAATCTTCCACCTAACACTATTGTTTCTATTAGCACCTGCATATTGTCATATGATAATCTAAAATAACTCAATTGTATTAAATAACTCAATTGTATTAATCAAAAGGTTTCCTGACAAAAAATTAAAATATAAAACATTGACCTAGTCATAAACACTTTATTTCTCCAGTTTTCTTTTATTTAATACTGTAAATGCAAACTGAGTCTCTTGCTTTAAGGCTCGTTAGCATGCCAACTATGCTTCTCACTCCTCTATGCATTGTCTACACATGGATGCATCTATGCATTAATGTCTTGTGCATTCTTACAAATCTTTCTAATTGTTTGCATTCAATAATTAATAGAAATTATACATATACACACAAAAAAACAAGATTTCATTGCTAAAAAAAACTCCATGTATACATGGTACCCATAAAAAAAAAATCCCCTTGTATCCATCCACACATGCTCTTTGTTCACATGTCCTTATGGACCATGTTTCCCACTAACCCTAAAAAATTCCATGCATTTGTGTGCTTCTAAAAATAACTTCTAACTTTTCTAGCTACTTTCAATACATTTATATTCCTATTTGCTATCTAGATACTTTTCCTATCTCTAAGCTACATGAATTTTACCTGTTGGCAGGAACTTGACGCTTGCGTCACTTGTTGAATATGGAACAATCTCAGTCTCTCCCTTTGAGTCTCTCTAAATTGAGATAAAACTATTTTATTTTCTAATAAATTTGAACTTTTACTTAAAGAACTATTATGTTTTTCAATGATTTTAACATAGAACTACTTTATTTTACTAATGTTTTTACAGAAACCTATAAATCAAATTCAGTATTATTTATTTTAAAAGTGTCTTAAAAATAATATTAAATTTAACTAAAATTTTAAATTTGAAAAGTATTTATGATGAATTTTCAATAGTGCTCTTTAATAATAAATTTTGTTAATCTTCTTTTCATTGTTTTATAGTAAAAAGTATGAATTGAATATAAAATACATCTTATTTAATGAATGTATTAATTCATTTTTTTTATGAATGTACACATATACAGTGTAGAAGAAGGCTATCAACTATTGTATATTCTGAGATACATCGTAGGAAAGTGAACAAGGAGAATGTGATGTCAGATTTTTTATCAAATTTGATGGATTTAGTGGAATCCAATGGTAAATAGTTGAATGAAGAAGAAATTGTCGATAACTTAACCTCCATGCTTTTAGCGGGATATGAGTCCACTGCTAGCTCGATGACATGGGCTATTTATTACTTGTCTAAATACCCCAAAGTTTTTTCTAAATTAAAGGTAAATTTTTTATTTAATTTAGAAAGAATATTTTTTTAATCTTATAGTAAATACAAATTTTATTTTAATTTATTAATTTGAGTGTTTTACAATGATCCTTACCTTTTATTTTACTCTAATTAACATGATATGAATGTGATTTAGGAGGAAACTAATACCATCAAAAAGGAGAAGGGAGATGATAAGCTTCTGAATTATAGTGATGTCAAGAAAATGACATATACTTTAAAGGTTGTACTTAACATGTTATTAATATCTCATAACTTTATGATTTATAAATATGATGAATCAATAGAATAATTTAAGGTTTTTAATCTCCTCATTAAAATGATGATGGCTAGTTTTTTAAAATTCATTTTAAGTAACACATTATCATTATTCCCATCTCATCATTTAATGTTTGTGTCAATGTTAGTGTAGGTAGTGGATGAAGTTATTAGACTTGCAAATGTAGCAAATTTTATGTTTAGAACAGTTTCAAAAGATACTAAATTTAAAGGTAAATTCTCTTGCTCAAGTTAATGGAAGGATAATTGATGTGAGATGTTTCAAATATTAATAAGTTAACAAAAGTATTTTATTTAATAGGTTACAAGTTTCCAAAAGGATGGAAAGTAATAGTTTGGCTTTGCTCCATTCATGTGGATCCTCAATACTTTAAAGATCCTTTGACATTTAACCCCGATGGATGGGATGTAAGTTTTAACTTTTAAACTCTCATAAAATATGTGGGTATGTGTAGGATCATGGTGCGCCAAAAAGTGGCAATATTATGGGGGTATGTGGCTGACAACTTTTTTTTCACCCAAAATTAATGAAACGAAAAGGGTTTTTAGAGGAGATTCTCAGCTTTCCAAAAATATAAATTATGATTTAATTTGAATTTAATAAATAATTATTATTCATTTTCTATTAGAATTCTGACTAAATTCGATCATAGGCTAATTGAAAAACATCTATAACTTTCAAAGCGATATCATATTTTTGAATCTGAAACATGCATCACATTCTATGCTTCACATACTATAGAATTAAAAAAAGAAAAAAATAAATTTCATGAAATTTTGACCAAGTTAAAATTAATTGGTGGACAAAGTTTTATATTTTCTAAAAGTTGTAATAAAAATTCATAATTAATTATTTACTTGGAAAAAATTACAAAAATATGCATCACATCCAGACATAAGTCCTCTACTTATATATAAAATCTTAAAAAAATATTATCATTTTATTATGGTTAGGGTGGTCGGATAGACACCTACTTCTTATTTTTCCTTGAAATTTAAGTACTCTTTGCATTGAAATTTCAAATTTTCACCAAATAGATTTTATTTATTTTTAAATAAACCTAGTATTTTAGAAACTATATTCAATTTTCTACAAATTCTATTTTTACATATTTTTGAAATAATATAGATAACTTATTCAAATATTTACGTCAAGTTGCCTATCCTTAAGCACGATGATCCTGCACATACCCATGTAATAAAAATAAAATATTAAAATGTAAAATTTTATTTTAAGTTTGTAATTTACCTTCTAAGATTTACTAATTCTTTTTTTTTGGTACAGGAATTTAAATTTAACTCTGGATTTTATAATGTGTTTGGCCATGGTTCTAGGCAATGCCCTAGAAATAACCTTGCTAAAATGCAACTCTTAATGTTCTTACATCAAATATGCATTGACTATAAGTAATCTTCCTTTTCCTATGATTGATTTTTTCTTAATTTATTGACAAATAGGAAGTTATACAAGTGATACAATTTAAATTGGCATTATTTTAGTTAAGAATTAGTATAGAATGGATTTCTCTAATTTTATACTATAATATATCATATATTTCAATACATTGAGATCCTTAGTTAATATTCCAAAACTTGTTCATCTTATTTATTTCTTTACTTTTACAAGTGGGAGCTTGTAAATCCCAATGAAGCTACCAAATTCTTACCAAATCCCAGACTAGCAAATGGAGCAAAAATAATATTTAGCCATGTCTAAGGGTAAAAACACAAACCTGTGTCACACTTTATAAAGGAATTGGCCAACAACAATTTTTTTTTTGAACTTCAACCACATAAAAGTGGTTTTTATGCTTGAATTTCAAAATGGTGTAAACTAATTAAATGTAGAACTTTTGGTGTAGTCTATTCCTATAATTTTGAAAAAAAAATTAAAAAATATTTTCATGTTTTTATCAATTTAAGGACAAATTTTGGAATGTTGAAAATTTTATAAAAGAGTGACTTTACGGGCTGTCAAGAAACAAATTGAAAAAAACTTCATTTCTCCCTTTTTTTTCCAAATAGGTAGTTTCAATATCTTGTGCATAGAAAAAAAAAATCACATTTTGATGGATATTTTTCTCGTAATAATGTTTTAAAGTCGAACATGTCAGAATTTGACAATTTTTTTGGACCGTACACTAATTTCAATTTTTTTAATCATTTTCAAAAAACAAAACATACCCTTTTGAAGTAGACTCTCTCCTCTTGTGCCCCATATAATATTTAAAACATTTTAATAAGTTTTACTATCTTTTTTTAATATCTAATCAACCTCTTTTTTATTTTTAAAACCTACTTGCATTATTTTAAAAATAAAATATAATAAAACTAATCAAAATATTATAAAAATTATATATTTGGATTCTACACTTCGACCTCCACAAAAGGGTATTTTTATTTTTTGTAGGAAGATCAATCTAACTAGAGAAATACTCTGTCAAAGATGAATGTTTCAGAAAATTCTAAGAAATGATGAGTTGGCTGCCATGTAGGATGCCAACTAGGCATTTTCAGCCAAGAGGGTTTTGGCCGAAACATTCTCAGCTGGTACTAGCTCGATTGAAAATAAATAGGTTGAAAACCTATTGACCGACAAGAACTCGACTGAAAATGACTAGAATAAAAAAAAAAATCTTTCTAATTTTTGAAATTAAGAAAATTCAAAAATAACAAATATTTTGAAATATTCGACTATTTTCAATTAAAAAAGGTTATTTCGACATTTTAGAAGGTTTATAATTTCAGAAACTTAGAAGACTTATTTCGCCAAAAGAAAAGGCATTTGGACAATATGAGAGATATTTTTAAGGTATGTATTGATCTTCAACTTATTTAATTGATTATGTTTTTATGAAAAATGCATTTGAAGCTTGTTTTCACTATTTTTTTTATTAAAATATTAACATGAAAAAAATATTTGTAAAAACATATTTATAAAGAATTATATAGAAAGAAGATTATTTTATTGTATTTACATTATTTATTGAACAATTATTTTATTTATTTATAAATTGTTTGAATATGAATGCATTTGTTGTTTTCACTATTTAAATTCTTAGATTTCATTATTATTGATCAACAATTCTATGTTCTTCCATTCTTGTTCTTACATGTCCTCCTTAATTACCTATGTTTTATTAAATTTACCTTTGCCTTTACTTTTATTTCCAATATATATACATAAAATTAGCATATTTATGAAATTAGTAAATTTATATAAAAAACATCAAAGATATTATTATCAAGAAGTTTATTTTTTATTTATTTATCTGAGAATTATATATAATTTTAAGTATCTCTTATGTAAAATTATATATTTATAAAGAATTATTTCAAGAGAATTATATAGAATTTTATACACATGTATGTATTATTCAATTAAAAATATTTTACGTTTTGCATGTTTATGTTTATTAAAGACTTTTTTTAAATATTTTATGTTTATGTTTTGCATCTAGTTACAAGCTTTTTAAAATATTTATGTTGTATTACCTGTACATGTTTCATGGAAAGCTCATGTGTGTACAAATTTGTATGTAGGCACGAATTCAAATTTGAGTGTAATTTGTGATGACAAATCCAAGGACTAGATCAAGAAAGTATGATCAAACATGAGTAAGATAAAGAAAGAGAAAAGCGGATGCAGGAACATCTACTGAACAACCCATGGAAAATATTGATGATCAAGGTGACGTATAGGTACAAGAACAAACTGAACCTAGTATTAATATAAATTTTTTGGACTATGGTATGGAAAATCTGATGGAGATGGATGAAGATTCCCTTTTCAATAATATTTCATTTGAAGATATGTTATCTGAAAGCACATTAAAATTACACTCTAAAAAAATATGGGATGATTTTTTTGAAGAGAAATCTCTGATTGGAAGAGCACAGTTAATTGCAAAGTTATTTAGATGAAAAGAAATGACCCTTGTTTTAGAGTTGTTAGGGGTTGATAATAGGATAAGGTCATCAGATTTAAAATAAACAATTGTTGAAAACCTGCAAGAAGCATTAGAATGTATTGAAAAGAAGAGTCGATCTAGTGATTTAAGTGTTGCACATAGAGCATTGATGACTGTAACTTCTAGTAAGAAATTATCACATAGAAGACAAGTTCAAAAAATTTTTGAATTAGGAAATGTTTCTAGGAGAACTGTTCAAAGGTATATTGAAAAGAGAAATGAAATAGATGGAAAATTTGAGAAAAATTGGGTAAATATTTGTAGGGTTCCTCAAAAAGATAGAATTTTAGAAGATGTAAAGAAATAGGTAGTTGAATATTGGACCACCCATTCTTGTGTTTCTTCCAATAGAAGGGATACTATACAAATAATAGGTGATGATGGTACAAAAATTTCTCATCCAAAACATTTTATAGATACAACACAAAGTGAACTTTTTGAAGCATTTAAACAAGAATTTTCAAATGTGAAGATTTGTTAAAGGATGTTTGAAACACTACAACCATCATTTGTATGTATAAATAAAGTGCATGAAACTTGTTGTTGTCTAAATCATGTTGAATTTGATCTACACCTACAATCATATAGAAAATTTATAGCAGCAATTGATCAAAATTTAGCCATCCCTGGAAGCACAACACAATTTGTGAAGTCTCTTCTATGTGAAAAATTAGAAAATTCAGATGAATTCAATGTTCAGTGTATAAAAAATGTATGTAATGATTTTGGAGATTTGAAAAATCTTTTACATGTTGACAATAATGAAATGCAAGTTACTTGGAAGATATTTGAATATGAGACATACTTAATGAAGTCAGGAGTTGAGGCCAAAAAAATTGTTCTCAAAGAGAGTGGATTGCCTTATAATGAGTTCATGAGTAAATTTCGCAATGTCATATATCCACATATCCAGCATTGTCATTGTGCAAGATGGCAAGCTAAGTAATTTTGTTATTCAAAGAATTGTTTTCCACCAGGTTGTATTCTCTCTATTGTAGATTTCTCTGATAACTATACATTTAGTCCTCAAACTGAGATTCAAAGTCAATATTATCATTCAAAGCAAGTTGTAATCTTCGTGCAAGTTTGCTATATAGGCATGCAGAGTTAGCGATCGATGGAATACAAAGTAGCAAAGATGATAGAATTATCATCAAAGAGGTTCACTTTTATATTAGTGATGATACGAATCATGATAGAAGCTATGTAGCTCATTGTTTCAAAATTTTTTTTGAAGACCTAAGATGACATGGCATAAATCAAGAACAACACTGGATATGGTCTGATGGATGTGCTGGTAAGTACATTGTTTTTTAAATTATTATTTTTTAATATTTTATATTTACTTTTAACTTTGAGACTTAAATTGTTTGATTGCTTAAATCTATATATATAATTACTTTTTTGAAGCTAATTTGGTTTTCAAGTGTTTAATTATTTGTAACTTCACATGACAATTTAAGTTTGCAAAATCCTTTGTTTGGTGAAGCAATCAACATGCTAGATGCAACACCAAATTTTTGTGGAATTTTTATGAGAGTGGACATGCAAAAGGAGAGCACGATGGAGCAGGATCATGTGTGAAGCGTGCACTTTGTCAACATGAACTTGCTGGTATGTAAAGTTTTCACCATATATATATGTCTAATTTAGCTTGATATTTTTTAAAATATTAGATATATATATTTAAAAACTAAATTAAATTCTTTTAAGTTCCTTGAAAGTAACAGGTGACAAATTGTGCCAACTTGTGTGTAACTTGTAGGTAATTCCATACGGAATGCAAACAAAATTGTTGAATGGTGCAAAAGTCATTTTTCTGCTCGTGACTCAACATACAACACACAGTATTTTTGGGTAGTTACAGGTACATGTCTAGTCAAAATTTGTTAAAATTTTGAATTTCAAAGTTCAAGTAAATACATGATTTCAAATTGAATTTTCAAGTTTGAATTTAAACAAATATTGATCGATCAAATCCTTATAATTTTCAAGCAATTCATGGTATTAGAAATTTGCATCAAATAATGACAGCAGGGAGTAGTAGGCCTTATGCAATTAATGTGAGAGAAAAATCATGTTTTTGTATTGTTTGCATTGAGGACAATGCAAATATTGATCAATGTGAGAATATTAGAGATGGGTATGTTTCACAATGGGAAATGAAACAATTAATATCAATGCCTCCTTTTGTTGAAGATGACAATGTCAATGTCTACGATCCACTATATTCAATTGATTACAAACGTGTATCTGATTTAGTTTTTACAAGTATGGAAATTGATTAATTTAGTTACAATCAAGATTTAAATATATATATATATATATATTCTATGTTTAAGTAAGTTTCAAATATAAAATATAAATTTTTACAACTTAAATGTATAATTTACTTTATGTATATATGTGGTGTGTGTATAGGAGATATTTTCACTGTAGTTGCAGATCCTAAAAATGTGGAAGGTGTAGATTACTATCTACTAAGATATACGCAACCAAAAAGAAAATTGGTGGAATCAATGACAAATGGTGATGGACAAGAGTATCTCATTGGATCAATTGTTATTGAAGGCACATATTATCAACAAATAAAGATAGATAAAAATGATATTATATTGGTTGATTATAGGCCAAGACAAAAGGTTCTACATTACAGTCACTTAGTTTTGGCAACAAAAATAAATTTAGAAACTCTACCTAAAAGAGGATGTGCCAAACAAAAGTGGAGGTTGTCTATTGAAGATCATGAAAATATTTTAGAGATAATTAAAGATAGAGAGGATCCATATTTTATGTACCAGGAGCTTTAAGTTGTTTTTTGGATATATGTACACATTTATGACTCCAGATCTATAATATATATTTGTATTGATTGGACATGTGACATGATTTAGAATGGGTTTTTTTTTAGAATGTGACATGTATGTTAGATCATATATATGCTTGATACAAAACCTAGTGACTTAAAAAATGTTTTCATTTATGTTTTGCCTAAATTCCTTTAAATCATCTAAATTTCCAATTGCATTTTTACATGTTGGACATGGTTCATTCTTTTAAGTTCACTCAAGAATCTCTAGAAATTCCTTGATTGTATTTTTATGTTTGACATGGAATTGTTAAACTTTCACTTTCAAATCTTTGAATTTAAATATTTATTCAACTCCACTTATATGCATGAGCCAGATTGAATATATATATATTGTAGACATGTAAAATATACTGATTGACATTGTGCATCTGATCCTGACTTACTAATATCATTTCTTCCTGAATCATCCCTCGGTCTAACCATTTAATCAAATTCCCCTATCTGATTAAATTCATCAATTTTCATCCCTTAATCAAATAAATCATTTTATCTAATTAAGTCAATCTCTTAAGTTAATTAAATCAATCCATCTGATCTAATTATCCCTATTTAATTAAATAATCAATTTATTTGATTAAATCTTTAAAGTCTATCCATTAAATTAAATAAATACAAACCTTATTTGATTTAACCTAACACCATCCCTTTTAATTAAATAAATCAAAATCCTTATTTAATTAATCTCATGTCATATTCCTCTCTTATTTGATTTAAATAAACCCATAAATCTAAGTCAAATATGTCACATCATCTAATCTCTTGTTAAATTAATTAACCCTTGATTAATTTAATCTCATCTCATGTCACATCCTCTAGATAATGCAAGTTGCACATGAAAATAGATCTAATTCATTTATTAAATCCCTATTTTCCTCACAAGGCATCTTTTGGAATATTCTTTCAATTTGAATTCAAAAATTCTAAGTCAACATGTACATCCAACAAGGTATTTAAAATCTCTTACATGTCCTTTGCCTTGAGCAAAGTGGCATTTATTGCATTTTCCCTTCCCTCTTACATGTCATTTCAACATATTTGAATTTCAAATATTGGCATTTATTGGCACAAACCCCAAATCTTGCACATCCATCATCCATTCATAGCTTAACAAGTGGCACCATATCATTGGATGAATATTAGTCCCACATTGCTCAAGTTTGGGCATTCATCCATCTTGAAATCCTATAAATGAAGAGCTCTTCTCCTCATTTGATCATCCACAATCCAAGCAAGGTCACCATGCTAAAATACTTAGCCATTTCCATTCATCAATCTTGAGTTCTTAGTTAGGTTATTGCAGATTTGGGCTTGGAGCTCTCACCATTCATCATCAAAAGTGGATCAAATCTCTTCATCAAGTCAACATATCAAAGTTTGCAATCATAAGAATTGGGAAAGGGCCAATTTTCACATCAAATTGACACCAATTTCCCCATGGGATCAATAGTTTTCTTTTCTAATTAGGATTTATCTTATTTTTGTCATTTGCATTGTGTTCTTCAATATTTTCTTCCTAATTTGAGTTTGTAAATGGATTTCATGGGGAATCCTTGTTTATACTTGCAATATCTAACTTGAGGTGTTTATTCTATTTGTTTTGCAGGTATCTAGGTTGGGGTTCACACATATATATACGTGCAACAATTTTTTACAAAACCTAGTTTATGTTCCAATTTTGCATTTAAATTTAAATTTTCCATGGAATTCTTAAGTTCACATGAATCTTTCATTTCATTCCAATTTTGCATTTAAATTTAAATTTTCCATGGAATTCTTAAGTTCACATGAATCTTTCATTTCATTTGAACATTCAACTCCATGAACTTATATAATTATCTAGTTGATTTGGTGTTTGAGTGGTGAAGAATCCAAACATAAATGTTGTCTCTAGTTTTCTTTATTTTTTATACATTACTAATGCACGACATTCAATAATTTTAAATGATCATCTGGATTTTCATGTATCCTAATCATCACATCCTAATTTTATTATTTTCATTAAGTAAGTGCATCCCTCATCCTAATCATCAAGTTAAGATCACTTTATCAAGTAATAACCCATTTAACCATAATCATCCTAGAATCATTTAAAAATAATCCATCTAGATCCATCTCAACCATACATCCATTCTCCATCCTTAATAAAAAAATCAGCACTTGAACATCAAAATTTGGTTACTCGGTCTCAATCTAGTCCATACATCATATTGTCCTTTCATCATCATCCAAATCTTTCAACATCTAGGGAGCTTATCCTTAATCCGGACTATCATCCATTTCAAATCCAATCTCCTAATAAAAAATCACTTGACCTTATAATTTGATTTTGTAAGACCCCGATTTTCCTGTGATTAATACCCAACCTAACTTTTTACATGTTAAGTGGTATTGTGGGCAATAAATAATTTAATTGTGTGACAACATTTTTGTTTGTATTTCATTTTGACCTATGTTTCGTTGTTTCTACCATGAAGGTGTTAAACACTCATGAAGTGTGGGATATAAATGGAAATATTAAATGAAATCATTTACAGTAAAATATTAGGATATTCAACTAGAGGATTTATGTGATATATGATTGTTGTTTACGGTTTCATTGGTAATGTGCAGGAAAGAAAGGATGTCAGTACAAGAAGGGAAAACCATTGAAAAGAAAATCAAAAGACACCTTCTTGTGGTTATGAATTTGATCCCTTTCGGGGCTTATAAAGAAACAAAGTTAATATGTTGGTAGATTAAGGTGTAAGGTTTGATATTAAAAGGATAACTTACTTTTGGTTTTTGAGGGCATTTAAAGGTGAGTCATATGGGTTTAAGTGGGGTTAGGGTTTAGGAACCCTTATTTGAAATTGAAAATAAGGATGGACCCTTAAATAGGGCTTTAAAGAGGGTTGTTGGTTATTTTCCTTGGTTGAGATGCAAAAATAAACCCCCTAGGGTCTATACCATAGTGGTAGGGGTCAAGTAGGCATAAAATAGTGCCCTAAGGACATGATTTGACTCCTGAAAAGTTCCCATAATGAAGAGTGACGAATTTTGAGGAGAGGATGGAGAGGTGAAAAGATTTGGGGTTGTCCAAGTGCATGTTGTCTCTTTAATGAGAAAAGACTCTCATTGAAGAAGGAAAGTACATTCCACACCTCCCCATCCAAAAAGTTGCAAGTTGAAACCACTATATAGTTGGAGAGGGAGAATGAGTAGGGTGTTACCCACTTCTCCTTATGGAGAATTGAAATTGAGATAGAAGAAAGGAGAGTGAGAAAGATGGCTTGGTTGGAGAGGCAAGAAGGGTAGAAGAGTTTAACCTATCATCTAATGAAAAGAGATAAGTCTTCTTCTCCCCATTCCTCATTGATTAATTGTTGTAAGAAGATAGTATTTTTGTAGGGGTTTTCATTGAGTATGGTGAGTGGAGAGCTTGGATGTTATGCTGTTTTTTTTTAACTCTATTGTAAAATATTTAGAAGACTCCATTTATAATTTTGGGGTTAGTAAAATTCTTGCTCGGGGGTATGGCTAGAGCCCATGAGGCTCCATGACGCCATTACAGTAGGGTGGAGAGCAAGCCTTAAACAGTTGTGTGTCCTTCATGGTATTTATTTAAAGTTGTTTGTAATATGAAAATTTGGTGATTTGTTATACTTGAAAGAGGATGGAAAACAAGAAAAAATATGATATTTGGGTTACAATGATGTTTCCTATGTTCTTCCAATATACATTAGTTCCATGTAATAATCATATAGTGTTAAATATATTCCTTACAACTAGAAAGGAAAATTATGGTATTTTATTTTGTTAGATGTGTATTCTATTCAAATTCCTAGTCATAGAAATTAAAGTAAAAAAAAAAAAAAAGATAAAAACCAGTGTTCTTCTAAGTACTTTTATGCATCATTTGTTTCCCTGTTTCAGAATATTTATTCTTATGTATATACATACACAACCTGCTTTAAGAAGAAAGTTGATAAAGTGAAAATGAAGGTGAAAATAATTAGTTTGATCAAAATATTGAAAATTATTCCTTCTCAACATTTAAGCACTTATTGGAGAATTACCTTTAATAAGAAAATAAATTTAAATAAAATAAAAGAGAAAACTCATCATATTTCTTCAATATGCGCATACAGTTTACTAGATACACAGTTTTGAATATATGAACATTTATGATTAAAAAGGTTGATGGTAGATATGCACCACGATCGTATCCTACCTAATGTTCATTATCGTGGGAAGGTAATTTTAAGTAAAGTAGGAAATGGATCCCTGTGGACCTTATATGCATGTCCTTTCCTTCTCTAAAAGAATTACAAGAATTTTTACTATCTGTAGAGTGCAGGACAAAACTTGGGGAAGGGTGTTAGAAACCCATATCACATATAGTAAAACAGAGTAATAGAAAATATTATATGAACTACTGTTACTGAAGGGCGAATGAAGATTGACACACTTCACCAGAACTACTAAGAACTTATTTCGAGAGAAAGATTCTAAAAAGGAAATTAGAAACGAGGGGTCGCAAGTTCTGTGTTAGTTGAATCATAGAGATCTAGTTCATGGTTATCATCCTTTTCTTCTTCTACAGTTACTTCCTCTTAGCTTACATATTTAGAAAACATTAAGTCAATAAATCAAAAGCTTTATTTCACCTTCAAGCATAGCAACGTAATGCATAGCTGTTTTCTTCCCTCCAACAACAGTTTTCCCCTCATTATCTATGCTACCTGGGAATTAAAATTCATGCAGAAGCTTGACGGCATCGGCCTGACCAAGGATGAACCAGTTGTTTTCTCTAAAATTACCAGTAGTTGTTGTTGTGACCCCATGATGTGCACAGCCCTTCAACAGGGATTCACGACCCTTGGCCTTTCAAGGGAGAATACAAATTTTGATATGTTACCATGAACAGTGAACACGAAAAATGAAATTAATACGACACGAGCAATGTTATCTGGCGTGCATGAATGAAGCTAGCAAAATTTACTTGACCTAAATTGGTTAAAACGATAATATCATTGTCAATGTCACGCATTAACAACATTCCACAACTCTCAACTGAACTCGCTACTGTAATTAATCCTCAATCAATGCACAATGTAGTTGCCTACGTGGAGTTAGAGAGCCAAGGAGATATTGTATCTAAAACTGTAGGACAATAGTATGAACTGTCTTAGCTCTCTGCAAACGTATCTGACATGCCATACATAATTCACGCAACCAATAACTGCAATTTACTGGGGAAGCCGTCCTTTCTGACCAACATTTAATTGCGAGAATGTTTCTTAGGCAACAAACTTAATAGTTGAGTGCTTTTTTTTTTAATTTAGTTTTCTTTCATGTTAAATTCATTTAAAGCCTCAATTTTACCCCATGTTTTTTTTTTACCGTGTCCCACTTTAGACCATTAATTATATGTTCTCAGTAAATTTGGTAATTTGTTTGATTAATAAGCAATAAGAATAGAAGTATGGTTAATTCATATTTGATTTGTGCAGGCATTATTATCGTTAATATGAAAATTAGCATTGCTGTCATTTTGTAGATTAGATGGCAGCCACACATTTAATGTTGAACCAAAATTAAATAATCTTATGATTGTTTAGGTTAAACGAAAATAGCATCAATAATTAATGCCACTAGCCATATTTATAAAAACAAATTCGTAATAATCTTGATAGTCAGATTGATAGCAACATTATCGGCATTAAAAATAAGCATAGGGCGATAACAATATTAAGTGAAATTAGCATGATAGCAGCAATAGGAATAATACTCGGGCATTTGAAATTGATTTAGTTTTAACCCAGAAAAAATAAATAAATAAATAAAATATGATAATACAATCGTTGTTTACTTTAGGAAACTAATTGTGGGGAAAAATCAATATGGTGTTAGCATTATTGTCAGCAATAAATCAAAGTAGTAACCTGCACAATGTAGAGGTGGGTGCCACTATCATTATAGTGAGAATATACAAGCATAACCTCTAAATGGTGTTCTCGTGAATTGAATATTGAATTGATATTAAGATTTACACTAATAAAGTTCAAACGAATTTCAAGATTGACAAGTGCCATCAATTTAAACAACATTGATGGTTAATAAGGTGTAAAAATAGTAAAAATAAATATGTGCAAAGATAAGTAGTTCCTTCTTTCTCACATAACATTTTAAAAAAAATTATCTATATAAATTTATCAGTGAGTAACAATTGATCTCACTTTGAGATTTAATAATATTATACATAAATATTGTATGTATATATGGGGTATTATAGTATGGTATAAATATATATGGATACACATTTAATATTGTTAAAACGATATTAAGATTGATAAGCGTATCTGTGCTAAAGATTAATACACTTATTGAATAAAAATGATAGTAATATTAAACTAGTGTGTGGTATTTTCTATTTAAGCCTTGAAATGGTATTAGGAAACTATAGGCATCATTAATCTCTATTGAGTTAAAAAGAAAAAGAAAAATAAAAAAATGAATTGTTAGGTTTTCTTGCTGAAAACAATATTGAGGGTAATATTAGTAATATAAAAAGGTAGAAATTTACTAATATGATAATAAATATTTGAGTGGTAAATTTAATTAATTATTATATTAATTAAAATATTATTATTGGTGGTTAATAAAATTGCTAAAATATTGGATATATTTGAAGAGTAAATTTTATGTTATTATTAGACAATGTTATAATATTAAATTGACTTTCAAAATAATACTATCATGATCCTTAAAAAAAAAAAAGGTACAACTTGTTACACCAAAGTTATTTAGTTAAAAATAAATAAAATCATGCTAGTTTTCTAGTTAAAAACTTGGGCATACAATCACATTAGTGGGATAGTCAAATTGGGAGTAAAATAAATAGCAAAAGCATTTAACTATGTGAACAGTAGTAAGATTTATTTTTACAAGTGTAGTAATAATACCATTCTTAAGTAAAAAGGATATGTTTAGATGTTTGACTAGTACATAATTATTAGTTGGTAAAATTGATAGTAAAATTAAATGGAAAGATTATTAATAAATGATAAAACTAATAGTAAATGTTATAGTTGGTAAAACTATCATTAAATTTAGCATAAATGAATAACGATCTTGATGTAATTAGAAGTAAACATAGAATTGGTAATTAATAGCGATATTAATATTAAATTGTGCACTTAATATAGATATTACTAGTGTTCTTAATATTAAATTGTGCACTTAATAAGGGTGGTATTTAAAAAAAATAAAAAAATGATGGTTGTGTTTTGCCTTCATGCAAAATTATGGGCATTACATAAGCTTAACTAATTCTTGGTTGCCATTACAATTACTTAAATGGTAAATTTAGATAATTTAATAATTAGTGAAGAGGTAATTTTAAAATAATAATTATAATTACTATTGTGAATGGTATTGAATAATGATTACATTAGATAAATATTATATTAATGATGTATGAAAAGTGGGAATAAAAGTGAATTGTAGATTATCAAATAACACTATTAATGATACCCATACTCTTAAATAACAATAATATTCTCTTATTTTAGATCATTAGGTCTTTTAACTAAATCACACAAATGTTATATTTATTATAGCAAATCTCTAATTAAATCAATTTGATTAAGTTAGGATAATTCATCACCCTAGTGGCATGCATGGACAAGGACGCAAACAAAAGATTAAGTCTGTTGGTAGTAACACTTGCAACCCTCTTATCTCATCACAATAATTACAATGCTAATTAGTTTAAAAAAAAAAATAGTTCAAAAATTATGTGAGTTTTCTTGTTGAAAATTCTAGGCCTGACAGATTTCATCTTTAATCCAAATTTGCTTAAGAACATTAGCTCCTATCTTTTACTTGTATAGTTATTAAATCCATTTTGTTAATGTTATATTGTATCCAGGTTCTCTTGGTTTGGTCTTTCTTGTTCACCTCAAGGTGCATTGGAATATATGAACATTGTAGTGAATCATAGTGATGGTGTTTGGGGTGCTTGAGATAGCTACATTTTGGCATCAATTTAACCTTGTTTACCATGTATAGCTTGAGACCATGTATGTAATGGTCCATCTTTCTAGTACAATTAAATATGGATTGATCAATTTTTAATTTATATAGAATTGTCATCTAGGAATCTATCTAGATACTTATATTAAATGTGCATAACGTTCAAGATTTAAATATATCAATTTCCAATTGCACATATATATAAATGTTCCACATGTAATTCTTAAACTTTCAAGACTAGAAATTTGATTTCATATACATTCAACTGGACACACGTATAGCTCATCATCTAGTTCAAGAATTCTTTGCATGCACATTCAAATGAACACATGTGTATTAGATTATATGGAATTCTTAGGTTCATGTATAGCATGATATATGCACAATTTAAATGTTTAAATGTATTTAACCTAGACTGACCTTAAAAATGAACATTTAGAGCTTTAAAGAATTCAAGAACTATCATCTATTTCCAATTGCATTTTTATGTTCTACTTTAAAATATAGCATTAATATCAAGCATATTTGCATTCAATTTTTTCTATTTCTTGGTCCCTATTTATTAAAGAAAAATTCATTTGAACTATTTATTTAAATTAATTTTGTGTACATGTCCATCTTTTTAAATTTACAAATAGTAACCATTACATAGTGGACAACATTTTGATTTCACGATGTAAATAGATAGGTACAACAAGTGCATTTGAAAAAACCATAATTTAAATTTAAATGAAGGTACTTGTTCCTTGCTAAATAAATAAAACCATAAAATAATAATGCACAATGTATTTATAGATGTAATGTAAGTGAACATCAAACCATAAAACATAAATGTATGAATGTTACATGTAAATCATAACAAGTATATATGTGTACCATAAAACATAAGTACAACACGTGCAAATGTTCAATACATAAATCATAAAAAGTGTCTCCAACATGTAATAATATGATCTCAAACATGTAATACTATAAAACAAATCTAAAAGAGAGGGATGTTTGGTATGAATAGAATCATCAGATCTCTGGTCTGATCTATCCCTCGATCTCTCCCTCAACCTCTCCCTCGATCCATGGCTTGATCTCTCCCTTAATCCACAGCCCAATATCTCCCTCGATCCATGGACCGATTGCTCTGCTGATCCAAGATGTGTGGATCCATGTCCCGATCCAAGATCTCCTGATCTATGCCCTGAGCCTTGTCCCAACCCCTACATGTGTTCAAGTACATATATGTAAAATTATCTAAAATTACAATGCACTTGAGTTCAATGTGTTCAAACTTAAACATCAAGTAATTATTTTTTTTATTAAATTTAAATGTACCTCATCTACATACTACGTGGGATCGTCATCATGCTCCAAATTTCCAAAGTCTGACAAATCACCATACTGTTTAAAATTTTCAAGTACATAATTTCAATCAGGAGTTAAACTAGAAGTTTTTAAAATGCATTACATAATTTTTAAGAACATAATTTTATATATGTATTTAAATTATAAATTGAAAGTACCTATCGTGCCTGCTCGATGGCTCTACCAGTGTCACGAAGATCACGAGAATGTAAATACATCACAGCCTGGGGCTTTGTAGCATGTACAGTATTAGTGGCAAAAAGAAGCCAACTATATGTACCATGGACAAGATCAGGTGTCGCAATAGCCTCAACGTGACCTATAACATCCTGACAACTACCTGGAAAAGCTAAAGGATCAATAGAAACATGATGCGCATGGGATCCTATAGGCTGATGTGGAATATCCTGAGCTACATTTGCCACCCCATGGCTTGTATGTGTATGAGGATATCACTGTCTAATAAATTTTGGTACCTCGTTAAGAGCAATCCCATGGTCCTCATTGATAACCTGATATGTTGCTAGTAAATCCAAAATTGAGAGTCTACACATATTACGCAGAGTCGTGTGGGTCATATGCTCGACATCTGCAAGAGTAGGTAGATCGACACTAATAAATGGATCACATGATGCAGATGTAGCCTCTGTGGGAGGAAGGTTGATCTGTGGGCATAATAAGTATCTACCAACTCGATCAGATGAAATTTGATCAATCTGCATCGTAATAAAGGCAATGCTATCAAAAATATGACTCTGAGTGGAGCTTGTTGTTGCCTCCCCTACTACTGCCAATTCCAAACGTTTTGGTAAAACCAAAAGGTTTGGGCCAACTAATGCCCTATTGTCCATAGGCAATGGAAAATTTGAAGGTATAAACTGTGGTTTGTCAAAAAAATGGCCTTTACCCTTTCCAGCATGCTTAGGATAAGATGTATAGTCCACCTCTATATGTAAATGAAATTATGCATATAATTGTTTGACAAAATATAGTGGCAACTCATCATTGTGAGGCCACCTATGATGCATTGCCAACCATCTAGGGTATATGAATGGCACAACAAGACGATCTTCACACCTCGTAACCACATATCCTCTAATTTTATTTTTTCCTCTATAAAATGGGAACATGGATAACACATTTTACTTGAAACTAATTTGGCAACTTCTCTATGTTTCAATGTGCCAGTAGCACTCATAGCAAGAGAAAAATAAAACTGCTCACTGTTGATTTCATCATAAGGATTGTATGATCGAATTGTCTCGATCATCTTAATAATCTCCTACCTAATAGTGACTAGTCTATCTCGATTAGCCAAATTGGGGGAGTTGTGAATTGTTTGCTTTAAAAATTTTAGAGCATTATCTAATCTAGTAATACTATCCTAAAATATATTTGATATAGTTTGAGCTTCTCGCTTAGAACGAGGGGAATAATGAGATCCCTCAACGGCCATGATATATATAAATAGATAGAGATTTGTATATCATTAAAACAAAATTACATGATGAACTAAACAAATTTAAATTGAAAATTTTTCAAAACTAAAAAAATATATATATTTAAATTAAATGTAAAATTTTCAAGTTTCAAAACTAGAAAAAAAATTTAAATTTAAATGTATTTAATGAGATCTAGTTCAAACTTTATATCTATCTCTATGTGAACCTATTAAATCATAGATCAGAATAAATATGGAAAAAATATATTTATCCTTTCAACCACTCTATACTAAAATTAGATCTATCAGAATAAAAAAAATACTCTTCATTACAATTGGTCACATATATATAGCCTTTCTTTGTAATCAATTGATTATTTTAATCAAACACTAAATAAAAAGGTTAACATTTCCTTAATCTTCAGATCTTCCTAAGTTATTCTGAGCCAGTGATTTGTTTCAAGTGCTACATGGTATAAAGTTGGCAGAGTGATGAGTTCATGTGGGCATTTAATTTTAAATTAAGAAGAGCTCACATAAATATAAGGAGTAATGGTTTGTCAAGCTTGACCATTTAAAATTATTTAGGGAACATAAGACTATGTGGCAGCTCCAAAGGCATTTGTTTGCTTGAAGAGATCATGTGGGTTCTAGACTGAGAGGACTAAATTGAATATTTTGTTTGCCCCAAATAAAACATATGTTGTAAATGTAAAAGTAAACATTTTACCTAATATTTTCCCATGAAAATTATAGTTTTTCTTATTCAATTTTGGAGTTGTCAGCACACCTATTTCCAACTTTTTCTCAGAAGTTTCAAACTGAATAGTGTTGCTAATCTTTATTTAATATTTTTAGGAAAATAATCTAAAGCTTCCTTTTTATGGTTTTGAATGTCTCATTGGACCACCCAACCTAGAAAGATCAGAGCTAGTTGTCTCCATGGAAGTATGTACTTGTGAATGTCTTATCTAGATGTGGGATCACTGGCTTGAGGTCATTTGAGAAAAGTTGGTAATAGTTTGTTTTGGGTGTATTTGTTTTCAGGTCTTTGATAATTTTGCCACTGCTACTGCTTCTGCTTGTTTGGTTGCAATGGTGAGGGGTTATAACGAGGAATCGGTAATTATGACCTGCCTTTATTGTAAAGACCAATATAAAACATATGATGTTGGAACCTGTAGAGAATGCTATGAAGAGGCAAGTGAAACGGAGGAAGAGCTCAAGAAAGAGATTGAAGAATTGAAAGCAAAGATTTCTTTTCTGAAAATGTGGGCACCTGAAATCATGCTCGTTGAATGTACCGACATCACTCTTGAAGTTAAAGATGGTTCCAAGATAAGAGCTCATAAAACTGTGTTGGTAATGCTTTATGTCCTTCATGTTTTTGAAATGTTTTAAACTTTAAAGATAAATAGTTTAAAAATTGGGAAGCAGGCAAGATAACATTCAACTGACATTATTCCTTTTGGAGATTTTATCATATAGATAACTATAAATGTCTCTAAAAATTGGGTTAAAGCACACATATATTAGAAACATACCAGGTAATAGGATTAGAAGAAAATCTTATATATACATTATTTACATATTTGCATTCAAGGCTAAGGAGTATGTAACCTGCCAAAGTCGACTGGGACTTGCACAAGCTTATCTTTTACTTGAATGTGACTTTGGTGGTGTATTATGGGTATGTTTGTGTGGGAATATAAAAATTTGTATCTTCGTTTAGAGCCCAAATGAAAACAATATTTATGTTATTCTGAGATGTGTAGAATGCCTACGAGTAACAAATCCTATTCTTCTTGGTATGGAATATATGCAATGGTAGATACATGAACTTGGGTCATCTGTGTGGCCAATTTGGGCAGAATTATTTGGTATCCATATAAATGCATTTTTTCTCTTTGGAGAAGGCATCTTAATTTGTATATTATGTCCTTTGATTTGAATCTTCTCTGGTACCAAACTTTGTTGCTCAAACATAAAGTAAAATGCAATTTAGTGTTTGTAAATCTGTAGAAGGTGTTTGCAAGTGGTTATCCTCTCCATGGTGCAATTTTAGGGGATGAGAGATTTATCTTTGGGGTCATATTTGTTGTTTTGACATTATTTCTGATTAGTTTTTTGTTGCAAAAGATGTAAAAGCTTTTCATTTATATCATATGAAATTGTTTGGTTGTCTATGGATCATTAAGAATCTTTTGTCATGTGATTTTTCTTGATTATGGGAATTACATTTTAAGTGAAATTGCAAACTGATTGATGAGAACTTAAATGCAATTTTGGTTATCTATTATGAATTCAGACAATAAAAAACTTTTTTATGTTTGGTAAAGTATTTTGATATACCCTAGCATGCACATCACAAATAATAGGCAACAAACCTTAGCAAAGTGGTAGGTCTCCATGGATGCAAATAATGAAAGAATATAATGGTTTAATGATTAGAGATTAAGAAATTATAAGACAATGATTCAAAAGAATTTTGGATTGAAAAAAAGGACACAAATGAATTTGATGCTAAAATAGAATCATTCTATTGGTGCTAAAAAGTAACACTATTTAAAATTCCATATTGCATCCTCTTTGCTTAGTTAGCTATACATTTTCTTGAAAAAGTTAAAATCATTGTATTGAAAGATGATGAAGGATATACTAACATCCTCTAAAGTTCGCTATGTAAATTTGGAGGGACATCCCTAAAGTATTGCAATGACATCTAAAGTAGGCATGTTTTTCATTATTGCAATGCTTGATAGCCCTTTGGCAACAACTAGGAAGATTATGCATCTAAAAAGTAAATGACCACTACTTAAGATGATTTGACATCAACATACCCTCTGTGTTGCAAGCTATATGTTGCCACTGACATTGTAATCTAACACCTAAATTGAGATTGGGGAGAGTTTTGACAATCTGTAGATGTAATTGTCACATCCCCATTGTAGGTTGAAAGGAAGGGACAAATTAAATGCTTTGAATTTTGTGAAATTTAGAGTTGAAAAGCAGGCATGGAGGTGGATTCGAACATAGGTAGTGTAGTTGTCAAGGAAGATTAACAAAATCTTTCATAATGCCATTTTTGGACCTCACTTTCGAAATTCTCAGCAAGAAAAGCATTTCTTCAATTTTTGTCATTGTACCAATAGGATGCATGCTTGGTCTATGGTGCAAGTTTGGGGCTTTGTAAAGTATGGTTTTGACCTCAGTTTTATAATATCTATAACTCAATAATAACTCTAAAAACAAAGCCAAATTCAGCCTCTTGTTGGAGTATTACAAAACCACAAAATTTTAAACAACAAAATCTACATATTTCCTTCATTAAAATCACATACAACAAGAATTCTCATAACATTGAGCCAATATAATGTAATTCTAGTGAAGTTCCTTCAAAAAATCATTAAACCCTAACCACAAATACACATTCAAATTTCTTTCAACAATTCAATGAAACCAAATGAAATATGTCTCAAAAAAATCTTAGATGTAATGCACTGAATAGAAATGAACTCAAACGATTATTCAAATGAGCACAGATAGAACCCGGTATATATGGGTGTTGTTGGTCCTCTCACCCTAAATACTTTCACCCGAGCATGCAAAATGCTTAGGCTGTATTTTATTTTTATTTTTTTTGACCTTTTCGATCAAGTGGCTTTCGGCCGAAAGTCACTCAGCTGAAAAGATGTCGACACGTAGGCACCATGTCACTGCCCCATGGCTTTGGTCGAAACTTTCTCGGCCGAAAACGGGTCGGCCGAAAGTAATTCGCTTGGAATTACTTTTTTGTCTGAAAATGTGACATAGTTTTGTGCTTTTACCCCTAAATAATTATAATGATGAAACTCTAGCGTATGTCTATAGATAATTATGATATATTTTAGAGAAGTGTACTTTTATCATTTAAATAAAGACATCAAATTTCCCATCATATTGTAGAAAGAATTTAATGGAACTGTTTGGCCTTAAAGCCTTTAATATTTAAAAGTTCATTAAATAATTAGTTTATAAAATTTTACTAATAAAATTATTTATTCACAAATATAAAGTGCTTAATTTGAAGTAGTTCTTCATATTAATTTATATATGAAGATATTGAATTTATATTCAAATTAAATTTCTTCTTTTTATTTACATCCATTTTATCACACATGCAAATGATGTTGGTTAAAAATTTGAATAAACTCTTCTATACTAGAATCAAAATTCATAATTCTCACATAAAACACACTTAATCCTTTTACCCTCTAATTAAACTACACATTGTCAAAAAAATGTAAATGCAAGAGATACTAAAAGAACTTATCAAAGCTTCATTAGTTATTTACATTATATGAAAAGAGATCACATCATTGGTTTTGTATAAGCACTTATCTCTAACATTAAGTGATTATAAATTGGAACTACATTTAAATGATTCTCTCTATTAGGTCATGAAAATGTAGGTTGTTGAAGTAGGAGGATAAACACACATACCCCCTTTTCATATAACTATTCTCAACAAAATAAAATGCATTGGAAATGCAACAAATCAGATTTTAAAATCTACAACATGAACACTTGATTGCTCATTCATAATCTCCAAAAGAATATCACAATAACTTCTCCAAATTGACAATACAAATGGTGCAGCCTCATGGGCTAATAATAATAGTCTAAAAAATGATATAAAATTTATGTACAACAGCAAAATAATTTAAAAGACAACAACAAGTTCATTCTTTCAAATCTTCTACCAAAAACTGTGAAACAAGATCATCAAACACTTGCAAACTTCAATACAAAATATGCAACAACTCAATCATGGATTCTTAAATCCATTTGATGCTATTCATTCACTTCCAAACCTGCAAAAACATTCATACCAAACTAATTTCTCCTTCCCTCAACTCTCACCAAACTTCCCCTACAAAATCCCTCTTCTCTTCTCATATTCCCCTTCTTTTCACAAGCTGATTTTTTGCACTTTTTCTTGTGCAACTCTTAGGAGCAACCTGCAAGTTCTTTCTCCAAACTTGCTGCTATTGATTTTTGCCCCTTGAATACATTAAAGACTCCATTTTATCTAGATTAAAATATTTTTGAGATACCAAAATAGGCACCCCCAAATCTACTCTTTCATTTCCCTCCAATTGTATTTTGAAATTCTTCAATTTGTGTTAAAACTCATCATTAAATGCTTCCAAATATGGAACACAAAGTTGCTGCAACATATTCCATGACTTGCTACTATAAATGCCTCATAAAAATCAATAAAATCATCGACCAAGTTGTGCTCATTTACAATAATTTGAATACTGAAGTCATTATTGATTTTTCCCAAAAACACTAGCTTTTATGCATTAAAGCAAAAATCTGTTTTTCTTATCTTGGGTGTCCACTCTCTCCATCCCTATTTTTTAGGGATTTTGGAATCTCAAAAATAATATTTTAAATGGAATAGAAAGTCTCCAAAAACCTATTCCAAAATTTCCAATTTTGAATTTCAAACTCCAAAATTACCTCCTACACTTTTTCTCACTCCAGAAATGCAATATTTAAATAAAGACCAATTATTTAATAAATTATTTTGGCCTCAACATTGCAATTTATTTACCTATTGCATAATTAAACCAAACCTTAGGAAATTAAAAAATTAAATACTTTCTTTTTGGTTGATGAGGATAGCCCTTTGACCATGGATGCTCCTACATCAGACACCCACGGTAGAAAAGAAACATTTCATGAGCTGCACTCAAAAATATTTATAGAACCCATGTTTGTCTTGGATCCACTTCTCTTCTTTTTCCACTAGTATTTCTTTGTTCACCAATTTTTGCAACTTCACAACATTATCCTCTTTCATCTTTACTCCTCTACCCTCTATTGCTGGTTTAATCTCTCCCACTCTTTCCACCATGTCTTCTTCATGAAATTTTATTGCTTCAATTCCTTTTGTAAAACACATCACTGCAATCTAATTTATTTTACTCAAAACAACATTAGTACCATTATCAAGAGACTCATTTTCCATTCCTCCTAACAAGGAATCATAATCACAAATCAAAACATCTTCATGTCCACTATTCTCTAACAAAGATTTACTATAAAACTTTTCATTTACCTTCACTTTACACTTCCCCAATTTAACTTCATCAAATTGATCTACTACTGCAATAAAATACTCTATTTCTACATTCTTATTGTCATCAAAGTAAACACCAAAATCTGATTTTCCCTCACTTTTACCTACAAACTTCATCTCACCTGAGATTAACTCATCCCATTCTCTTTCAATTGTTGCCATCACATCAATAAATCATCCCCTTCACTTTCTTCTATGTCCTTCAAAGGACACTCTTTGGATGCAACTTCATCATAATCACATTCATCTTCATAAAAATATTTATCAAAAATGAATTTTTCCTTTTTATCTTCCACTGTTGCAATTTTTTCTTCCTTTGCAATAATTTGATCCCATTCTCCTTCAATCTGAATGAGTAAATCATCCTTCTCAACTTCATAGGTGTTCTTTAAAGAACTCTCTTCTACTACTGCAATCACGGTAGTCTCATCCTCCATGTCTTCCAATAGACATCCCTCTTCAGGTTCATCAATCTCTTCGTGCTCATACTCTTCTTATTCCTCAGTGCCGCATGCATGACACTCTGCTACTTCTTCTTTATTTCCTATAGTCAAAACATCATTACAAAGATAAAACTTATCTTCAACTCTTCTCTCCTCTTGTTTCCTCCTTTCAATATTATCCCTCAATTCATTTATTTGTTGTTGGAACCTTATCATTTCTCTTTCTCTGAATCTCCTTTTTATTACCTCTATTCTGGGAATCCTTATAATCCATCTAATGATAATTCCCTTTCTCCTTTCCATTTTTCAGGCTTCTCAAATCCTCAACAACACAACTTTTCAAAACCCTCAGGTTCTTCACATGTAAACTACCTCACATTCGGTGATCTATTTACAAAATATTCACTCTCAAGATCTGCTAGCTTCAACCCACACTCACAGGTCCTGCTGCAATTGCTTCACGTTCGGCGCTCTGTTACAAACTCAAGAAATTTTGCTCTAATACCACTGAAGTAGGAGGATAAACACACATACCCCCTTTTCATATAACTATTCTCAACAAAATAAAATGCATTGGAAATGCAACAAATCAGATTTTAACACCTGCAACATGAACACTTGATTGTTCATTTATAATCTCCAAAAGAACATCACAATAACTTCTCCAAATTGACAATACAAATGGTGCAGCCTCATGGGCTAATAATAATAGTCTCAAAACTGATATAAAATTGATGTACAACTGCAAAATAATTTAAAAGACAACAACAATTTCATTCTTTCAAATCTTCTACCAAAAACTGTGAAACAAGATCATCAAACACTTGCAAACTTCAATACAAAATATGCAACAACTCAATCATGGATTCTTAAATCCATTTGATGCTATGCCTTCACTTCCAAACCTGCAAAAACATTCATATCAAACTGATTTCTCCTTCCCTCAACTCTCACCAAACTTCCCCTGCAAAATCCCTCTTCTCTTCTCATATTCCCCTTCTTTTCACAAGCTAATTTTCTGCACTTTTTCTTGTGCAACTCTCAAGAGCAACCTGCAAGTTCTTTCTCCTAACTTGCTGCTATTTATTTCTGCCCCTTGAATACATTAAAGACTCCATTTTATCTAGATTAAAACATTTTTGAGATACCGAAATAGGCACCCCCAAATCTGCTCTTTCATTTCCCTCCAATTGTATTTTGAAATTCTTCAATTTGTGTGAAAATTCATCATTAAATGCTTCCAAATATGGAACACAAAGTTGCTGCAACATATTCCACGAATTGCTACTATAAATTCCTCATAAAAATCAATAAAATCATCAACCAAGTCATGCTCATTTACAATAATTTGAATATTGAAGTCATTAATTGATTTTTCCCAAAAATACTAGCTTTTATGCATTAAAGCAAAAATTTGTTTTCTTATCTTGGGTGTCCACTCTCTCCATCCCTAGTTTTTAGGGATTTTGGAATCTCAAAAATAATATTTTAAATGGAATAGAAAGTCTCCAAAAACCTATTCCAAAATTTTCAATTTTGAATTTCAAACTCCAAAATTACCTCCTACACTTTTTCTCACTCCAAAAATGCAATATTTAAATAAAGACCAATTATTTAATAAATTATTTTGGCCTCAACATTGCAATTTATTTACTTATTGCATAATTAAACCAAACCTTAGGAAATTAAAAATTAAATACTTTCTTTTTGGTTGATGAGGATAGCCCTTTGACCATGGATGCCCCTGCATTAGTTGTAAATCCTAAGAAAATGTCAGGCTCTATGGTTAGACTTAAAAAAAATTTGAACTAATGAACAAAGTTAACCTATGTGGTTGATGATTCCCTACACTTCAAGCTCTGTTAAACCTAGGCGGATGAACCTTGATAACTAATGCAGATTTAAGCAAGTTGTATGACTTAATTGGATTTAGGGATCTATCCACAGTGGCATGAGATATGGAATAGATTAAAACTTAATAGCTACTCCTACTCTTAGTGCTGAAATTTGAAATGTGAATGTATAAATAAGATTTTGTATATTTTGAAATGGAATGGGTATGACTAGTGCCTACTCTTATTGGGCTAATGGATTCAAGAGGTGAATGATATGTGACTAACTTATTGGATACAATTCAAATTGTTTGGCACTTTTAGAAGTTTGTGACTAGCATAAACGTGCAAGAATGTAACTATTAGACTCTTCTTATCAATCCAAATGATTCTTTTCAGGTTATTGTGATTAATTAATAGGAAGTTTTAATCCTTTTGAAGGAACCAGTTAATTGAATCACACAAAAGCAACGAGTGTGCCCTGACAAATCAAATATACTTCTAATTTGAATAACAAGATAGAATCAAACTGGAGACAATATGATAATTTTATCAATTATAGGGCTCTTCTTATCAATCCAAATGATACTCCCATATTAATGTGATTTATTAAAAGGATTTTCAATTCTTTTGAAGAAACCAATTAATTAAACCACACAAGAACAACAAATGTGGGCCTTGATAAATTGAGCTTGACAGACCAATTTAAATAATAAGAAAGTACCAAACTGGAGACAACCAGATAATCATATATACTATTAACAAACAATTGACACTAGAATTTAGCCACCTAGTTAAACTTCTTCTCCATTGTATTTACTTCAAAAATGGTACATTGTATAGCAAAAGTCTTTTATGCTATAAAATATATATGCTAATATTGTCAAGCTACTCTATTGATAATCCTAATCTAATATCTTTTTCAATTAGGCCTTGGTTTCCCTTCTATATGTGGTAAGCTACAAGCCTCAGGATTTTACAAAAATTTGCATCATTTCTTAACTAAAATGATAACAACTGTACATTAGACATAAATAATAAAACTAAGAAGTCTGCAAATAATATGCAATGCACCACGATTCATTAATCTTCATCAAGTGCTTGTGATCACTAAAGATCTGTTCAAGGTCCACACTCCATGATAAGGCATTAGATAATTTTGATACTTCGATGTCCACTACTTCTCAATTTGTTCGAGAAATAAATAAATTAACTTTAGATAGGTGCTTGATGTATCCTATTTTAGCATATGCATTAACATCGCTAATGATATCTTTCATAGCATTCAAGAATAAAAATCCGCTCCAATTGTATATGTTTCTTCTCCATTACTCTTTCTTCATCGTTAATTTCATCAAGGACCATTGGTAAATATTGGGCGATTTCATTCTTCCATACATCTTGCTCCTTCATCTCCCCTTCATCATCGAAGAAGTTTGGTAAAACCATACTCAAAGATTGGTTGAAATCACCAAGTTCTTGTGTCAGTATGGTGTGGAAATGATCATGCATCTTCATTAATTCTTTGTACTCCTGAAACACGTGTTCACTAGTATTCTCTTTGGCTTTTATTTGTTCCTTTATCTCCTCCATTCTGATGTGTAATCTATTATGTTCTTGGTAGGCTGTAAATGTCTTGTTGTGGATAATCCAAACCTTATCAGCTTTCCTGAACATTTTTTCAAATATTTTTCTTACCAACTTTGAAGCCATTTTGAATTTAGTAGTCTTTAATTCCTTTCTTAATTCTTCATGTTTTTGCCAAATTATTTCATATTTTTGCTTCCAATGCATGGTTTTAGACATATCTTCAAGTACCTTTCTTTCACAGTCTACCAATGGATAATAAAGGCCAGAGGAGGAAGGAAACTTATCTCTAGAATTAATCACTTCTTGCTTTAATCTCTCATTTTTAGAAGCAAACCCCTTGTTATCTCTTATTAATTTTTCAATTTGAGCCTTAGTGAATTTGGCAAAATTTACATTCAATTCAGCAGTCTCAATAGGATCCACATCTCCCACTCGTACTAAAAGATGGTCGAATACTTGATTGGGGTTAGATAAATAAGTGTGGGCCTCTTCCCTAGTGGGCATAGAGCCCAAATCTATAAAGTAGCATTATCCAGATTATACCCTGAGCCAGTATAAATCTTGTCACTAGCTTCATTTTTCAGTTGCAAGGTTTTATTCTCCCTTCTCATGAAACTATCAAAGAATATAGTTGAACTAATATCCCATCCTGGGAGAAGCATGACCCTGGTAATAACTCCCATCCTATTTCAAGGGTGATATTTTTCATTTCATTGTCAACTTCTTGTAATTCTTTCAGAGCATTAGCTTCTTGCTTAGGATTATTTTCTTTCATTCTTTCTATTATTATTTTTCCTTTTTATTCATAAATGAATGACTTAAACTCTGGGGTTTGAAAAAATGCATCATCTGGAATGAACTCTTGAATTGTACGATGTCTTACATCATCAAAGAGTTTATCTGAGGCTTCAAATGAGACTATACTCCTTTTTGGTGGTAATTCATATTGTGGGATGGTAGGGGCAGTTATTTGTGTGACCTCATCCTCCTCTTCAATTTCATCTTCAATTGTAATGGGAGTGTCAACTAAGAAGCTAGCATTCAGAGTGGGTTGTGGTGATGAATGACTTAAGGGCATAAAGTTTTTAGCTTGTTTCCTAGAACAAGCACCTCTTCTTTTCTCGAAAGCTATGAGGGGTACATCCTTGGTCAATTATTCTTCATGTAGGATTAATTACTCAATTATTTCCATAGGGTCTTGTATTTCATGAAAGGCTTATGTATATAGAGGATTATTGCTTTTCCTCCATGCCTCTTCCATCATTTCCATGTTATATGCAACCTTTCTTATCATTGCTTGAGATTCATCATAGTTTTTGATTACATCATCTACAAAGAACTCATGCTCATATCTTTTCAACTTCTGTGTCATTTTAGCACTGTGAATGAAATTTTCAAGATCAAAATTTCCCCTCTTATTTCCTTGTGGCATACCATAGTAGTCTATCTTGTTGCCAATAGAATCATATCCTTTGTAGAAACAATAGTAAAATCACCAAAACATAAAGTTGAAGGCATGAGAGATTGTTTTCCATAACTCTTAAGATGCATATAATCTTGACAAGCCAATTTCCTTACTATCTCTAAATATGCAATCCTGTCAGGAACTATTCTAGGCAGAAGGAATGGAGCCGCCTCAAACCCATACACTCTAATCATAGTGCAATCCTCATAGGTATACCAATCTCCCTAGTTATGGTTTACCTTTCCTATTGGGTTTTTCTCTTTGGGTCTAAGAAATCTTTGTATTTCAGGAGATAAATTATAATCACAATGATGACTAAACAATTTGTATAAGGGTTTCACAAAGTGTTCTTCGAAGTACAGGTAATGGGACTTCCTACATCTACTATCCCAAATTGAAGTCCACATTTGTACTAGCCTTATATTCTCATCTTCATCCCAAGTTCTTAATTCTTAGTTCTTCTCCCCAAATCCCCATGGATTGTCCTTCATACAAGATCATGCGTATAATCAAAGAGTATTGTCTAAAAGTAATTGCATCACTATTGTTCTTTATGGAAGTGAGTGATGTGTTTATAACCTCTACCAAGTACTCTACATAGTCAAAAGGTCTGGCATCTTGGTTTTGAACATCTGCAGCAAAAATCATAGGGGCTATAGCCATTTTGGCAAGAACATCTATTCCCAATACTTGACCAACTAAGTAATATGTATATTGATAATATTATTCAAACAAATCAACATAAAAAGGATGTCGCTCATTACTAGAGAATATTTTGAGTCTACCCCTTGTATCTTAGGGTCTATGTCAATTTTCATCTCTTGTAGCTTGTGTCCATGTAGTGAGGAATTCTTCCAAAAGATCTCTAATTCTTAGTGGCATTTTTATAGATGTATCCAATTGAAAAACCATAGCAATATAATCTCTAGTGATGGGGAGAAAGTGTAACCCATCATGTGAATGAGTTTTCCTCATTTTAGGGTTATACATTTTAGCCAAAACCTTGATTAATTCCACATTGATAAACACATTAGGCACGTCGAGCTTTCCTAGAATCATATTCCATGGGTTTGACATAAGCTTATGCCTATACTTCTTTATGTAATGGTATATCAAATATGTCATATCCTCACTGTGGAGTCCACACATCTCCTAAATTCTTGTGTTTATCTTCTAAATTCTCAGCTGAAGGATTTAGCTGGGATATTTGTCTAGATTTTGGTTTAGAACTAGGACATTGTTTAATTAAATCTTGGTTTAGTGGTTTCGTGTCTACTTTTTGTCTTTTCACTTTGGGTTTCTTTGGTGTTCCTTCCATGTTTTAAAACCCTAGCTCTACTGCAATTCAAATAAACTTCAATAAATTCTTCACCTGATTCTTGAGTACTTACTTGAACTAGTGTCACCTTCTCTAAGCTTCTCACTATTGCTCAATCCCACATCCTCAACTTTGAGCTTCAATTCATTAAGTTTTTGAGATCTTATGAGTAAGATATATCAATATTTGGCACACTTCTATCGACTCTAGTTCATAAATGTTGTCCCTACTAACTTGCCAATTCATGGTGGCATTAATGTTAGTTGTCTCTTTGAAAGCCATGCCATTCATATCAGCCAGGTGAGAAATACTTTTTTCGCTATGTTGAACAGACTTTACTTATACTCTCACTGATATCTTGTTCTCCCTTTGACATGCTTGTTCCCTTGTTTCTTTTTTGGAGTTTTGAAGAGACGTGTGATTACTTCTCTTCGATATCATATGGTCCTTCTGAAAACTTCATCCTTGGTTTTACCGCTTTTCTTATATTCTTCCCTTTTTGGTTATCAGAGTTTCAGAGATACTTGCAACCCTCTCCCTTCGATATGTCAATGTCCTTTCGACAATCATCTCCCTTTTGTTTATTGGAGTTTTAGAGAGACTTTTATTTATCTCCCTGATACAAGCTCCTCTCTTCGATATTTCTTTCCTTTATTCCTTATTTCATAGTTTCAAAGAGACATGCTATTACTTCTCTTTGATATCCTATGGTCTCCTTGAAATCATCCCCTCAATGTTACTTTTCCACATTCTTCGTATCTCTTATCTCGTTTTCGAAGTGATCGGAGAGACTTTTATCAATGTCCTCTTGATATAAGCTTGTCTCTTCAAAAATTTGTTCTCAATTGTTTTCATAGTGTCAAAGAGACTTTTACATTTCTCAACCCAATAATTCAATGTCTCTTCAAAATTGTCACTGCGTCTACCAAGTCTTGGATATGTCAGTTGTCCATTATTTATTGAATAATAATTAATTATGTCTGAGAGTTTTTTTTGTTTCCTAAATGCCAAAATCATTTAGAATATTTAAAATATCAATATTTCTTCGGTGTCTTGTATTTTGGCTCATCAAAGAGAAAAACTATCTTTTTCCTCTGAAATAGTTAAGTGTCTTCGAAATATTCATTTCTGGGCTATTAGAGAGACTTCAAAATATGTCACTTCGAATTGTAGTGGTCTCCCCGATATTTGTGTTGGCTTGTTTTATCGGCTTATCAGAGAGACTTTAGCATAGTTCTCTCTGAAATGGCATTGCTTCACCAAAATGTGTTTCTAGTAACAGACTTCAGGGGATGTATGTGTAGACACTGAAAATTGACCACTTTAATTTGGTCAATTTACCCTCAATTTGACCAATGTCATATCCTCTATATTAATTAAATAATACCCTATTATTTAATTAATATTCATTATCCCTTATCCTTTCATCCTAATTTATTTATTCTATCATCTTTAAATCCTAGCCTAAAGTAATTAATTACCTTTAATTATTTACTCCCATCCCTTATCCCTTTTCCTCTAAATAATTAAATAAATAATCTATTTATTTAATTCCCCTCATGTCATATACTCCATCACTTTTTCCTAATTCTAATCCCAATCCTAATCCCCACCTAACCTACCCACTAAACATGTGCACACACTTAATCCAAGATTAAGTGGGCCAACCCTCTCCCAACCATTGATCTCCAAGATCTAATCTTGGCCATTCATCCAAAAATCCCCTAATCTATTTATCCCAACACTTAGCCATTTTTTTTCTCTCTCACCCATTTTTCATTGGAGCACCATTATGCTGCCAAAATTTTGAGTGAGCACACATCCAATCAAACATTGTGGGAAAATCTACACAACAGGAGGCTTTATACATTGGTTTGAACTCCTCATCACCCTTTCTTGAGTGTTTTGTGTGTGTTTAGTCTTTTTCTTGATTTCTTGCATTTTTAGTAGATTATAGAAACTGCACACATTTCTGGCACGCTTGGTTGGACCCACGTTACAGGTCTACTTTCACGTTTTTCTGTTGTTTCACATTTTGTAGGTTTGGATTTCACATGCAAGGGTGAATCTTCCCTCAAGGGGAAATTTTGCTAGTTACAGAGGCAGATTTGCATTAGACACAGGCAAACCCGATCTCGCCCTTCCGTGAAAGGGTGGACTTGAAACTAATAGGTGAAATTGCTTGACACAGAGGCGAATACACAGAGAGCTACCGAAATAGGAAAACATGCACAAGTTATAGAGGCATAATCATATATGCCTCTCCACCCAACAAGTGATTGGGACTTTTCCCCTCCCCCCAAACAGGCAACCCTGACATACAGACATGGACAAACTTATCTTACATAGAGGCAAATTAGTAATTATCCTGAATCTTAAATTTTTGAATTTGAGCTAGAATTTGATTTCGGTTTTAGGTACTAACCAACTAACTTGTTCATTAGTGAATGTGGTATTTTACTTATGATTTTTCTAGCATTATCCCACATTTGGCAAAGACCAGTGATTGAAACTACTAATCCATTCTTTGCAGGACAATCGGTCGAAGACCCATTAGTTAGCTTTGTCTGTTATTTTTCGCACTAATTTTGGCACACATAACTTAATTAAAGTGTTAATGACCCTTGTTTGTTGTGCTTGGGAGCAAGTTGTTGATGTATCCACTCCCCTTGCACCTTTCGGTGATCCTGGGTGACGAGAAATCACAAATTGTTCCAGTCCAATCTAGTCTACCCAAGAAGTGCTAGTGCGTCTAAGCTCTCCCCTTGCACTACATGCGAGCCTGGGGACCAGTCGAAGAATCTAGTATTTCCTTCCCTTAGCAGGACCTGCCTAGGATTTCACACATGGGGGATGATCCCAACCACATGTTATCGGTGGGGTATATAAACAGGAGAGAACTAAAGTTGTACCCCAATCCAATCACGTCATGTCTAGCGAAGCGTTGAAGCTAGGGTGATACCTAGATAAGATATACAAGGTTGGTCTGAGTTGCCAATACCTCGTTGGGGCTTCTGATCCACACTTGTGACAAATGGGTGTTCACAATTGTGCCTCACATACTTAGCATATATCGAGGATGCATGAGATAGCCTATATAGCCTAGATAGAGACTTTTGTTTTAGTCATAGCTTGGTATAGTGTAGGGAATGTGCACTCTACCCAAAAGTTACTCATCACATACTCCCTTAGGTTGAGATAGAAATCCCCATGGTGGACTACAATAGTCTATGAGAGAGAGCGTGAAGGTGAGCCCGTGGCATCTATTGATGACCCTATGACACAGAATCGCTAGCTATTCGCCTTTGCGAGAAAGGGTGATCCAGAGAACCGCCTCGGTATCACAGATTATTAACCTTGGGTTGTCCACCCAAGGTGGTGAACCTACATCAAGTTTGTAAACCCTTAACACTAATTTTAGGATTGTGTTGCCTAGTGTGTCTTATTTGTGTGATACCAATGCTTGTCATCAGTTTGAGTCAGTCTAGCCTTTCTATCTATTGTTTTTCATGTTTTCTGTCCTTTGCCACAATCTACCCCTACCCTCAGTAGTGAGTTTTCTTCTTATAGAGATGAATTCACATTGTGGACAGGAAATTCTACCCTGTAAAGGGGCAATTCCATTTCTGAGTCTAGTCTAGGTTATCCTTGGGTGAGTTCATCCTTGTCGTGGGAGAATTTTCTTTTGGGTCCCTTAGTTAGGTGACCTTTCATCCACCTATTACCCAAAATAGGAAATATTTTCCAGCCCTTAGGCGAGTTTGTGTCTAGTTCGTACCCTTTAAGTTTTCCCGTATCCTTAGAATAGGAAATCCTATCACCTTTTAGAGTGAACCTGCTATCCGCAGGGGCAATCTTGTGTCTCATCTGCATCTCCCTTGTGTGTACATCCACTAGAATAGGTGAACCTATTGTCTGTAGGGGTGAATCTATGTCCATCTGTACCATTCCCGTCTATATGATTTAAGACATAGGCAAACCTATTTGTTTGATAGGAAATCTCGTCATAGGTGTCTTTGTTTCCCATTCATACAGTTTAAACATAGGAAAACCCATTTGTTTAATAGGCGATCTCGTCATAGGTGTCTTTGTTTCCCATTCGTACAGTTTAAGATAGGAAAATTTGTCACTCATGATAGTCAATTTTTCTTGTGTCCATACATCCCAAGATAGGGGTGATCCTGATCCTTAGATAAGATATTTTTTCTATCATGTTCGCCTGTCTCTTTTGAGCCCCTTAAGATTTAGGCGATCTTGTGTCCTAGAAAGGCAGTCCTAAAACCTAAATAGGTGATTTGTGTCTCATTTCTACCTGTTTCTTTTGAACACCCTAGGACTTAGGTGATCTTGCGTCTTAGAAGGGTGATCCTATGACCTAGATAGGTGGAATTTATTGACACAGAGGTGAATCCATTGAACTTTAGATAGGCGATCCCGTCACCTAGAGGGGTGATCTTGTCAAACACAGAGGCGGATCCACTTCTCATCCAAAATCCAGAGAGTTAATCCTTCATGTCATGATTATCCTATATCTTATTCAGTTTGAAACTGTAGTCCAATAATTTTTCCTCTACATATCCATCCCTAAATGATCACTTTCATCTCATTAATCCTTGTCAGTCTATCCAAATGTCATCCCTTTTTGAGCAAGGAGTTAGCTAAACCTATCCTTCATTCATCCAATAATCATCCTAATCATTCTAGTTATATCCTTGAATTTAGGAATCTATCCCATCACCTCCTCTAATCATCCTGATCTAAGCTTAAATCCCATCCTAATATGAGCTTTAATCTAATCGTCCAAATCTGAGCTTAAATCCCATCCTAATCTGAGCTTTAATCTAATCATCCAAATATGAGCTTAAATCTCATCCTAATATGAGCTTTAATCCAATCATCCTAATCTAAGCTTAAATGAAATCCTAATCTAAGCTTCAATCCAATCCTAATTCAAGCTTAAATTGAATCCCAATCTAAGCTTAGTCTAAATCACAATTTGAGCTTTAGTCTATCCACATCCAAGATCTTCTGATATCAAAACAAATCTTATGGCCCCTTCTTCCACATTCTTCTAATTTATTCTACTTATCTTTACATCATCTCTCCTTTTCTTCTAATCATCTATTCCCATCTTTTCAATCCATATCCATCCAATCCCTCATCAATGCAACCAAATAATAATAGTCAAGGGAAATCCCAATTACGTTGATGATGATAATGAAATTCTTGTTGATAAAGATGAGTATGATAGAGATTCCTTTGATTCTATCATTTCTAGAAAGCTTTCTCTATCATCCAAAATCCAATCAGTCATTCAAGTTATCCTATCATGCCTTCATCCATGCCCGCTAGCAATCTTTATGCTACCTTCAACAAGGGATATCTAGTATATTCCCCATCCATGTATTCGCCATATCCTTCATCTACATATTTCTCTTATCCAACATCCAAATCCTCCTATCCCAATATTCCTACCTTAATTCTCCATCCACTTTCTCCAACACCAATCCTCCATCCACATCTTCTTATCTTAATCCACTATCCCAATACTCCTACCTCAATCCACCATCCCAATCTTCCCATCCTAATCCAACATCCACATCTTCTTATCTTAATCCACTATCCCAATATTCCTACCTTAATCTACAATCCCAATCTTCCCATCCTAATCCTACATCCCCATCCTCCTATCCTAATCCAACATCCACATCTTCCCACTTTAATCCACCGTCTCAATATTACTATCTTAATTCCCCATCAAATTTCTCCAGCATCAATCCACCATCCATATCCTCCTATGTCACTCCATTTTCAACTCCATCATGTCCTAATCCTCCACCTACTCCTAGTCCTCCATCCAATCCCATTCCTCCATCTAATTCTAATCCACCAATCCATAATCCTAGTCCTCCACCCATTCATAATCCTTCATCTACTCCTATCACACCATCTAAGCCTACAATAAGCAAGTGCCTCATTCCAGATGACATCCAAGGATTTATAACAAACAAGACATCCCCAAATCCACATCTTGATGTTGTGGAGCCATGCAACCCCACTGCATCATGTACGATCACTAGTGATGAGGCCCTTCGCCATCCTACACCTATCATTACTAGTACCACTACCAACACCCTCCAAACTATTGAAACCATCAAACCATTGAATCTATTGAATCCCCACCTTCTACTCCTCGAGCTATTGAAACTATCAAATACAACCAAATCAAATCCACTCCCCCTAGTCCTAGTATCACCAAAATCCACTTCCTTGAATTTCATGAGTCCTCCATTCTTCCATCCACCTCATCTGAAGACTCCCTCCAACACTCTTCCATCATCATGCCACCCGCACCCATTGAATCTTTCCATGAGTGTGATCCAAAGCATACCAAGCTATCCCCTCCACCACATCAAGATCTTGCCATCCCATTCACTCCATCTCAAGATCATACTAGCTCATCCACTCCATCTCATGATCCCATCGTCACTATAGATCCAATCACTCCATCTCATGATCCCTTATCACCCTCTACCCCAGACTGAGATCTTGCCATTACACCTAATCCCCCTCATGATTCCTTATCACATCCTCCTCTAAATAAAGATCCTACCAACCTATCATCTCCATCTCATGATCCTTCATATCCATTTAATCAAGCTATCCCAACACCACTTTTATATCCCCTTGGTACTCTCACATTCATCCATGGTGGTTTTCTTATAGAAGAAGAACAACATGTATACACCACCCATCCTCCTCCACCTAATAATGGACTTGCATCATGTTTCCATAATAATAAGAATCCTACCATAAACTAAATGCTCAAGATCATGAACTATCAAGGAAAATGCTAAGGCCTTCATGAGCAAGGTATATTGGAGCCCATCTATGTCAAAGAACACCCACATGCACAAGGTCTTGGATATATATCTCAAGACTTACAATCCAAAAATTTTGTTACAACCTCCATACATCCTAAGCGAGCCTCTTCCAAAATAAAAATAGGCTCTTCCCATCATTACACCACACCATCTATCACCATCCCTCCTCCTCCATCATATCACCTCAAAACAACCATCCATATTCCTCCTTCATCCTCCAAATCCATTTTGGGTTCTTATGTCCCTCCATCCACCATCACCCATCTTTCATCTACAATGTCTATTTTGGTTCCTTATGTCCCTCCATCCGCCATCACACATCCTCTGCATACTGAGTCCATTTTAGGACCTTACATCCCAAAATCACCTCCTCCATCTCATCTTCCTCATTCCTTCATCCACCAGTCACCTCTTCCTATCACCCATAATAAAAATCACACTTTCATATTCCCTAATCAGGATCAACAAAGGCACATAACTACACTTCCCCCATCCACACATCATCCCCAAAATCCTACCTCTATCACTCCATTCATATCCTCTCCACATCATCCATCTCCTCACACCTATCCTAATGCTATTGGAAGCACTTTGGATACCACAGTAAAAATGCATAAATTTAAACATCCACATGAATATAAAGCTTCTCATGTCCCCTTAAAAATACATGTTGAAGAAAATAAAAATCAAATCTAAAATCCAAATAAAACCCATTGGCCACAAAGTCCCACCAAAGAAAAAATTAGAACCATGTGGATACCAAAGAAAAAAGATGCAATTCTGTCAAATGAAAAATATGTAATAACATCCAAAGTTTCTAATCCAAAAACTAATGATTCCCATCCTCTATCTCCTAAATCTATTTTGGGTCCTTATGTCCCAAAATTCACTATCCCAACTCCTCCATTATCCCCACATTCTCCATCCATTAATCCTCCTATCATTTCACATCCCTCACCATATGTGCCAATGTTGGTCCTAAAAGAATTCCCCCATCAAACATATTCTCCATCATCCCATCCATACACTTTCCAATACCCCATCCATTATCCCACATATCTCCCTCATCCAATCCCTTTAATCAATTCCCTTGCATAATCCATCCATCTTTGTAAGGTTGTACCAACATCCAATAGTCACTTAACACATGGGCTCTTATTACCTCATATGGAACTTGATGCTTGAGTCCATCTATCCCCCTTATCACATGTATTCTAAATCCACTTATCCACATCCCTATCCTTATCCATCTCCATCCGCATACTATCTAAAAAATTCAAGAAAGTCAAAAGAGTTAAAAAAAAATCCATCCAATGGTGAAAACTTGGCAAACAAGCACCTTGGATAAGTACCATGATGAAAACCTGGCAAACAGGTGTCATGTGTAAATCCCTCATCCATTTTACTTCCACACTTGGGGGCAATTGCATCCCCTTCACCCATCTCCTCCATCCCACCTATCTTACACATCCTACCTGTCATATCCCATTTATTCCAATCCCTCCATCCTCCTTGTGATCTTGATATAGATAGGGGTAAACATATATACATGCTTTGGACATCTCCTGGCATCCATTCCCCTCATCCATACACTATCCTATTCCTCATCCTCTCCATCTACCTTCCTTGTCCACCCATCATGCTACCATCAATCTCCCTTCCTTATCCATACATATTATCCATATCCATCTCACACCCTTAGTTTTCCATCCTTCTATCTTCCATCCCTCCTGCCTCATCATACATGACACATCTAGAGCGAACCATCTCATTCTTTGTGACATAGTCCTTGGAGACATCATTGATCGATCCTATCATCCCTTCCCTCTCCCCATCCTTATCTTCCCATCCACCCGTCCAAAAAAAAATCCCTTTCATCTCCCCATCCTTATCTCCCTACCCATCCAAGAGAAAATCCTCTTCATCTCCCCATCCTTATCTTCCTATCCATCCATCATATCATCCCTTCCATCCCCCATCCTTATTTCCCTATCCATTCATCTCTGTCCTCATCCCATCTCATAATCCCTTGTCATTGGTATCTGGGTATAGGCTCCCCCCTCATGCAACCAAATGTCATCTATCTCACTATCATCAATCCCACTTTTTTACCACATCTTGCTACTCACACGTCACTCTTCATTGCTTATATATCCATCATGCCATCCTCCCAATTCATCTTTTAATGATCTGGATAACTATCCCATCCCTGAGCTTCACCTAATCCACATATTATTCATATCACCACCACCCTATCCACAAGGTCATTCTTGTGTCATCATGTAGGTTCCACCTGCGTATCCACTTATCATGGTCATCTCATCATCCCTTATCCATTTTATATCGTTGATCTTTTTTCAAACTACAAGGGCCCCTGTGCTTTCACATAGGCAAGGCCAATCATTTGATCAACTCCCAGGGTATTTTTTTGTCTTGTCTTTGCCATACATCATGGTATTTATTGTACTCTTTCCACTTTTATCCATGGTTGGTCGCTGGTCTTTTATCGAACTATGAGGGCTTTGTGCTTTCACATAGGCAAGGCTAATCTTTGATCGGCCCTTGAACCCCTAGGTATTTAGGGTGAATCTTGGTTTCATGTTGTGTAGTCAAGTATGTACCTACCTAGCTGGTTCCTAACAAACAAAATTTGTTACTATTGTGAGGTTCAATCAATTTCGAGTATCCTGAGTCATGTTAGTCATTTAATCTATCCTCCATCTTTGTTCTTAATAGGATGAATCCTTCATAATCAGACCACATCAATCTCATCCACCCTACTGATCCTATGGCAAAGGACGTTTAATTTTTTTTTATCTTTTGATACTCTTGGAATTTTTTTTTATCATTTAAGCTTCCTATTATACTTTTTCAGGGTCGCCACAATCCATCATATCATGGAGTGCTTTGATAGGTAAACATAGGGGCATATCTTGATTTTCTGCATGATCTTGTCTTCCTAGTTGCATACGTGGAACCCACCAAGATCCTTTGTGGTCTTGTCTTATGCTAGGACAACCTCTTGTGTTTGTGGTTTTCCAACATTGGCCCTACCAAATCCCCTATGACTTTGGGATGTTGAACTAATCTTTTGTTTTTTATGTTATTCCTATGAATGTGATATGACATCACCTTGGTTCCTCATACCCTAGTGCATAGTATCTCATGCTATATCAAATTAAGTGCTCACTACATGGCAGTTTTGATATGACACTCTTAATCCATCTTCCCATCCACTCACCCTAGATCTTTCTCATCCAAGCATCCTTTATCACTCCCCCTCATCTATCTATCCTATTTGTTTTCATCCCTCCACTTTCTCTATCCTCATCATATCTTCTTAGGATAATATAGATTTTTTATTCTAAGCATCTTTTCATCAATCATCATTGTTTCATCATTTATTCACTCTTTTTAGGATAATATAGATTTGTTATTCTAAGCATATTTTCATCAATCCTCATCATTTCATCATCTCTTCACTATTCTTAGGACAATATAGATTTGATATTCTAAGCATCTTTTCCTCCATCATCTTCATTCATTTCAGCCATCTCACATCCCAATCCAACCTCATCCATTCAATCTAGCACAAATCATCTAATCACATCCTTGGTCTTGTTCCTAGATTTGCTACAAGCCTTGATCCAATCATCACTGGGATGTATCCTTCCCTAGATCCTTTTGTGTTGTTTTGGGATGTATCCTTCCCTCATCAATAAATTTTTTATCATCTTTATTAGGATGTATCCTTCCCTATCCTTTTGTGTTGTTTAGGGATGCATCCTTCCCTCATCAGCAACACTTTCATCATCATCATCGGAATGTATCATTCCCTATATTTTTTCATTTTTTTGGGATATTTTATTCCCTCATCAACAACGCTCCACCCATCATTAATCCATTTTGGCTTGTAGCTTGACTAGGGCAACATCACATTTTTCCTTGAATCCATTTGTGCTTTCTTACTTCTCATCTTCTCTTCTCATTATCTCTTCCTCCTCCCATTCTATATTTTATCTATCATTTTGCATCACCTTCCCCATCTACTCTTGCATCACCTCATCCATTTCGAGAGCACACCTGTGTTCTCTTGAACCTGCATGTCCTCTCGAGGGGTATCCCCAATCCCTAATCCTTCTTCATGTCATCTTTCTACTTAGTCACTCCTTTGAATGACTAGGGAATCTTTCACAATCTAACCATCTTCTTCCAGTTTCTATGTTTTAATATTCTTTGAAATTACACTACTTCGTAACACCATCTCAAAGAGGGGAAAAATGTAGACACTGAAAAATTGACCACTTTAATCTGGTCAATTTACCCATAATTTGACTAATGTCATATCCTCTATATTAATTAAATAATACCCTATTATTTAATTAATATTCATTAGCCCTTATCCTTTCATCCTAATTTATTTATTCTATCATCTTTAAATCCTAGCCTAAAGTAAATAATTACCTTTAATTATTTAATCCCATCTCGCATCCCTTTTTTCCTCTAAAGAATTAAATAAATAATCTATTTATTTAATTCCCCTCATGTCACATCCTCCATCACTTTTCCTAATCCTAATCCCAATCCTAATCCCCACTTAACCTACCCACTAAACATGTGCACACACTTAATCCAAGATTAAGTGGGTCAACCCTCTCCCAACCATTGATCTCCAAGATCTAATTCTGTCCATTCATCCAAAAATACCCTAATCTATTTATCCCAACACTTAGCCATTTTTTCGCTCTCTCACCCATTTTTTCACTGGAGCGTTGTTATGCTACCGAAATTTTGAGTGAGCACACATCCAATCGAACATTGTGGGAAAATACACACAACAGGAGGCTTTATACGCTGGTTTGAACTCCTCATCATCCTATCTTGAGTGTTTTGCTTGTTTTTGGTCTTTTGCTTGATTTCTTGCATTTTTAGTAGAGTAAAAATATTGCAAATAGTATGTGTCAAGATAGCAACTATGGAGAGGGTTATTTTTGAATAATATTTCTAGTGGAACATATTTAAGGAGATTATAATTATGATACTTTTAAGCTTATTAGGAAAAAATGATGGTTTTGAGGGATGATGCACATGGTGTAAAATAAAATGGTCATAATGAGGTGGCGAAAACTAGTAAAAATTTGAGGTTAAATTTTGGTTCTAACACTCTCAATGCATCATTTTCTTAGCTACCATCCATTTGTATATGTAGTCTTAGTATATATCAAAAAACAAAATCTATATTCTATGTGGTGTATCCTTATGTACATGATTTAGAAATTATAGCACATATTTATCCCAATTTATCATTAGTGCATAAAATAAAACTAATTCCAAACTAGATGCATTTGTGAGAGAAAGTGATAAAATTAAACTAATTCCAAGAATATGACACACCATATGAACTTGATATATTATTCTATAAAGGGAGAGAGACCTAACAACATGTTTTAAAACATCGCAATTAAAATAAGATCATTAGAAAAGGAAATGGGTTATAAAATTATTAAATATCTATTAATAAGTATCTCAAGAATACCATGAAATTAAAATATTTTATCTAAAAAATGATGTTTAACACATTCTAAGAAATATATATGAAAGGGATATTTTAATGAAGTGTTTGCTACCTCATGAATCACTATCTATATAAATTTCATTTTTTAAATAGAATAATATTGTAAACATGATAAAATTTATCTTTACTAAAATGAAAGAAATTAATTTATCTCATTTAATAAAATATTATCAATTTATTTTAATATACTCTAATATAAAACATTAGTATAAGTATATCTATATGAAATTTTGGGAGAAAGTCTTTCTTGTTTCAACATAGATAAAAATTATATGAAAATATAATTATGAATGTAGCATAATATCAAGTTGTATACAAAGACCATTAAATTTTAGTTATGCATGAATTCTATTCTAGCACCATTTGTTGGTCTTGGATTTGGTATAAATTGTATCTCTTCATCTGGATTCATAAGCTTCCAGCTATTTAGGAAACAAAAAACATATAATTTTTACAATATTTTCAACCATATAATATGCTTTACATAAATAAAATATAAAATTAATCTTTAGATCTTTAAAGAATTATAATCTTACTTATAATCCATGCACATGTAATATAAGAAAATGAAGAGTTCTATTCTAGCAAGGTTATTTCTAGGGCATTGTCTTGCACCACCACCAAATACGTTATATACACCTGGCCTAGGCTTAAATCCCTACATCATAATAACAACACTAATTTAAAGAAATTGTATAATTCAAAATGAAACCAAATTTTGAATTAAATTTTTAAATCTTACATCCCATCTCATAGGGTTAAATTCGAGGGGGTCCTTGAAATAGTGAGGATCAACATGAAGGGTACACAACCAAATAATTACTTTCCAACCTTTTGAAAACTTGTAGCCTGTTTATACCAATACAAAAAACTTCAAAATAATCTATTAAAAAATCTTTATTTTACACTTGAAAGAAATAATTTTAAATAAAAACTCTATAATTATCAATAGATTTAATAAAGATAAAATTACCATTGAATTCTTTGTCTTTGTCCACAGACCTAAACAAAAAATTTACTACATTTCCAAGTCTAATAACTTCATCAATCACCTACATCAACAATGAAACAAACATCACAATAAAATGTAAACATCAATAATAATGTTTAAATGCTTCCAATATTTTAGTTTTCTATTCAACATGTTGAAAAAAATATATATTATGATCACACTATAATTTTTTAAAATCAAAATATATTGCTAAATAATTATGCATACATTTTAATAAAATTCACCAACATATAAAATTATTAATATATTCAATACAACCTTAGAAGTATAAGTCATTTTCCTCGCATCATCATAGGTGAGAGGTATGTCTTGCCCTTTGTTTTCACGAATGGAACCATTTTCTTCCTAGCAATGTTGAGAAATAATGAATAAATTTTACATAATCATATAAATATAGAAGTAATATTGTGACATTCAATTTTGAATTAAGATATCTTTTATGTGATGAATACATATAGAAGTAATATTATGATACTGTAAAATTAAAGGTGAAACTCGTGCAATTAAACATAGCTAAAATTACAAATAAAACATTTTTACTTAAGTCAATAATTTATATGTTATGTACCTTTATTTTTTTGAGGATTTTAGGGTATTTGGACAAGTAATAGAGCAACCATGTCATTGCACTAGCTGTAGTCTCATATCCTGCTAAAAGTAGAGATGTTAAGGTATCCAGAATTTCTTCTTCAGTCAATCTATCAACATTCGAGTCAACTAGATCCATCATTCCTTGCAATATATCTTTCTTCGCATTCCCCTTATTCTTCTTCCTTTGATGCATCTCAAACAATACAATATCGGATAACTTCTTTCTACACTATATTTATAAAATATATCAAAATAAATTTTTGAGTAAGCATATCATTTAAAAAGAAACAAGATTACACTATTAGAACTCAAATAAATCAAACTAGAATTTATCCTACAATTATTATCATTAGTCAATAATACTAAGGGCTAGGTAATTATTGAATTATTAAACATTGAAGATCAAATTTAATGTAAATAAGATTAAAAGAACTTCAAATGAGATAAAAAAACAACCACTAAATTAGGGTATTCCACATAATAGTATAATATATTTAATAATAAAGAATTTTTAACAGTTATTATTAAAATTAAAAATAATAAACATGTGTATTTAATTTTGTAGTCTAAAACACATTAGTTATTGCTACACCCTTATCTTATAGTATGTATTGGGATATGTGATAACCTAATATGAGCTAAATAATCATTAATTGAGTCTATTATAAATATAAGTAGAAGCATAATATACCAAGTTAGCCTCGTTGCAATTAAGAAACTAGAATATTACAATGATTTCTATATATAGGAGGTAGTGAGTAGTATTATGAATTATGTTCTTATTGATTATTTTTAGAGGTTTTCCCCCTCAAAGTGGTTTAATATTCTAAAGTGTTATCAATTATTTGTAACATGTTTTTTGTTATATTATATTATTATGAATTTTTTTTGTTACAAGTGGTATTTGAGTGTTATATTGACATATGGAATGAAAAATACAACAAAATTTTTATTTATGAGCTCAAATTGTGAAGCACGTGTCTCTTTTAATTTGGAAAAAAATCTATAATTTGGAAGGTTGATCAAGAAAATATTCAAGTTACTATAGTACATATTTAAAATTATTTGAATCAATTTTGAAAAAGTTAAATGAAATTAAGATTTCTACTAAATTTATTCCCAATGGTTTTTTTGTTTAATAGTTGTTCTTTATTATTATGTGGTCATCAGAATGTTGTTGGTGGTGGTGTATGAAACCTGTAAGTCATTGGGTATACTTTACATAATCGATAGGTTTACATTATATTCTAATATATCTATAAGGGTAAAAACATGTTAAGTTACTACTAATGGTATGCATTGTATAAAAACTTTCATTATGTAATTAAGTTTAAAGCCCTAAATCTATGTGCATTATAGATGGAAAGTATAGACCTTTTTTTATATTTATCCCTATCCAAATTGATTTTACTTGTTAAAGGTATCATCCCATATCCTCACTATGAAAATAGTTGTATAATCGATATCATTATCATCTTGCATCTATCTTTGTGTAAGAATTTCTATGCATATTAATACTATTGATCCATTACCTTTGTGTAAGAATGTCTATGTATATCAGTACTATTGATTTATTACCTCTATTAAAATAATTACATAAAGGTATGAATTATGGTCTATTATCAATGTATACAAAATTGTGGAAAAACTTATTCAGTCAACTTATCCTTTGTGTAAAATGTCTACAAAACATACATCATCATCATCATTCATCACCATATCTAATAAAGTCTCAATGACTCATGGACTTGTTGAACTTCTGCATCTTCTTGGACTCAGGGGTTCATCCATCTTATTCTTCCACTTATATCGATCTTATTCTTCTTATTCTTCTATCTTTACTAACATTTCTATCCAAGTATCGAATATGTGTGTTATATCAAAATATACATGAGGCTACCCATGGTCAATGACTATCTACATCATCAAATTTTTCTACATCAAACATTCAAGCTTTCTAGTCCTCTATGAGCTGAATTGATCTTGAACTTTTTTATCATGAGATCGACCCTCAAATTGAACTTTTCGCTTGAACTCTCAAGGGGGGAATGTACCAATATACTTCTTTCCACTGGGGCATCTGAAAAAAATAGAAATTTTTTGAATTTTGATCTCAGCAAGGATTATTCTTTGAACCAACGTAGCAGGTACATTGCTTCAATGAGGGGAAAAATGTAGACATGTAAAATGTACAGATTGATTCTATACACCTGATCCTGATTTACTAACACCAGTTCATCTTGAATCATCTCCTTTACTAATCAATTTAATTAAATAATCTTTATTTGATTAAATTCATCATATTTCATCTCTTAATTAAATAAATCAAATTTATCTGATTAAGTCATTATCTTCTATTAAATAAATAAATCATTTGATTTAATTAAGTCTTTAAAGTCATTATGTTAAATTAAATAAATTAATCTTTATTTTATTTGATCTAACATCATCCCTCTTTAATGAAATAAATCAAAATCTTTATTTAATTAAGTCTAAATCATTTTCCTCTCATTTTGATTTAAATTAATCCACAAGTCTAAGTCAAAATGGTCAAATCAACTAGAATCCCTCTTAATTAATCAAATCTTGATTAATCTTAATCCTAATCCATCAAATCCTCTAGATTTTGCAACTTGCTCATGAAAATCATTTTAATTGATTTATTAAATCTCTATGTTCATTCAAAAAGGCATCAAAAAGGGAATATTCTTCAAATTCAAAAAATCCCTCCAAAAGGGTTTGTACATCCAACATGGCATTTAAAGCCTCTTACATGTCATTTTCCTTGAGCCAAGTGGCATTAACTCCATTTTCTTCTCCCTCCAACATGTCACTTTCAAATTTCAAATTTGAATTTGATATCATTTATCATGAACATTGACCAAAATGTGCTCCACCTCCTTCCATTAGCATCTTGACAAGTGGCACAATGCCATTGGTCCATCATTAACCCCACATTCATCCAATCCTCCATCCTTATTTGTTATAAATATAGGCCTCCTCTATTTCATTTGATCATCCACAATCCATGTAAGATTACCATGCTCATTTGGATCCACAATCTTAGGATTTTTCATCCATTTTCATCCACATTTCATCTTTTATAGCTAGGTTATGGAGAATTTTCATCCAAGATCATCAATCTTCATCAAAGCTAGCAAGGAATTGGGAAAGGGATATTTTCCACATCAAAATAGCACCAATTCCCCCATGGGATTGAGAGTTTGAGCATTTGAATAAGATTTAATTTGCTTTTATTTGTGTTCTTCCTTTTATTTCTTGTTCTTCATGTTTCAAATGAATCTTATGTGGAATGTTGATTTAGACTTGTATAATGACTAATTTTGTGTTGTTTGTTCATGATTGTGCAGGTCTACGATCACCATTCACATTTTGGCACTAGAAGGAGGGAAAATTTGAAGATTTTAACACGTTTTTCTTCAAAATTTTGTCATTTTTTTGAACTTTTTGTGTCTATAGGAAAAGTATGTCGTTGATAGAGGAATTGCACCACTAGTAGTCCAGCGATGCCATTTAGCACCACTACCAAACTCCAAACCATGATGCTGAGCCATTCCCACCTAGAAATTTGAATTTCAAACCACTATGTTGGGCCAATTTTCTGCCACCGAACTTCTAAACTCCAAACAGCGCCGCAATCGCGCTCACTAGTTTTGTTGCAAAGTACCGCTATCAGTTTCAGTGGCATTATACAATGCTATTTACCTCTTCAAACTGCATTGCCTCTATAGACTGCGTCGTTGGAGTTGGGTAAAAATCATTGTTCAATTTTGGCTGCTTGTGACTACTAACTGGTTTTTTACCTCTATTGTTGTAGTTTTAACCAGTTTTTGTAGGTTGGTTTGATCAAATTTGAAGGGAGGAAACAAAGACAAAGATTTATTCATGACACCATCATTTCATTGTATCAAGTGTTTTTAAACACTTTGGGGAAAAATTATAATCCCTCTTCTAAGGATTTGCTATCTTTCATGTTTTTAGGACTCAATAAATTTCATTTGGGCTCTAGAAAGAACAACACAAAAGGATTAAAAAGAACCTTAGGCAACTTACTAGATTTTGTTTAAACAACTTTCATATTTCCTTTTGGTGCTTAAAAAAGAATCCAATTCTTGCTTTGAAGGGTTAAAATGAACATGTGTCTCTATGTTTTTTAATCACTTATCCAAAGTTATATCATTTAAAAGACGTATGCGCTTCTCTTGTGCCTCATGGTGATATTGAGAATCAAAAGGATTTTGTGATATTAAGTTGTATAAATGATTACCTCCACAATTCAATTTGGATTCTTAAAATTGGACAAAACTTGCAAGTGTGAGTGGAATATATCATGTGTGTTCTCTCTTTGTTTCTCAACAAAGATCGATTGAACTACGGATGTGTTTTCTCACTTTTGTTTATTCTTAGAGGGATTTCCTTGTGGGAAAAAGTAATTACCCAAGGGAACGACCCAACCGAGAAAATGCTAAAGCCAAGTGACTTCCAACCGATATATAAGTGTGGGTACTTGAGGAAAGTTCAAGTATCACGAGGATTGTTCTGGAAAGAAGGGAAATAATGGTCTCTTGCAGAATGGATGGTCCCCCATGAATGGAATGCCTTTATTAAAACCTCTTGTCTAGAATGCCCAAATCCTTAATCTATTTGTTGGTGCAAGAACGGTTGTTCTGAAGCCGCCCCACATTTTTATGGCTCTTAGTAGAGATGAGAAGTATGCCATGGGAGTTTCATGGGTATTGATGTTTGGCTGACCTGAGAAGTGTGTGTCATGGAGGGGAGCCAGTGTGGTCAAGCATCTAATCATCCACTAAGAGTAGGCGTAGCTAGATTTATCCAAATGGGGATTCAACAAATATTGTCTTTTCATCCATAGGGTTGTGCATGTTCTTGGAATTAAAACACTTTGCTTGGATCTAAAACATTGGAAAACAAACATTCAACATGAACATCAAATTTCAAACCCTTTAGGAGGAAAATACCTTTGACAAAATTGAAGTGTTATTACTTTCCCTAGGGATTCTATCCTTAGAGGCTTCTAAACATTTGAATTTACATCACAATTTTCTTTCACTAAAGTCAATAATAGGGAACTCTTTCCCTGATTTCCTTGATTTCCACATAATACACTTTGTGGGATGAGAAGAAGTTAGGTCATTGGACATCTAGTTTAAAAAATATAATCAAGAGAGTGTTTTTGGTAAAAAGAATTCATTACACAAAGCTAAGTAACAATTAAATCCCACACATGTGCTTTTCCAAATGATTTCCCGAAAGATCAAGATCCAAAAACTAAAGTCCAAAGGTCTTAGCCAAATTTTTTGCAACAAACATTTGTCCATGCTTTACAAATTTAGAGAAATATTGGCATTCAACTTTTACAAACGTGCATCAAGGAACAATCCAAATTTGTATTAATTTTACTATTGTCAAAATCCAAGTCTCTTTCAAAGGTTTGAGTATCTCACATAGGAAGTATTGCATGTTCTTCAACACCGAGGTCTTGTAAACAAGAGTCTTTCTAGGTTCATCTTAGGATCAAATCAAAATTTTCATCCATTCCTCAAACATCAAATCCAAAAATCATCTCACCAACAACTCTTGGAAATCTTGAAAAAAATCATTCATGCTAGGCTTTTGGAAAATCCTCTTGATCAAAATCAAATCATCTTGTTTGATTAGATGTGTGTAGATGTGTCCTTATTCACATATTTATTCAAATTATCAATCCTTGTGAACAAGTCTTTCCCTTGATAACATCAAACATCTTGGGATTTATGAGTTTTCAAAATCCAAAATCCAAAATCAAATCAAATCATCTTGTTTGGTTAGGTGTGTCTAGATGAATCCTTCTTTACACACTTAGTAAAATTATCATCTTTTGTAAAAAAATTCTTTAGGACAACATCTGACCTCTTAGAGTTTATGAGTTCACTATCCAAATCAAATCCAATCAAGCCAAAGTCAAACCTAACCAAATTCAAAAATCAAAAATCGAAAAGTCCTAAATTCTAGTATCCCCTTCAAGATTTCTTAAGAGTTCAATCATTCACATCATCCATCTTTCATTTACCACATCATCACCCTTTGATCCTTATCATCCTAGATTTTCTTTTTTGTTCCTAAAGTTTAGATCAATCTAAGGAGTTAGAGGTTCACCTCCCACATTCTTGAAAATTGATCCTTATTTTACGGTCCAAACTAGACCTCAACACAAGAAGAACATGGAATATAAACGTGATTCATACATCATGAGTGGTCTAAATCAACCAAATTATCAAAGCCTTACAATGTCGATTGATTATCAAAACTCACACTTATACAATCCATGCATGGGATCATTATCTCCTACAAACCTCAATGGTACAATAAATGTGAGTATGCCCAATCTAAATTTTGGAACACCTTTCCCTATGGTAGATTTGAATCAAATTCCAAACCTACAAATCTATCAACCAAACAATCAATGCATGAATCTTCAACAAAACAACATTATCCCACCAAATCCATACATACCAAATGTGAATATACCAAGTAAAACTTTACCAAACATGAACATTTTGAATCCACACTTGGTAAACTTTGGGATAGATATTTTTGTGAATCATACAAATGTTGTTCAAATTCCAAAAAAAATGATAACAACTCCATGTATTGATCCAAGTCAAGGTAACACCATGCAAAATCAAAGTTACCTAAATCAAGGCAATTTGATTCCCAACCACAACAATATTCAATTTCAACATATAATGCCAAATCTAAACATCATCCCAAATCAGAACATTGTCCAAAATCAATTTGTCCATGATCCCATGCAAAACCACAAGTATACATTTCAAATCTGCTTGAACAAAAACCAAATCAACAATATCAAGGGTGTCAAAATCAAGATCAAATTTTGTGAGATCAAATTGCTTCACTTACCAAAATAGTTGATTCATTGCGCCAAGAGACATCTCCACCCCAAAATCAATACACTCTTCCATTGGTTAAACCATGTCATCAAAGCATTGAGTTGTGTCCACAATCACATCAAGAAAAATATCTCCAATATCAAGAAGTTGGATATCAAGATAAACAACATCAACAACAAACCCAACCTCCACATCTCGAAGATCAATCACCACATCTCAAAGATAAATCACCAAATCTCCAAAATCAATCACCACAAGGTCAATTTAAAGTAAAAATCTCACAAGGTAACAAATGAAAATAAACACCACTTGAGGGACCAATTGAATTAGTCATGCAATAGTTGGTACAAGAAAATCTCATCAAATGGACCTATATAAGAAAATTATCAAGAGCCTCAAGTTAAACCACTAGGGTATAATGAGAAGCACCTTTGTGATTTTCACAAATAAAGGACACACAACATCAAATTGTATTCAACTCAAAATCTCATCAAGACCTTATTGATCAAAAATAATAACTATAGAGATATTAGTCAAACCACCATTGATAGCATTTATAGCAATCTCTCCACCACAATTGTTGAAAACAATGGGCAGATCTCTCCATCAATGGGCACCTTGAAGATGTTTCTACCTCATCTAAAGATCAAATCAACATACATCAAGAGTCACTTTTTGATCATGATAAATACCCCTCAACAATATCCAACAATGATCTATTCAAAGGAGTGTTAACATTATTTGATCCTATAATCAACGATCCTTCCACCAATAATCATGTTGAAAATACATCTACCTAATGAGTTGAAGGACATATCTCAAGAATTTATTCAAGAATGATTGACATATTTCACCAAAGTCTAGCAATGGTTCTTTCCAAGACATATTGGCATCCTTTGACCTCATGGTTACAAATATTGAAGAAATTCTCAACTCAACATTTGATCCAATTCCACTCAAAGATCAAGAAGATATTGAACCACTTCCCATGCCTAATAAAGATATCCAAGAATCTTTTATAAGCAATCCATCCTTTGAAGTTGACCCATGTCAAGAACTTGATCCAAAGCATGTCAAAAGAAATTCCAAAATTAATCAAGATCAAGAATTCGTATCTCCAAGATATTACAATGATCTAATGGGCACTCTCCTATCTATACAAGATGTATGCCAAATGATGATCATATCCGCCTTTACTCCTCCATTTACCCATGGTCTTACTCCTAATGGGCATGTAGATGTTCTTCATTCAAAACAAGAGTCTCGTACTCTTGATATCATTACCAAGGGACAAGAGTCTCCTACTCTTAACATTTATACACATGATCAAGATACAGAAAAATCTAGAGACATATCAGAAATGGGTCATGAAGAGGGATTCTATAGAAGTTGTGAATCAGGAACATCCAGTGAAGGCATATCAAAAATGAATCATAAGGAAGACTTTTATGGGGACAATGAATCATCAACACCTCTTGAAGAAGCATTAAAATATGATATTCCACAAGATCAAGCCAAAGATATCAATTAGGAAGTTATCCCACACATGGAGGATCCTATCACTTATAAAATTGGATCACTTACCTTTTTAAGGGAAAGCTATCTTATCAATGAAGAAGCTATCATCTTTGAAGATCCATAATAGAGCAGAGGAGTAGAACCTTGTCTCCAAGGGGAATCATATCCTATTGCAAATAAAATGTTTCAACAGATGAATTATCAAGGCAGAGGATTAGGCCTACATAAACAGGGTGTCCTAGAACCCGGTGCAAATTGGTAAATCCTAAGCATCAAGGTCTTGGTTATTCTACAGTGGATCTAAAGATACCGGCTGATACCTCCTATAATCTTTGGGGCAACTTTCTCTAGTGCAGAAACATCAACACTTCGAGACCCACGAAGAGTCATATGGGGAAACCAATGCCAATCACTACAACCCGACCATGCCATGAATCTTCATCCACCCATCACCCCATCCACAAATTGGGACCAACATCAAAAAAAAAATTTGAATCAAAGCACGAAGAACGTTATCAAAGAAAAAGAAGTTGGGAACCATGATGGACAAATCAAATACACATGGATACCAAAAAATACAAAGAAAGAGTATCACTATCAAACTCCATTAGTCAAAGAAACTATGGGGAAAAAATAAAAAAGGGAAATTATATCCATCAAACATGTCACACAAAGCGGGCTTCCCAAGTGACATACAAAGTATATCAAATAGTTAGTCCTAATTCCATGCACACCTCTGTATCCACCCATCATCACTCATCTTCCCAAGTTTGGACAGTCAGAGGTTCCATGTTGTCAACGAATCCATTTCCTATTCCTAATCACACTCCACTATCCACTCCTCCATGCATGATATCTAGTTCTCACATTAACCATGTATTGGTAGCCACCCTTCATCATAAGGATTCAAAAGGAACTCTATCTCGATGTACGGAGACAAAGTTAACTCGGTATCAACAAAGTAAGATCAAGAATCTCAAAGTTGCCATTTCAAGAGCAGTAGCTTGGAAGAAGTAGCTTCTTCGAAGAAGCAAGATATTGATGGCACATTATGACAAAAGAATCTAAATCAACACCATCCATAATAATTCCAAGTGGTTTAGCATGAGCTTAAAATAATTCACAGAAAAAAATAAAAAAATAAAAAAAAAGATTGAAAATAGTAAAGAAAAAAAATCGTCCTCCAGTGAAAACCACTATGGTGACACTTTGGGAAAGTACCATGATGAGAACCTGGGAAATAGGTGTAATGTGTAGAATCAAGCATCTACGTGTGCTAGTTCAAGTGGAAGCATCTTGTCCCATCTATAATAAATCTGGTATTCCATCCATCTCATCCGTAATAAATCCATTCATCCATGAACCATTTATCCAATCCATTTTCATCCATCTTCCAAATTATCTTGATCCTGATGAAGTTTGGTGCACACTTTATACTTGCTTATGGTAAACATCTTGACATGGGTCATTTTCATTGATCCTATCCTATCCACTATTATCTAAGCCATGAAGCACTATCCAAATGAGCATCCTTTGTTTGAACACCTTATCTTATCATAAGATAATCCTTGGCATCCTTTTATGTGCTTATCATATCCATCCATCCATACATCTATCCAAGCATCCACCCATGGAATTCCACACATTGCTATACACTGAGGGCAGATATTTACATCTTGCTTCGAGAATAAATCTTGATCTATATCTTCCAACTTATGTGGTGATCCAAACACTAGAAAAAATGAAATCAAATTGGTCAAAGCATTTGTGAGCCAAAATCCAAATCACTAGCCCATAGCACATTTTGACGAGAAGATGTTCCTTATCAAGATTTATCTTTCATCGAACATCAATCCAAATAATCAAATATCAGTTGCATCTAATTGGTACTTCAATGTCATATCAAATAATCCAAAACCAAATTTTGTTCCAAATCAAGCTTCAAAATCATGATCAATCAAATCCAATCAATCCATCATCTTGGGATATCCCTCCCAATCCTTTTGTTGTTTAACACTATCCTTGCATTGTTGTGTATCCTCAATAATGTTATCATCATCAATCCATCAATCTGATCAATCAACCTTAGCTTGGTTTTAACAAAATCCAAAATAGAGCACTAATATCATCACACATATCCATATATACAAATCATCCAAATCATGCAAAAAATCCAAAATATTCAAAAACCAAGAAAAATCCAAAATCATCCAAAAATCATATCAAAATCTCAAAACATCAAAAGTTAGAAAAAGTAAAAAACATGATATCTGAACTATGTCATCTCTGAGCTTAAATGTGACAAAGGCTAATCTTTGGTCGGCCCAGGAGGAGGGCCCCTAGGATAGGTCTTTAGAGTTAGTCTCTTGGTCAAAATCTCAGAAAACCAAAAACATCAAAATTGAAAATCAAAACATTTGTAAAACATCTTGAAAAAACCCAAAAACAACCTCAAAACATTTTCAAAACATTAAAAACATCCAAATATTTGAAAAAATCCATCCATCCCATCTCACAATCACCCAAAATAAACATCCACTCATACTAAATCATCGTCACCTTCACCCTTTGGAAAAACAAAAAAAAACAAGTACAACATCTAGCAAAAGCAAACATCAAACGTAAAACCAAAAATGAAACAACAAACTTATAAATGAAAAATCAAACTCTTGATCATTCTCAAACATGTTAATCAACCTTATATCAACAGCCTTTTGAACAACCTATCAACTTGCTACCATCCACTAACATGTCCTAGGATGCATCCTTCCTACAATGGGCATTACCATTGGCAATCACTTTGGATACTTATCCTAAACAAAACAAATCCCCTTGGTTAGAGGTATGAAGAACATTGACTTTTTTGTGTACTTGATCTTTTCTTTTGATTTATCTTATTGCGCTTATTCCAATGACCTCTCGATGATGTCTGGTGTAGGAGCACCATCACCCTATTGTCAAACTTTGATCATTTGAAGTTGATCATTTGTTGAGTTAGGGGTAATATAGGATGTTTGGAGTCAATATATACTAAATAAGGTCTTTGAAGACCATATTCTATGTAATAGGTTGATATTGTGTCTTAGGAGTCAAGTTATTAAAAGGGATTGCACAAAAACTCAAATATTGTTAAGTGCAAACAAAGTTCCTAAAATGTTGTTTTGAAGAGTCTTTAAATTTTAAAAGGTAGTTATTCCTATTGGGGAAGGTGGAAATGTTTTGTAAAAGTTATTTAAATCCTTTCAAGGCTCAAACAATGGTTTTTGAATGTTACTTTGAAGATTTCATATAAATAGAACGTCCATTTTGCTGATAAATCTCTATTTTTTCTTTTTTTTTGAACTTGTATCTTCTTGTACGAACCTGAACAAATTTCCACTAACATAAGACTTGTTGTATGTGGTAGATATATGCATTATCTTTCAAATTCATCTATTTTGAGCAACCTCTAAAAGCTGTTTTAGTGTATTCAATTTTAAAGAATTTGTGATCAAAGGGGTTTGCATAAGATTTAAATCAAGCCATCCCACCTACATTTGAAACTTGTTACACTGAATATAGGATGGTTTTCTACTTCAGGATAGGCTTTTTTTTTTTAATTGTTGTGGAATAAATTTAAGCCTGATAGGATGGTGTTCTTGGTCTGAAACAAGCACTTTTCCATGAGAAATTGATGTACCATGGTGGTAATTTGAAGAATTGTCAAAGGAATGGTCTATGTAATGAAATTTTGACCTTGTGCAGGGTCCATGGGATGTGTTTGATGCATTCATTGGTTCTGGAAAGGCTTGGGTATATGAGTTTCAATAAACCCTCATCAAAAGTGCACAAAATAAGGGTTTTAGAGTTTGGAGTGGATTTGGCCATACAAGTGGAATCTAATTGTGGATTATGTGTTTTTTGGGAATTTGAATTTCCTTCCCAAGGTTTCAGAGGGTTTGGTGCAATTTAGAGGGTACTTTATTTGAAAAAGAGGCCTAATTCACTAGGTTTTTTCCATGGTAGGGGTATTGGATTTCAATGTTGGTCCAAAATAGTTGATGTTGGGGTTTACATATGTTTTATAACTTTGAAATGGTTATCTGAATCCATCTTTTTTTTTTCAATTTTTTTGGAGAGATTTGGAGTTAAGGGCCAAAAACAAGGAATGCACTACTACTAGGTTACATGGGTGAAAGTGAGAAATCATGCTTCTGATTGTTGTCTAACTTTGTGGATTGTTTGAATTTCTCTAATAGGACATCTTAATCTTGTTAGATGCCTCTTGAAGGTAGGTTGTCACTATGAATGGGTTTGAGCCTCCTGGGTCTGCATCAATGTCTAAACAAAATGATTTAGAGAGAAAGGAATGGGGCAACGATCATTATCTTTTATCTGTTGTGCTTGTTGGATATTCTTGTAATATAACCTTGGTCATGCTTACTTTGTTTGGTCTGTAGGGAGGGTTTTTTGGGTATCTTGTTGACCACATAGGAAGGGTTGCCTTTCTATGTTTTGGTCTGAGATGTTTAAAATATCTAAACTGCATTCTAAATAAGGTTTTGTATGCCAGGTGTGAATAGGAGCACTCCTATCTGTTTGTCGAGTCAAAGTCCATCACACTAGGCACAATGCCATCTTGGTTCTTTATACCTTGATACATTGTTCCTATGTGTGTTATCAAACATAAGGTAAGTAGCCCTTTTAAAATCCCAATTCCTGATAAGCAAAACATCATCATCATCATTCATCACCATATCTAATAAAGTCTCAATGACTGATGGACTTGTTGGACTTCTACATCTTTTTGGACTCAAGGGTTCATCCATCTTATTCTTCTATATTTACTAGCATTTCTATCCAAGTATCGAATTTGTGTGTTATATCAAAATATACATGAGGCTACCCATGGTCAATGATTGTCTACATCATCAAATTTGTCTACATCAAACATTCAAGCTTTCTAGTCCTCTAGGTTGAATCTTGAACCTACGTATATAGAGATGGATCCTCCAAATCCATTTGGCTCTGATCAAGGGGCAATGTACCCATTCACTTCCTTCTTTCCTTTGGGGCATCCTATAGATTTTTAATTATGATCTCATGAAATTCTTTGACCAATGCAACAAGTACACATTGCTTCAAGGGGCTGGGCATGTAAAATGTGATTGATCTGATCATTTGCCTAACACCAATTTGTGTGAGATCATCTCCTTTACTAATCGAATTTAATTAAATAATCTTTTATTAGATTAATTCATCATGATCATCTCTTGGTAAATAAGTAAGATTTATCACAATTAGAGTCATTATCTTCTAGTAATCATTTTATTTAATTAATCCTATAGTCCCTCTTTAATTAAATAATTCATTTTATTTAATTAAGTCTTTAAATTCATTCTGTTAAATTAAATAAATTAATCTTTATTTGATTTGATCTAACATCGTCCCTCTTTAATGAAATAAATCAAAATCTTTATTTATTAAGTCTAAATCTTTCCTCATTTTGATTTAAATTAATCCAAGGTCTAAGTCAAAATGGTCCAAATCAACCTTCGTCTCCCTCCTTGTTAATCAAATCTTGGTTAATCTTAATCCCTAATCACCATCAAATCCTCTAGATTTTTGCAACTTGCTCATGAAAATCATTTGATTGATTTATTAAACGTCTCTGGTACTACCATTCAAAATATCAAAAGGGAATATTATTCAGAGGTGAAATCCCTCTCAAAGGGGTTTTGTACATCCAACACTTATTTGAAGCCTGCCCACATGTCCTTTGCCTTGAGCCAAGTGGCATTTAACTCTTCTTACATCCCCCCTAAACATGTCACTTCTTCAAATTCAAATTTCAAATGCATGCACATTGATCAAAATGTGCTCAACCTCCTTCCATTAGCATCTTGACAAGTGGTACAATGCCATTGGTCCATCTTTAGTCCCACATTCATCCTATTCTTCAATCCTCCATCCTTCTTTGTTATAAATAGAGGCCTCCTCTATTGTATTTGATCATCCACAATCCATGTAACATTACCATGCTCATTTGGATCCACAATCTTAGGCGTTTTCATCTATTTTCATCCACATTTCATCTTTCATAGCTAGGTTATGGAGGATTTTCATCAAGGATCATCAATCTTCATCAAAGATCATCAAAGCTTGCAAGGAATTGGGGCTTATTTTTCCACATCAAATAGCACAATTTCTATGGGATGAGAGTTTGAGCATTTGAATAAGATTTAGTTTACTTTCATTTGTGTTCTTCCTTTTATTTCTTTTTCTTCATGTTTCAAATGAATCTTATGGGGAATGTTGATTTAGACTTGTATAATGACTAATTTTGTGTTGTTTGTTCATGATTGTGCAGGTCTAGGATCACCATTCCAGTGAATGTAAGTGTTGTTTAATGTCGGTGATAAATGATACTTGACTTATAAAGGGTCGAGATCATTAAATATGTATTTGATACATTTAAGTGTGTCTATAGGTCAAGATTTTGCTACATGTGTGTCAGTGGGTGGGTAAAATCCACAATGTTGTGTGATGGTTCTCTAATAAGAATGATAAGAATGATGTATCTATTTGTTAATCTTTAAAGATTTTAGGGTAGATAATTTTTATATGTTTTCATTTATATGAATATATAAACTTTTCCTATATTAGATAAGAGAGTATGTTTAGATGTTTATATGAATGAAAAAATATATTTTTTGTTAAAAAAAAAAAAATTAGCAATGGAAATTCGGTTTGAATATTTAATGGTTGTATATATATATATATAACTATGACAGTTTTTTAAAATACACATCCTATAAAGTGAAAATATCTTATGAGGAGATGAGATCTCAAACCAAGAGTCACCTCTAGTGTCAAGTATCTTTAAAATAAATATTTATAGTGGAAACTTCGAAATAAGAATCCAAAAGAACCTTGTAAGAGTGTGAGGAAATCTTGGGGTAATCATTATTTGAGATTGAATTACCTAGAGATTAGGGTAGAGTGAGAAAATTGGTGAAATAGAAAGAGGTTGTCAAAGGTAGTAAGGTTTAAAATTTTGAGGGAGAAAGGATTTAGGGAATTAATATTAGAAGAGGAAAACAAAAAGGATATTAAACCCACATCTCCAAAAATGGAACACAATTAGATAAATCATATTAAACTTCCTATCTTTGGAAAAGATTCCAAAGAAACAACATAACATATATTTGTTCTAGAGTCTATTTGGAGGATATTAGGGATGAGAGATAATAAAACTAAACTATATGTTTGTGATGGGAATCTAGGATAATAAGAGATGTGGTGCTTAAAAATGGTACACGAAATAATGTCCCTTACACAATAAGGAATTTTTGAAGGATGGATTCATAAATAATTTTCTGTTGTCAAAGGCCCCCTTTGAAAATGTGTGTAAGATGCACGAAATGATACAAAATAAATGTGAAACTATAAGGGAATTTGACAAGAAGACCAAAGGCGTGGTCAAAAAATGAGAAGATCCCCTTATAGAGAAGCAAAGAATTGAATGGTTTATCTCTAGGACATTACATGTTATTAGAGAGATGGAGATTTTTTTAGCATCATTGATTGGGATAACTTTTATTTAATATATAAAAGCAATGGAATTAGCTTCAAGGATTGAAGCACAACCATGGAGAAGAGAAAATGAGAAACATGGGAATGTGGAGATAAAAAAGATAACCTATTAGAATAGGAACAATTAAGGATTAAGAAGGAGATACTATTAGTGATAATAGATTTCCACAATCCATGTAGATTATTGCAAGAGTTTTTGGATTAGATTGTGTTAAAAATTTTGACACAATCTAATCCCAAAAATCTTGCAATAATAAGGAGATACTAGAAAAATGAGAAAACCATAGGGAGCCATCACCACCCCATAGAAAGAATGTTTGGTGTACTTATTTCTCCAATGAAGGATATTTATGAAATGAGTTCCTTGTACTATAAAGAGAAAAAATAGTTTTTACATTAAGAATGAAGGTTGTAGAACCACATAGGAGGTTGAAAAGTGTGTACTATAGTATTTTTGGTGAGTGGGATGAGTATCAAATCGATGCTTATCCATCATTAATATTCTAGTTAAGAGATGAAAGTGAGCCCTAATGCAACCATAGAGGTGAAGATGATGTTCCCATTCAAAGAGGGATTAAAAGGATGAAAGGATTAGTAAAATTTTCCTTTCATGTCCAAGGTCATGGTTATCATTAACTATAATGGATAATAAATCAACAAAAAGAAATTAATATAGAAAAGAAATCAGATGTAAAACCAAATTAATAAGAAAGTTATAAATTCAAATATTTTAGACATACACCCCTATGTTTTGATATTGTAACATATCCATTATCTACGGGATTTGTTTCCTGTAAATTTTTAATGTATGATAAAAAAGGTGGCCCCAACACCCATATAAGTTATTAATAAATTTATTTTCATGCACTTTAAAAAACTACCATTGAGTGATTTTTTCCCTTCCTCAAGTGTTTATATTTTTATTTAATGATCTCACTAAATTTTTCCTATAAAAATTTAAATATAACACGAGCCTTAAAGCAATAGTTCTTAATATGTTTGAGTGTACCCAAAAATTGAATGAACACAGTAGTCATTAGGTCATCATGTTTTAGTAATCATGTTATTGATCACCCCCTTACATGAATTAGAGTTATAGTACATTTTTGTTAAGTGACTAATTAAAATAATCCAAGACATTGTGTATTTAAATAGTTTTTCTTCTTATATGGATAAATGTGCACATGTAGAACACATAGAGTCCAAATTGTTAGAAAAAAAAATATTTATGTATGGATATTTAAGTCAAAATACTTTATACCCTTATGTTACCATGGTTTTTTTCATCTCCTAAAACCACGTCCACCCATGCAAATTTTTTCCTTGTTTAGAAATATCATTTCTCCCTTTGGTTTTTCAAAACCATACCGGGTCTCGTTTAGTTTGTCACAACCATGTTTTTACCTATCATATTAAAGTTAATTTTAAAGCCTACCTTTGTAATCGGTCCTTTTATAAGTTCTTAGAACCACGTCGGAGCCCGAAGCAGTTCTCAAAACCTCAAAAAATACTGATAAAGAAAAAATGAAGCTGGATTATAATCAAAATCGAAATGTAGTTCATATATATATATATGTGGTTTAAAACCGCCTTTATCGGGTCTCTCGGGTTGTTGAAACTATAATTTCTTTTGATGATAAGTGATTTCCAACTCCTTTCCAACTTTGAAGAGTAATGTGATGAAGATTGCACAATAAAGACAACATTTCAGAGTTGTACATACGTTTCAAAACCCTTGTCAATCTCCAACAGGGTTGTCGAAATAGTGAAGATTACTGAAGCTCTTCAAATTTGGAAAAAATTCCTTCAAAGAATGATTTAATAGGATTTCACTCTAAAGGAAAGGTTTTGAAACCCCTATCAGCTTCTGACAAGGTTATCAAAACCAACCAATTTTCTACAAAGCTTCATTAACTGCTCCTTTTCAAAATTTAAAAAAATGTCAAAATGAAATGAGAGATTGGAAAGCTCGCATGCGCCAACCATTAAGGGTGCCATTAATGGTTATCTACCACTCCCTAGCATTAATTATAGGTTTTTATAAGCGAATTAAGTTATTCGATGGGCTCATTTCAATAGGAATTTGGAGAAGAATTCTATGAAGAGTGAAGGAGGAAAAAATTGCAGAGAAGCACAGTTGGTGATTTTCTACAAATCAGGAAAATAATTCAAAGGTATAGAACTCCTCTATTAGGCTACAATTCACTATAAAGCAATCCAATAATACCCTATTGTGCTGGAGAAAATTATGCATTTTTTATAATACTCACACAATTGAATCTGGTTGTTCTTTATCACAAATTGTGCCTACATTTTGGAATTTTCTTTCATCATTAATTTTAATTACTAGGGTTACAAATATTTATTTGGTTTATCTAGTACTATGCCTGAAATTGGGGACATGAAACTAGGGAATATAAAGTTAAATGAATTTTGGGACGGAGTCAGGAAAGAGGATCGACCACCCATCACCCAACGATTAATTGAAAGTAGGTTATTGCAATAAGTGATGTTCCCAATAGCAGTCTAATGCCTTGATTTGGTTTTGGAGTGCATAAACCACTATAATCCTGAGACAAGAGAGGTAAGAATGAATGACAACTAGTTAGTGGTGAAGATTGAGAGGGATACTTTTGCCTCTTGTTTGGAACTTCTAGAAAGGGAAGCATATGTAGACTTTGATTTCAACTCCTCATATCAATTACTTTTAGAGAAAAAGGGACAACATAGGAATGCAATTGCTCGTGAATGGTTTGCTAAACCAAAGAAAGGAAAATATCAACTTCCTAAAACCTTGCACAAAAACAATTTCATAGATGAAATCTCTGATATAATTGTGCTCTTTCAAATATTGAAAGGTAGTGAGAGAGCTCACAACTTTGAGGAGTGGATGCATTTCTTTGTGAAAATTATCATTCACAGTGAG
>VDFB02292527.1:5467546-5740104 GCA_007258455.2 Sequoia sempervirens | reverse complement strand
CTTTGTTATGAATCATGGAATTCTTTCATTCATGACATAAACATGAATGTTTCCAAGATAGTAAGTACAACTTTCAAACAAAAGAATCAATATAAATTATTGTAAAGTACTAAACCTTGGAAATGAAGAGAACATATGAATTATGGCAATTGTTTATAGTTCTTGCACATTTACTCCCTCAGATTGTATTGTTTTCTCCAAACTTACATATCACCAAATGGATCGATTAAACATGCAACCATTATAAGCAAAGAAGATATGTATGGACTAAGACCTCACATACGTGTACTAACTGACTACGTAAAAGATGGACAATTTTTGTTCAAGTCAAAAGTTGGGACCCCACAAAGTACTTATAAATAAATGACCATATTTCTTAAATCTACTTGGTCATACAATCTTCTCATTACTAATATTTTTTTTTCTGTATCCTAATATAGTAAGCCTGGTCTTAGGCAAACTAATAATATAATAGTGATGTATTAGGCAAACTAATACATTGATAATTCTCGCAATTTCTTGAATTCTTCTTGTTGTAAACTAGTCTAAATACACATAAGTTTATAGGCTTTGTTTTTATCACCAGATCTAAAAGTTCTGCACCCATTGGGAACAACATGGTAAGGGTTGTACTGAAACAGAAAGCTATAAACCTTTGTTTATAAAACCCATCTGCAAATTTTGGCCATTCTCAACAAACCATTGATTGTTTTGATTGGAATCCAAAGATATTGGGCATGGGTTGGTGTCTATAAATTCAGTTTGTGAAGGACTTGATCTCATATTTGATTCAAATTGTAAGATCAAGGCTAGTGAAATACTGGGCTTTTCTATTTGTTTCTTGACTGGTTTTTTATCTGAGAGATTCAAATGGAAGCCACTAATGGCAGGAAAGTGATGGAGAGGCATGGAGTTAGGATTGAAAGGCATCCATCACAGTCTCGTTTGTCTGATCTTGGTATTCAGTCTTGGCCCAAGTAAGTATAATCCAATTTTCTTAAGAAAATGTACCTTATTCTTATGTTTTCATGTTTCTTATGACAGTAGTTGTACCAAATGATGCTCTTTCTTGGGTGTTCAGGCTTTTCTGCTTTCTTTTCTAGTTTAAAAGAATGGCTGACTTAATTTTTTGTGATACAATTCACTTCCTTGATTCTGAATAGCACTTGAAAAGAATGGTTGGAAGATGATACCAAATGGAAGAATTTAGTTTATTAGTTATTACTAATTAATAACATTCTGTTTCTAAAGTCCATAATAATATTAGTGTGAGATTTTTGGATAAACTGTGTGTAGTTTTTCTCATCAACGTTTCTCTTCTGCTTTTCATCCTGATGATAGATCATGGAATTTGATCCAAAACATTGATGAGAAAAAACTACACACAGTTTATCGGGAAATCTTGAACTACTATTATTACTAATCTTGAAACTGAAAATTTCCTTTTTATTTACTATGAAGCTTTCTAATGTTTTCTATATTTGTGCAAGTGCAGGTGGGGTTGTCCTCCAGGGAAATTTTCATTGAAGTTTGATGCAGAAGAAACATGCTATCTTGTGAAGGGCAAGGTGAGGGCTTATGTGAAAGGAAGTTCTGAATATGTTGAATTTGGTGCAGGAGACCTAGTGGTCATACCTAAGGGTATGAGCTGCACATGGGAAGTTCATTCAGCCATTGATAAGTATTACATGTTTGACCCATGACTTGATTTGTAATCACTGTTATCTATCTTTATCCCTAGAGATTATCATGGCTCTGAAATTGCTTGGGATGAGATAGGAATGTTCAAAGCCTTTGTTAATGTAAGTCTACCTGTATTTTTTGGTTTCAAAGGAACTGCCCTTCCACATAATTCATGTCATATAATTTGTAATACCATGTTCATTTGACAGAAGGCAATTGGATACTTTCTAGGAAAATATTGCAAGTATGACATTATTACAACTTGAGTGGGCTTGAGGAGAAGCCACGTGTACTCCATAAAAGAAGTATAAGGATATAAGTTTTTAAAGAAAATCCCATAGACCAAATTCGTATCTAAATTCACAATAAGCTAAAAAAATTCTGTCTTTTACCTTTATTAGAATTTATCTAATAATCTCCTTCCTTTATGACTTCTTTTAAAAGTAAATCCTTCTCTTGAAAGTTTGCACAAGGGTTTCACATCTATAAAAGTTTCTTTCTACATTTTAGATTCTTCTTGTTCACGATACATCTTTGATTTGTAAGTTTTTTTTTGGTTTTGTTTTGGAGGAATTCCTTTGCTGCAAGTAATCTTTTCATCCGGAGAATGAATTTAAACTTTCTATCTTATTGTTTGATTTTTCGTTGCAGATCACACTTCTCTTATATTGTAAAATCTTTTTAACATGCACATATAATTTTTACATTATATTTTATGGAAATTGATTGTTTAGTTATCAGAATTTGATGATATGTGTGAATTTCAAATTATATGTTCTTTTAAATCAATTATCAATTGTAGTGTTAAGGTTATATTTACAGTATAAATTTGTAAAATGAAATATAAATTTTTAAAATCTTCTTCTATTTTACATTTAATTCTGAAAACCAAAATTTCTATTATATAATTTCTTCATTCTCTAAGTATATCAATATCACATCAACCTACAATATTTTCCACTTACCTTGTGCTTAATTTTGAAAATATTTATCTTCCCACATCCCCTTTTCAGCTTCAAACAACTTACCCTACAACATCAAATTATCTCCATCCTAGTTCAACCTAGATCTCTTCCTATAATGTTTTCTCATGTAAATATATGAGATATTTTTCCTTCTTTCTCAAGCATTCATATCTATAATGGACATTCTACCCACATCTAGAATAAGTTCAGGGGTTTTAAATATTTTATGTAACAATATAAACTTAATTTTGCAATAATATAAATATAAATGTGATATGACAAAGTTTTGGACTTTTTATTGAACAAATTTTAAGAGTTTAATATTTTATAAATCATATTTATTCTACAATTCTAATTAATGTTGGATTAACTTTCATATAATTTACATATGTTAAAATTTAATTATTTTTTATAAAATATTTACTTTATATTTTTAAGTAATTTCAACATAAATTCTATGATTGGTCATTCAAACTTATAATGCTTTATGATGGTAGTTATTACAAAGAAAAGAAACCCACTTAACATGCCAACACTTCTAAATATTTGTGGTAGACATAAAAACAATGAATCTTTCAATATAATTAATGACTATTCATGGAAGTCGTTTTGAGATGAATTTAAAATTTAAATTTACTTAAGAAATAAATCATAGATAAATAAATAGAACACCTTGATGTAGGAGCATATCAAAGGTCATACAATGGTGTATCACTCAAAAATATTTTCTTTAATGTTTATTCATCTTTCATAAGTTTTCTTTCTTACCATAGACATATTGTCCTTATTGTAGATTCATTTATAGTCATAGTCCTCTAGATGCTCACATAAAACCACAATCACTAATCTTTCTATGTTGTACTGCATATTATTGTTGAAGCCTTTGAAACATAATTAGAATATTTGAAGGGGACTTTGAACATTTCCATATGTACCAAATTGTAACTTGTTTATTGTAAGTTGTTGCATGTTTTTCTTTTAAAAAGGGACTCCATTTAAATGGTGTACAAATGTATTTAAGTTTCATGCTAAATTGTAAGGTCGCCAATTTGTATATTAGACACAAGAAGGTTCCTTGTGCATAATTTTACAATTGTTAGCAGTACCATCTTATGTACAACACCAAATGAACTCCTTAAAATGATTACAAATCAATTCAAAAAAGTAGGAGAGAGGGAGATAGAGTAGATTGGAGATCAAATATTAGAAAGGATAATGAATCTCAACAAGTACTTATTTTCATATTGTGCATGGATCTATTGTAATTTCTATTGTATTTATGTATGTATATATTTATATGTACACACACACACACACACGCACACACACACACACACACACACACACACACACACACACACACACACACACACACATCTATATAACACATAGATGGGTGTTACTACAATAGTGTGTCTCACTTATGCCATATCCTGATTTTTACTTGAAATCATATATTCTTTAAAAATTAATTATTTAAGCATTGAGGGGTTTCATCTAAACGGGTTTAATTAAAGGGTATGTGCAGGATCATCATGGAAAAAATAGGCCCTTAAATGGCAATTTTTTTTGAAAAATCAGAGTTAGGCAACTTGACATAAAAATTTGAATAAGTTATCTATATTATTTCAAAAATATGTAAGAATAGAATCTGTAGAAAATTAAATGTAGTTTTTAAACCACTAGGTTTATTTAAAACAAAAAAATCTATTTATAAAATTTGAAATTTCAAATGCAGAAGCACTCAAATTTTTATAGGGAAAAATACAAGTAGGGTGTTTCATCTAACCCACCCTAACCACAATAAAATGATAATATTTTTTATAATATTTTAGATATAAGTAGAGGACCTATGTCTCACAGATGCATATTTTTAAATTTTTTCCAAGTAAATAATTAATTATGAATTTTTTATTACAACTTTAAAAATATGAAAACTCAGAGGTCCCACCACCTTAACTTGTTAAAACTTATGAAATTCATTTTTTAATCCTATAGTATGTGAAGCATAGAATGTGACACATGTTTCCAAATTCAAAATGTGATAATCGCTTTGAAAACTATAGATGTTTTTCAATCAACCTATCAATTAGATTTTAGTCATAATTCAAAATAGAAAATGAACAATATTTTTTATTAAATTCAAATTAAAGCATAATTTATATTGGTGGAGTTGAGAATCTCCCTAAAACCCTTTGTTTCCATCAATTTGGGTTAAAAAGTCACAGCCACATACCCACACATACCCATCATATCACCAATTTTTTGGCCCATCATGATCCCCACGCACTCCTCAAGGGGATGTCTCACCTCTTATATCAAAACTCTTGGAATATAACCTCCCTATTCTTAAATCAAACCCTCAACAAAGTCTCCTTCGCACTTATCAAAATGCTAACAAAAACCTATTTTTTCTTCACCTTTTGAGGGATCAAATGAAATCATTTCAAAATTCGATTTTCTACATATGTAGCCCTTAGAATAAGATTTCTAAAAAGTATAATTTTGAATATATTTAATTTGTTGATTATATTTATTTTATGTTTTCTAGTGAACATAGTTTTTCCACTAGACATTAAAGTTTCTATTTCACATATATAGAAAAATAATAGAGAAAAAATTCTAAAAAATATCTATGCACTAAGTATTGATGTCCCTATTTAAATACATGCATGCATGCATGCACATATATATGATTTGTTGTTTTGAACCATCTTGAATTGTTCATTCTTCTTTAATAATTTATTTTGTAATATGTACTCTTACACTAGGTTTTCAATTTTTTTGTTTGTGTTCCATATTTATATTATTTTTTGATATACCCTCTATCTATGATTCCATCTATAGACACCTAAAAATGTCTTGATCATATCGTGCACCTGATTTTGATTACTAACACCAGTTCTCTCATTTCTTACCTATTTCATCTATTTAATTAAATAATGTCAATTGTTTAACTAAATTCACCATTTTCATCTATTAATCGACTAATTAATATTATTTGATTAATTCACTCCATACTAATTTTAATCTCATTTGAATTAAATAAAGCAAATTATTTAATTAAATGTCCTAAATCCCACTTAAATGATTAAATTATTTCTAATTGTTTAATTAAATATCTAAATTCCCTCCACATGCACAATTAAATAATTTCTTAATTATTTAATTGACTAATTTATTCTAATTCCTCTAATCATTCAAAGAATATTCTCATGGAATATTCCTTCAATTTGAATTCAAATATTTCCCTCCACATGGAAATTCCCACAAGCTCCTAAAATCATGGGATTGCATTTGTCTCAATCAATTTGAGTCCTTGATTAGTATCTTTGATCCATGTCATTGAACAATCTTATCCTTTGATTTGATCATTGATCCATGCCATCATCTCTCCTTCAATTCTATCCATTGATTAGCCAATTTGATCTTAGCCATTGATTCCTTCAAAAAATCTATAAATAGTATTCATTTAACATGAATTTATATATTCACAACCATTTGAGAAAAGTTACTATATCCCATTTTCATACTCACCCTTATCATTTGAGATCAATTTTTGAATCAATATCCACCATTATTGATGCAAGAGGGTACTCCCCTCTGCCAACCAACTTCAAAACACAACACAAACTCACAGAAAAATGATTGCAATAAACTTTAATTTTATTAATTCAATTACAAAATACATTCAATCGGCCATTCATGGCCTCCAACTTCATATGCCAAATCATTCCTCTCTTTTGTTCTGCCTGAGCTCTCCTCCCTTTTCTCGGTTCACTTTGAGCTCTCAGCTCATTCCCAGATCTCCCCCCTGTCCATCCTTTCTTCCTCCTCTATTCAAAATTTATGTGACTGTTGGCTTTCTATTATCCCTGTTGAATATCCACCCCCGGTCATAGGATGAATCTAGGGCTACCATGTAGCACCACAATCCCACCACACTAGTTGCTAATGACTGTGGGGTGGTGGTTAGTAACCTATTCTAGTTACATCATCTACCCACCACAATTCCACAGGTAACCTAATCTCTGTCCACAGGGTGGCAGTAACCTCCAGTTCATCTTGTAACACTGCCAACATCATGACTTAATTGTTGCAGGTTAGTGGTAACAGAAGTTATAACACCACTAACTCCCCGCACTACTGCAAGGGTATCAAACGACCACCATGGGGGTGTGGTTTCCATGCAACACTGTGAGCCTACCAGATGACCACCGTGGGGGTGCAGTTTACCCGCAATACCATGAGCCTACTAGATGACCACTGTGGGGGTTCGGTAAAGACACTTTTGATCTGTAATGATAATCGATGCTGACGAAGGTTTATTCTTGTCATAGTTGATTGACATCAAAATTATATGATGTTGAGAAATACCTATGAACACCAAACTAGATGTAACACCCTACCACAAAACCCTAGAGGACAACATGCTAAAACACCTAGAAATGGAACAATTTTTTTTTTGAAATGCAGCATAATAAAGATTGTAGATGATACAATAAATTGTATTATAAACCTAAGTCCTCTAATGTTCCATGACTACACTACGTGAATCTGATTAACCAACTAACAAGAGTAATCAATCATCACTATCATCTCATTAAACAAGATTCATCAACAATATGAAATAACCATAACATCTCATCAATATAATAACATCAAAGATCATTTAATTAAAAATCATATATAATTAACATCATTTACATTTTCATTACAAGAGAGAGTCCAACAATGATTTACAATATTACATCATTACATCTTTACATCTCGAACAACATTTTCTCCTCGTATACATATAAGGAGAGCACATCAGTTGTAATGCCCCACTGCGCGAACCCCATAAGACAATAACAACTTACAATTAAGGAAAAATATATTTTAAAAAAAAGTAAAACATAACTTAAGATGTACATTAACATATATTATAAATGAGATGTAATTATACGTATACAAGACTAACTACATCCTTTGGGGGTACACGTGATGACATTATGAAACCTAAACCCATACCATAATGATAAAAAATGAATTCCAAGATTACATTATAAATTGTGATCATACATCCATTATAATCCATCAATAAGAACATCCACATATGAAAACTCAACATAAAAAAGATTAACTTATTCCCAATAACCATAAGCATACTATCATCACGTGAATTCATTGGAGCATATTTCCAGAGATACACTACATTGAATAATGGCTACAATGAATCATTAACCGCATAAGGTATACAAAGGTACATAATACATTACATCATTCAAGAATTACATTAATACAGAAGTGTTCCCCAACATGAATGGGAACAATACAATAAGATAGAATAATACAATTGAAAATATTAATACAAAGTATCAAGACTGGCTCCAATTCGGGTACAATTCTGGATTCATCGCAAGTGGTACAAATTTGCACATCTCAATCCTCAGCTAGGGACCCAATGGGGTGCATAGCACGTTCCACCCAACCATGTGGACCAGAAGGCCCACCCCCCTAGGCTAGGAGTTGACAAGAAAGACCCTCAACCAAAATAGCTAGGTGAATGATGACAAACAAGACTCCATGACAAGAGCAACAATAAACACAAGACAACATCCGCTTCCAAAGGAACAGAAGCAAGAAGGGGAAACAACAGATAAACACAATTGCTAAATGGGTAGAGTGTCATCACATGGCTCGACATGGGTTACCCAATGCGGATCTTCATAGGTTACTGACCCCCATCTTGGGTTACCCTGGCAACCTCAACTGATCCTCAACCCCCATTCTTACACATGTGGAATCAATTCACCTTTCATGAAGACAACGTGGTTGATTTTCCATTCTAGGCCTTCTTGTCTCATCCTAAGCATAAACGAGCGCTTGGGCCATGAGAGAGGCATCCATTATCTTTTCTTAGTGGGAATTACTACCCACCCCCTAAATATTTATTAGGTTATCACTTGATTACAACAACTTCCACACGAGTTACCCAGGACACAACTTAGGGTTCCGGCCCCTGTGGGAAGCCACTCTCCCTACTAGCAACAAAAAATCAAAATCATAAATGGGGTAAGCCAGCTTGCACAAAAAGTCAAAGCCAAAAGTAAATACATCTAGTGAGGCATGCACCATCTCACGCTAAAAATTCACAGTAAATCCACTTCCAAGTGCAAGGATAAATGTACAAAAGAAAAAGACAACTCGAGCATACAACAATAGTTCACAAAGAACATGTAGATCAACATAAAACAACATTTTTCTTTCCCCTCCTCTGGAATCCCAAGAAGAACGACTACCCACAAACGAGGGTAAAACAAAGCATCATGGTTCCAACACAAAATATTAACATTTGAAGACCTCCAACAAAATAACTCAAACGGGAGACAAAACAATAAGGAACCATCAAAATCAAGCTTTAATTCCTCTAACAAAATTAAAGTGATAAATCTCGAAGGACACTTAGTTCGTCCCTTCCACATGTTTACTAATAAATCAAAACTATTTAAGTTAAACAACCTACCAATCACTTTAACAACTTACTCAAATTAAAAGACTAAAGTCTCAACTATCGATTACCAAAGGCAAACCCTAACAACGATCTATTTTTAGTCGATATCCTTATGCAATTTTTCCCTTTAAATGCGCGTATACATGTAAGGTATTATTTCTAAGGAATGATAACCATCGATGACATTCTATTTAACATATTTATAAATAACTCAACACATTCAAGTAACAAACTTAAAAGAAGAACATTTAAATCCTCGTTTTCCTTTTATTATTACATTCTTTATAAAATTGATCCAAATATTAAAAGAAGTTATATAAGCATATTTTGAAAATATATAAATGAGCACTTTAACACAACCAAGTTACCTTTTATTTATACGAACATGGTGAAATATTTTAATAATTAAAGACACTAAGCATATTCTACTGATTTAAATACACATAATACCAAACCATTTCTTTAAATTAAAACATGATACATAAATCTCTTACACACACACACATATATATATTCAAAATGCTGCTGTCACAAGACAGTATTGAAACTGTAGTTTCCCTCCCAAAAGTAGACTAACAATTTACAACGAAATAATTAGAAATAATAAGTAATTAGTAAATAATGTAACCAAAGGTAAATGTCTTACTCAATATTACTAAAATGATATAGATGTAAAAGAAGTGCACATATAACAAAAGGTTGGACAACATTGTTGAAGTTAGAAATAACATTAAATCGGCTTAAGAGTTCACAATCAGGCCATGAACCACGTAGAGAAAATAAAGAAATTGACTTGGGATACCAAAGTAGTCGACACAATATATATTTTACTGGAATGAATAACGGTTTACCACTAAGCAAGGTTAACTAATAAATGCAAGTACTAGAAAGTATTCAATTTGCATGTTAAAATGAGAAACTAATAGAAAACAAATTTCAACTGATGGAAGTACGAGTACCCAATAATGTCTATTATGAAATTAGACTCGAACATTCCCTTGATATTGAAGGATAAATTTAAGGCAAATAAATATTGACATAAGCATTACAAGTTTTCAAACCCTCTTGTTGGCAACAAGAAAGGTATATCTGTTTAAAGCTGACCGTGAAAATGAAATGCCTAGGCCCCCTATATGATACAGACAAATACGATGTTTATTAAAATGGAAAATAAAAAAAATACATGAATCACAAACCAAGCATACATAGGCTGCATACAAAGATGAAACAACCCTACAAAATCTAAATACAATCAATCAAACTAACTCGTTGATTCAAGGTAAGGTAATGCCATGCACAGAAAGAAACTCACTTTACACAGCCTCCTACATGAAAAGAAATCACCACATGCAGTAACAAAATCCTACCCAAAGGTACATGCAAACAGGTAGGTTGAGGGCTACACACACCACACACCTCAAAACTCTTATTGTGTTGCATGAATGGCTGAATATTAGGGGGTGCATTCCTGGCTTTTGCTGGTTAGCTATAAGACATTAACAATGCAAAGGACATGAATTCTAAACCTATTGAACTACTATGAGGTGGCGAATAAAAGCAACAAGAGAGCTCTCAAGAACAAAGACATCAAATGCTAACAAGCACGATTTTCTCAAGTGCAATCTACAAGATAGAGAATAATCCAGATAATCTAAGACTTAAAGATGAGATTACACACAGGTCGACACCTGCAATTAGTTGAAACTCTAAAGGAAATCTCACACTATAGTTTAATCATCCTATCTACAACCTTCTCCTACCCGATACAGGTGTTCCAAACATCGAAGGTGAATAACTAAGATCTATTATGCAAATCATCTGCAAGCTATACAATCTGTCATCAGCATAAGAGATTGTAACATGCAAAGAGGTTGACAACATTTCCCTATGAAACCTTACCGAATATAACTATGAGACAACAGTTCTATGACAGACGTAAATATCAAACATGGATTCCAAAATCAACAAATGATAGACAATCGTTTTCTTTTGCTTATAAAAATGGAGAATGGAAAGATTTGAAATTAAATACAACACATACCTGAATTTCCTATGTTCAATAATGGAGAGGGCGAGTTGAAGTCCACCATTTCACAACTACAGAATCTTCCTCCAAACTAGATCACTCCCAGACTAATTCACTTCGAACACAATATCCCCAAAAACACAAAAACTATAATCCCTTTCAAAATTATTTTGTAAAGCCCAAAATTCATTGATGAAATTTTTTCCCAAAATCAAAAAAGAAACTCAAAATCCAAAAACTAGCACCATATAATCCGAGAGATAAGTTTTTGAAACAAAATCAATAAAAATAACAAGTTTCCCCCTTTCAATTCCAGTTTCAAGTCGTGCATGCACACACTTTTATCTTTTTCATCTTTTTCCATTTTGCACTCGAATTTTCATCCATTCAAAATCATATCCCCTTTATTTAATTAAAAATCACATTATTTCCCCATTAAAATGATTATCTTTACATGAAAATAAATTATTAAAATATAATATGAAACAATACAATTTTAATCTAATTATTTAATAAAACATTTACTTATAACTAAACAATTTAATTAATCATTTATTACAAACCATCTAATTTAATTTAATTTGATTATTATTTTAATTTCCAATTTTATTTGAATTACATTAGTAAATCAATTTTAATTTAATTAATTGATTTAAACAAAACCATATAAAACTATTAAGTTCCCAATAAACAAACTTACTTGAAATTCAAAGACAGCCGAAACGGAGGGGCACTACATCCTTCCCCCCTTAGCATTGACTTACTCTTGGAAATCGATCACAAGCATAAGCACAATAATACGACGAACTAACAACTGTATCAACAATCATAACAACATTAATTAAGCAAATAAAATTAAACGACCCAAAAAGAAGAATGATACCAAAACAGGAACGAGGTTACAATAGATGACATCGTCAAACATAATGACGGGGTGACAGACTAGGTTGGAGTACTTTCTTGTCAACTTTGGTTTCCACATCATACCCATTGGGCTTATAGGGCACACTCAAACCTAACAATGTAGGCAGAGTTGGTGCCACGTACATGCATCCTGCATCAAACCAATGTCAAGCAATATATATATCTTATCACAAGCACACCATGAGAGGAAGCTGCAACGTAGCAGGGCACTCGCGGACGAGTGATGCTACACCATCCTCTCACCCAGACTCTAAGTAGAAAAAACCACATCAAGTACGATAATTGCATCATCAATAACACTAATTATATCAAAATCAACATCACAAAGGAACCATTAATCAATGCATAACAAGTAAAGTCACATGTTCGTATGTAGTTCATATCCAAATTAAGCAAAAGACACAACCACTTCATCATCATAACAAAAACACCAACATCAAGTATCACAATCATCCAAGTCAAATAACTGTCAACTAGGCAAGTCAAAATGGCGAACAACCACCAACACAGTCTCAAGGTTCACAACATAACATAAAAAGTGTTAAAGCAGAGAAAGCAATATAAGAGACACAACAACAACACTAAGACCCTACTAAAACATCACTAGCTCATCCATGTGCTCTCAAGTCAGTTGCACGAGCTCTACCAGTAGCCTCAACAACTACACCCTGGTGTCTAGCGTGACAATTATCAACCACTGTGAAAACCCGGTGAGCTTTTCCCGCATCACCCACCACCAGCTCGGAAGTAGCTGGCCTCTGACTGAAACCTGTAGTGTTCCTCTACGTACACTGCCTAGCAATGTGGCTATGTTGGCTACAAGAGAAACAACCCGTGCCTTAGTCGAACCCTTTGTCGCCTAGAGGTGCATTGGACTGCTCAACACTGCCCTTGCTAGTCGTGGTCTAGGTGTTTTGTGCAGGCTATTTAGAATGGTTGTGCTTATTACACCACTAGTTCTGTTTCTTCCTGGAGTGAGAACTACCATCACCAAGTTGCAATTGTGAATTCTTATGTTTAGACTTGGAGTGTTGCTGGTGCCATTCACCCTTAGTGGATGCCTAAAGACCCTTTGAGGACCCCATAGCTAGAGTTGGACCACCTTGAGAACCAAAACCAGATGAAGTTGCACTACCAATCTGAACACCTGTATGACCCCCAAGTGCCATAGCCAAGTTTTCCTCCACTAAACAGGCCTTCTCCACAACCACCTCCATAGTCTTTGGCTTGAAGACTCAGACTCATCCACTGATGTGGGCATTCAAGCCCCTGATAAAGTGATGGACTAGCATTCCCTCATTGTCTTTGATCCCAACATATTGCTTAAGTTCATAGAACCGGTGCTCATACTATTCTACGGACATTGCCATCTGTTTGAGCTCATGGAACTCATCCGATCGGTGCTATCTCCAATGTTCTAATAGGAAATGAGCCCTAAACCTCTTCATGAATAACTCCCAGGTCACTAAACCAATGTCTAGGTGCAATTTTTTCTCTTCTAATCGCCACCATGTGGATGCGAAGCCTCTAAGGTGCATGATGGCACACCTAGCCCTAGTATTACTGCCGTAAGGATGCATAGCAAAAACATGATCTAGATCAATTAGCCACGTTTCAGCCTCTAGTCCTCCACTGGTACCATCAAATGTGGGAGGTCATGCTCTCAACAGGTCTCTCATGTGACCCGCTACTATGGCATCCTACTCCGCTAATGTGCCTCTCCTCGGTGATCTCTCTCTTTCTCTCTCTACCCATTGCTCCCCATCCTGCCTAGGGCCTAAGCGGCCTAGTGCCTCCTCTAACAATTGTCGTCCATCAAACCCCAACTGCTTTGTATTTTGACCTCTGCCTCCCAGATCTTTTTGGGAACTCTAACGTTCCTCACATTCTAAACCATGGGAGCTTAGAGATGCGAACTCTGGCGGTTAGCTTTGTGGCCACCACCTCAGCCTCTACCTCGACCATGACCCCTACCCCTAGGCATGTTTTTGCTCAACATTGTTGGAGTTAAAATGACACTGAGAGGGGGGGGTGAATCAGTGTCTTAACAGATTTGACCAATTTTCAAAAATTCATAAACATAGCTCAGATTTGATCTCAATATTACTCTGATTAGTGCATTCATGAGTTGAATGTAATCATTCATAAACAAAATTGAGAAAAGTAATAATCCCAACAGTGAACTAAAACAACAACAATGTAAAGCAGTGAGCACACAAAAGAACAAAGAGACACAAGATTTTGTCGAGTGGAAAACCCTCCTGGGGTATAAAAACCACTCTCGAAATGCCTTGCAGGCTTTACTTTTAATCAACTGTTCACAATGCCTTATAGGCTGATTTTTGAGCACCCACTCAAGGAGCACCAACCCCTCGTTTAGAGATATCTATCTCAAGGAGCACCAACCCCTCCAATTATATTTCTGAACAATAATCATGTCTCCGAGGATCTCTCTATTTTCAGTTAAGCTCATAACTCTCTATTTTCTCGTCTACAGAATACCCTAAGGATTCAATAATTGAATCCTTAAAATATTACATAGAAAAGAATATTACAATATATCTCTGCATCTTTGTTTTTTAGATTTTTAATACAGAGTATTTCAATACATTTTTGATATAGCCAAAGAACAATATTCCAGAATTACAACCAGAGAAACTACACTGTTTTCAACACTAGTTTTTTATATACGTTTCAAGTATGTTTGTCATGAAGAAGGTCTTCAAAATGCGTTTTTCACAAGAATCTAAAACTCTCTTGCTAATTTTAGAATATGAAGCTGAATAATGATAATCTGTAGATGATGGTAGAAATCAAGTGTAATGCCTATCCAGAGAGCTTTAATTTCTGCTTTGAATCAAGAGATTTCAAATTGTAACTGATAGATTTTCATCAAAACCATGACTGCCCACTAGTTGAGAACCATAACCTCCCAATTCTCAGAGAGTGTTTTACTATGTAACCGTTCTGAGATTCGATGCCAACCAATGATGTCGGCCTGCAACTATACATAGAAATTCACATGTCGGCCACAGTGATAGAGTTTGTTAATCGTTCGCCGAGACATCCAGATAGTCCTACTGAAGGCAATTAAATCACCAGACATTCCCCTTAGTTATCGCTTTTTCCATGACCCATCAGAGTCAAGAAGACCTCTTGCAGACCACATTATGTTTCACCGAAAGCCCTTTTATCTCTTATGTGTCACTATGACATTCTGCTATCGAGGAGATGTTTTGTAGATTTCATTATGTTTCACCGAAAGACCTTATCCATTCTGAGTCACTGTGACAAAAACACACTCTCGCCGAGATGTATCCTTCATCCACCTTCGCTAAGACAATGCATAGTTGGGGTGACTTCTCGTAGAGCATCCTGTGTCTTACCGAAAGCCCACGTGATCATTCCTGTTCACCATGACATATTGCTCTCGAGGAGACCTCATATAGATAATACTTCATTATATCGAAAGTCACCCACCATCTTGTGTGTCACTGAGACAAGTCAGATCCTATGCCAACAAAGTCCTATTGTGTTCCATCAGCGAGATCGGAGGTCACTCGCCGAGACCTCACGCCGAAAACCCTAACTCTTACCGAGATGTATACCTTTATGTTGTCAGTCGGTATAAGAATTCAAACTCGCCAAGACCTTTCTTCATTGCACATGAGTCATACCAAAATGTTCCTTTTGTTTTATGCATCGTCGAGACATATCAATGTCGGGGAGACCTCTCAGAGAGCACACTATGTCATACCGAAAATCTTCATCCACTCTGAGTCACTGAGACAATACCAACCTCTCACCAAAAGCCCCTCATAAGACTTAGTTGGAAAGACCTGATGAGTTCACTATGACATTACACCAAAGCTAAGACCTCCTGCCGATATGCAATTTTTCCACCAGTGGTCGATAAGACTAAAGTAAGTTCACCAAGACGTTTCAACGAAGAAAAACCTCTCGCCGAAGAGAACCCTTTGTTGCCAGTCGGGGAGACATGATGAGTTCGCTAAGACATCATTTTGACGGTATAACTCATGTCAATATGATCCTTTTATGTCACTGAAACAATGGAGAAGTCCTGCCGAAATCTGCCTATAAGTAAAATCCAATAGTCATGACATCAGAAACGTCTTGCCGATAGGCAACATAGATGTTTATCAAAGAAATGGATTGGGGAGACCCTGGCATTCTCGCACCGATATGTTCTTTCTTGTCACCAAAACAATGTACAAATAAGGTAACCTGAGACTGCACGAAGTTCAAACTGAACAGTACCATAAGATATTAAAATTCTAAATGTAAATTGTCCACTGAATGCCAAGACATGTAAACCATATAGACAAAACTGTACCAGGATAAAGCATGAGAAACCAATCTGAAACTTTCAATAAGTAGAATCAACAGAAAGGGATTTTGTCATCAAGGACAAACCATATGATCACAACTGAGAACCAACAAAAATAAGAGATCATGTAAATTTCAATATTTATGCCCAAAGGTTAACCTAATGGGCTACACTAACCTAGAGTACCCAGTGTTTGCAAACCTGGATTTGATACCAAGCTGTAACACCCCGCCGCGCGAACCCCAGAAGACAACAAGAACTTACAATTATAACACTATTTTTTTTTTAAGTAAAACATAACTTAAGATGTACATTATCATATTATACATGAGATGTAATTATACGTAAACAAGACTAACTACGTCCTCTGGGGTTGCACGTTACGAAATTACGAAACCTAAACCCATACCATAACGATAACAAATGAATTCCAATATTACATTATAAACCGTGATCATACATCCATTATAATCCATCAATAAGAACATCCACATATGAAAAGTCAACACAAACAAGATTAACTTATTCCTAATAACAATAAGCATACTATCATCATGTGAATTCGTTGGAGCATATTTCCATAGATACAACACATCAAATAATGGCTACCACGAATCATTAATTGCATAAGGTATACAAAGGTACATAATACATTACATCATTTTCATTACATTACATCGTTAAAGAATTACATTAATACAGAAGTGTTCCCCAACATGAACGGGAACAATACAATAAGATAGAATAATACAACTGAAAAGATGAATACAAAGTATCAAGACTGGCTCCAACTCGGGTATAATTTTGGAGTCACCACAAGTGGTACAAATCTGCACATCTCGATCCTCGACTAGGGACCCAATGGGGTGCATAGCACGTTCCACCTGATCACATGGACCAGAAGGCCCACCCCCCGTGCTAGGATTTGACAAGAAAGACCCTCAACCAAAATAGTCAGGTGAACAATGACAAACAATACTCCAGGACAAGAGCAACAATAAACATAAGACAACATCCGCTTCCAGAGGAACATAAGCAACAAGGGGAAACAACAGATAAACATAGTTGCTAAAGGGGTAGAGTGTCATCACATGGCTTGACATGGGTTACCCAATGTGGACCTTCATAGGTTACTGGCCCCCGTCCTAGGTTACCCTGGCAACCTCAATCGATCCCCAACCCCCATTCTTACACATGTGGAATCAACTCACCTTTCATGAAGAAAAGGTGGTTGATTTTCCATTCCAGGCCTTCTCGTCTCATCCCAAGCCTAAACGAGCACTTGGGCCATGAGAGAGGCATCTATTATCTTTTCTTAGTGTGAATTACTACCCACCCCCGAGTGATCCCACAATCGTGGTTTACAATTTTTGGCCAAACTAGACACTGAAATGATTTTTTTAACTAAATCTCCACTTTCAGGCACCTATAGCGGCTAAACCTTGAGGAATTTGAAGATGATGCAAACTAGAGTTTCATGACATTTTGTTTGTAGATTATAAATATATTTTTTTCAAAAATTTTGGAATCGGATTGCACTTTTTTTCCATCTCTCTCAAAAACTAGTTTTTTTCAGAAAACAACATTTTTAAAAAGTGACGCTCATCGTATAACACAACTTTTTTTCCATGAAGGATAAAATTCTAATTCTTTCGAATTTATATTTGTAACTTCAATATTTAGTGCTTCCACTTGGTTAGATAGTTTTTTATTGAATATTTTTTCTTTATCAAGTTTTGAAGTCAAATCAATTATAATTCAGACATAGCGTGATCGTATAACATGTAACTTTTTTTGTATGTATCAAAATTAAAAAAAAAAATTATTAGATCAAGGACTTCAATATCTAGTGCACTCATATTTTTCAATTTTTTTTTTGATAATCTAATATTTTTCCACATGTGCAAAACAGAGAGCTTGATTTTCAATGAAAAACCTATGTTTAATAAAACTAAAAAACAAATACATAATAAAACCAAAATATATAAAATTATAGTCATTGGATAGCTCGTTCCAAGGACTGCCTGATTCCAGTTGGGTTTCAGAAGTCTCATCCATTTTCATCCTCAACTCGAGCTTCGAAGCGTAAAAATCTGGACTTTCAAAGTGCATAAGGGGGAGAATGAGGGAAAAAGGGAGTTCGCTCAAACCCTGGTTCGAGCGAACCACCTTTCATATTGCATTTTCTTTGTTATTTTTGTGCGGGAAATGTGAGGTCAAAATTAAATGGGTTCGCTCGAACCCTAGTTCGAGCGAACCCCTTTTGGGTTTTTTCAAACTTGCAAGTTTGTATGAACCCCCAAAACTATTTTTTTTGTATGGGGTCATTTTTTTCAGTTTTCCTTCCTCACTTGAATTGTAAACCACTTTTGTGAGTTTACCCCCCGTAAATATTTATTAGGTTATCACTTGATTACAACAACTTCCACACGAGTTACCCATGACACCACTTAGGGTTCCAGCCCCCGTGGGAAGCCACTCTCCCTACTAGCAACAAAAACTCAAAATCATAAACAGGGTAAGCCAACTTGCACAAAAAGTCAAAGCCAAAAGTAAATACATCCAGTGAGGCATGCACCATCTCATGCTAAAAACTTCACAGTAAATCCACTTCCAAGTGCAAGGCTAAACCCACAAAAAAAGAAGACATCTCAATCATACAACAATAGTTCACAAAGAACAACACGTAGATCAACATAAAACAACATTTTTCTTTCCCCGCCTCTAGAAGCCCAAGAAGAACGACTACCCACAAATGAGGGTAAAATGAAGCAACACGGATCCAACACAAATCTTAACATTTGAAGACCTCCTCCAACAAAATAACTCAAACGGGAGACAAAATGATAAGGAACCATCAAAATCAAGCTTTAATTCCTCTAACATAATTAAAGTGATAAATCTCAAAGGACACTTAGTTAATCCCTTCCACATGTTACTCTACTAATAAATCAAAATTATTTAAGCTAAACAACCTACCAATCACTTTAACAACTTACTCAAATTAAAAGACTAAAGTCTCAACTATCGATTACCAAAGGAAAACCCTAACAATGATCTATTTTCAGTTGATATCCTTATGCAATTTTTCCCTTTAAATGCACGTATACATGTAAGGTATTATTTCTAAGGAATGATAACCATCGATGACATTTTATTTAACATATTTATAAATAACTCAATACACATTCAAGTAACAAACTTAAAAGAAGAATATTTAAATCCTCATTTTCCTTTTATTATTACGTTCTTTATAAAATTGATCCAAATATTAAAAGAAGTTATATAAGCATATTTTGAAAATATATAAATGATCACTTTAACACAACCAAGTTACCTTTTATTTATACGAACATGGCGAAATCTTTTAATAATTAAAGATACTAAGCATACATATTCTACTTGTTTAAATACGCATAATACCAAACTGTTTCTTTAAATTAAACATGATACATAAATCTCTTACACACACACACACACATATATATATATATATATATTCAAAATGCTGCTGTCACAAGACAATATTGAAACTGTAGTGCCCTCCCAAAAGTAGATTAACAATTTACAACAAAATAATTAGAAATATGAAGTAATTATTAAATAATGTAACCAAAGGTAAACGTCTTACTCAATATTACTAAAATGATATAGATGTAAAAGAAGTGCACATATAACAAAAGTTTGGATAGCATCGTTGAAGTTAGAAATAACATTAATTCAGCCTAAGAGTTCACAATTAGGTCATGAACCACGTAGAGAAAATAAAGAAATTGACTTGGGATACCAAAGTAGTTGACACAATATATATTTTACTGGAATGAATAACAGTTTACCACTAAGCAAGGTTAACCAATAAATGCAAGTACTAAAAAGTATTCAATTTGCATGTTAAAACAAGAAACTAATAGAAAACGAATTTGAACTAATGGAAGTATGAGCACCCAATAACATCTATTCTGAAATTAGACTCAAACATTCCCTTGATATTGAAGGATAAATTTAAGGAAAATAAATATTGACAAAAGCATTACAAGTTTTCAAACCCTCTCATTGGCAACAAGAACGGTAAATCTGTTTAAAGCTGACTGTGAAAATGAAATGCCTAGGCCCCTTATATGATACAGACAGATACAATGCTTATTAAAATGGAAACTCAAAAAAACAAAAATTGCAAACCAAGCATACATAGGCTATAGACAAAGATGAAACCACCCTACAAAATCTGTATACCATCTATCGAACTAAATCATTGATACAAGGTAAGCTAATGCCATGCACAGAAAGAAACTCACTTTACACAACCTCCCACATGAAAAGAAATCACCACATGTAGTAACAAAAGCCTACCCAAAGGTACATGCAGACAAGTAGGTTGAGGGCTACGCACACTGCACACCTCAAAACTCTTATTGTGTTGCATGAATGGCTGAATATTAGGGGGTGCGCGGTTGGCTTCCGCTGGTTAGCTATAAGACATTAACAATGCAAAGGACATGAATTCTAAACCTATCGAACTACTATGAGGTGGTGAATAAAAGCAACAAGGGAGCTCTCAAGAATAAAGACATCAAATGCTAACAAGCACGATTTTCTCAAGTGCAATCTACAAGACAGCAGATAATCCAGATAATCTAAGGCTTAAAGAGGAGATTTCACACAAGACGATACCCACAATTAGTTGAAACTCTAAAGGGAATCTCACACTATAGCTTAATCAGCCTATCTACAACCTTCTCATAGCCGATACAAGTGTTCCAAACATCAAAGGTGAATAACTAAGATCTATTATGCAAATCATCTACAAGCTACTCATTTTTTCCTCAGCATAAGAGATTGCAACATGCAAAGAGGTTGAGAAAATTTCCCTATGAAACCTCACCGAATATAACTATGAGATGACAACTGTGACAGACGTAAATATCACACATGGATTCCAAAATCAACAAATGACAGATAATCATTTTTTTTTACTTATGAAAACGGAGAATGGAAATATTTGAAATTAAATACAACACATACCCGAATTTTTCCTACGCTCAACAATGGAGAGGGCGAGTTGAGGTCCACCGTTTCATAGCTACAGACTCTTCTCCAAATTGCATCACACCCAAGCTAATTCAGTTCGAACACAATATCCCTGAAAACAAAAAAACTGTAATTCCCTTTCAAAATTATTTTGTAGAGCCCAAAATTCACTAATGAAACTTTTTCCCAAAATCAAAAACTAAACTCAAAATCCAAAAACTAGCACTATATAATTCTAGAGATAAGTTTTTGAAACAAAATCGATAAAAATAACAAGTTTCCCCATTTCAATTTCAGTTTCAAGCTTTGCATGCACACACTTTTATCTTTTTCATCTTTTTCCATTTTGCACTCTACTTTTCATCCATTCAAAATCTTATCCCCTTTTATTTAATTAAAAATCACATTATTTTCCCATTATAATGATTATCTTTACATGAAAATAAATTATTAAAATATAATATGAAACAATACAATTTTAATCTAATTATTTAATAAAACATTTACTTATAACTAAACAATTTAATTTAATCATTTATTACAAACCATCTAATTTTATTTTATTTGATTATTATTTTAATTTACAATTTTATTTGAATTACCTTAGTAAATCAATTTTAATTTAATTAATTGATTTAAACAAAACCATATAAAACTATTAAGTTCCCAATAAACAAACTTACTCGAAATTCAAAGATGACTGAAATGAAGGGGCACTACATCAGTAGTATAATACATGATACAATTTATTTAAGGTACAATACAAGTACATGAAAGATAATTCACTCAAACTGGATCAAGTACATGAGTTCACATCATCAAGAGTAGCTGCCACATGAACGATCAACAAATAAGGGAAACCCAATGGAGTACAAGGCACATTCCACCTAACCATGTGGAACCCAAAGGTCCACCCCTGTGCTAGGAGATAACATCTTGTCCCACAAAAACAAAGTGACTACAAACTGACATAACAATGCTAATAAAGGACAACTGACACATAAACAACTTAACAACACTTAAGATCATACAATGCTTCTAGAGGATACCACATGATGAGGGCCACACCACCCAAAACCCACAAAAATCACAACACATACCAACACAGAAGATGAGAGACAAAAAAAAATGACTCACTTTCAATTATTTTCAGAAAATGAAATTACAGATTCAAAGCTTACATGCTACAGCCTCACGGGCTTGATTCATTGCAACAAAATCAACTCTGAAAAGAAAATCTACTATTCAGAGCCACAATCTGCACTATCAGGGCCACCTCCTACAACCCCCACTTAACCCTTTTTATTTTCCCCAATAAGCACCCTAGAATGTTCTAGAAAGTTCAAATTTCCCCTTTTTGTTTTGGCGCCAAAAGTCCCGCCGTTTGATTTTTGGCCTAGGAAGATTTTTTTTATGAAATTCACTTTTTAGAGGACCAACTTTGTGGGGCCATAACTTTTGATCTGGGTGTTCAATTCACTATTATTGCATATCGTTGGAAAGCTCTCGATGATCTCTACAATGCACAAACCTACCATAGGTTGGTTCAACCACTTTTTGAGCTGTTTCAGGGCCTCTAAATTTTTATATTTGAATTTGAAGTTGCATTGGAGAAATTTCTCAAGACAAAAACTTTAATTTCTCCCAAATTGTGCAGGGTATTGAGGTGTTTCTACTGTGACCAGAAATGTTTTTCTGCTTTGCTCCTTGGGGTAAATTTTCATGTCCATACAAGCCTATTTAGGCCGACTTACTAAAAATAGTAAGTGCCCATTTTTCACTATTTTTGATCCCTGATAGTCTTATACCCCTTAAGTGCCATCATGGGACTAAGAAAAACTAAAGAAAATAAAAAAAAACATTTTTTTTGGGTGATGCAATATTTCCCTACACCATTGGATGCTCCTTTATCACCACATATCAAAGGGAGAGAAAAAATCAGGGAATACTAGCCTAGAGAGGGAAGATTGTCATCGCATGGTCCTAACATGGGTTACCCTGGCAGTTTATCACCAGCTGCCGGCCCCCATCTATGGTTACCCTGGAAGTCTCTCACTAGCCGCTGGCCCCATAGGGTGACACATGCGGAGCCAACAATCCTTTCATGAGGAAAAGGAGGTTGAACTTGCCAACTAGGCCTTCTCACCCCATCCTTAGCCTAAACAAGCACTACAGGCATGAGAGAGGACTCCAATAATCTTGATTAAAGTGTAAATTACCCAACCCTTAATTCATTTTAAGTTATCACTGAGTTAAAAAAATATCATATGGGTTACCTTGGTGCCACTTTGTGTGTCGGCCCCCATTGAGAGCCACTCCCCCTACTAGCAGCTAGGAGACCCAATAAAATCAATAGGGTAAAGCCATCACGTAAATAGAACGAAAATCCACAAAAGTATATAACCCAAGCAAGGCATGTCCATCTCGCTCTCAACATCACTGAAATAACAAGTAAAGAGCGCATGGCTAAACCCACATCAACACATCACAAGCACAATATCACTCACTTCAAGGACCAAACACAACGATTCAACCAATAACATATTTCCCAAGCCTCTAGAAGACTCCCCATTCCATAATAAACAAAAAAAAACTTAGACATTTGTATAATGATGAGGACCACATCGCCAAAAACCCATAGAAATCACAACAACATATAACAACATAGAAGATGCGAGAAAAAAAATGATTCACTTTCAATTATTTTTAGAAAATGAAATTATAGCTAGGAGACCCAATAAAATCAATAGGGTAAAGCCATCACGTAAATAGAACAAAAATCCACAAAAGTATATAACCCGAGCAAGGCATGTCCATCTCGCTCTCAACACCACTAAAATAACAAGTAAAGAGTGCATGGCTAAACCCACATCAACACATCACAAGCACAATATCACTCACTTCAAGGACCAAACACAACGATTCAACCAATAACATATTTCCCAAGCCTCTGGAAGACTCCCCATTCCATAATACACAAAAAACAACTTAAAAATTTGTACAATGATGAGGACCACACTGCCAAAAACCCATAGAAATCACAACAATAGATAACAACATAGAAGATGCGAGACAAAAAAATGATTCACTTTCAATTATTTTTAGAAAATGAAATTATAGATTCAAAGCTTACATGCTACAGCCTCATGGGCTTGATTCATTACAACAAAATCAACTCTAAAAAGAAAAACTACTATTTGGAGCCACAATCTGCACTATCAGGGCCACCTTCTACAACCCCCACTTAACCCTTTTTATTTTCCCCAATAACCACCCTAGAATGTTCTAGAAAGTTCAAATTTTCCCTTTTTGTTTTGGAGCCAAAAGTCCTGTCGTTTGATTTCTGGCCTAGGAATATTTTTTTATGAAATTCACTTTTTAGAGGACCAACTTTGCAAGGCCATAACTTTTGATCCGGGTGTTCGATTTTCTATTATTGCATATCGTCAGAAAGCTCTCGATGAGCTCTATGACACTTGAGCCATCGTAGGTTGGTTTGGCCACTTTTTGAGCTGTTTCAGGGCCTCCAAAGTTTTATATCTGAATTTGAAGCTGCATTGGAGAAATTTCCCAGGATGAAAAACTTTAATTTCTCCCAAACTGTGTAGGGTATTGAGGTGATTCTTTCGTGACCTAAAATATTTTTCAACTCTACTCATTGGGGTAAAATTTTGCGTCCATACGAGCATGTTTTGGCTAACTTACTAAAAATAGTAAGTGCTTGTTTTTTGCTATTTCTGATGCCTGATAGTCTTATATCCCCTAAGTGCCATCATGGGACTCAAAACAACTAAAGAAAATAAATAATTTTTTTTTTGGGTAATGCAAGATTTCCCTACACCACTGGATGCTCTTGCATCATACAATAACCCACAATCATTTCCAAATCAATAACCATTCACTTTACTTCATACAAACAACCATAATACATCACGCAAGCAACAATTTCCACTAATACACTAATTAAATACATCGAGGAGTAAGTTCTTCGTCAAACAAGTGAATATAAAAGACATCATCAATTACAAGCAACCAATCCCAATACTGTAATCATGGAATCCATTATGGGTTTACAACCAGTAAAACACACAATTTACAAAAGCATGCAATAATAATGATTACCAAGGAAATAGTCTAATTTCACATTTAACAAACTCAATATTATTTAAGTGAAATTAAATTAATCTTTCTTTTCATAATCATATTCCGTTTATTTACTCACAGATCCCTTAATTCCAAAGTAAAAATATTCTTTTACTAACACCATTATAATATATTTATAAATATACCTATACATATATATAACTATAGACATATATATACATAAACATATACTCGTACATCAGTATATATGTATGTATTATATCTAACTATTGGTTTCATCTACACATTACAATGCAGTAGCAATTACAGTTGAACTTTTATATATATATAAAATTGAAAGGTACCAAATTTCATAAACAACAGATTATCTACACTATTGAATATCTAACCAAATATATGCACAGCCGACGCCTATATACTCATATATGTAGAACTTATATAATCAAGAAAGCAAACATAATGCCCTTATATCAAACTCCTATACTATTAAATCTCACACAAACACATATTCATCAAGTAGTCAATAATCGATAACTAATAAAACAAAAGCTACAATTTTGTCATGCATTTTACAAACAAAATATCAAGAATAACGAATATCTACTTAAATTATATTCATCCAATACAATGAAGTAAATACGCATTGTAAAGCGGCGCATATAGAGCATGAATATGCTATTCAAAATAATACTACAAAGGCATAAGCATAAGATAAATAAAACACTAGGGTGTATATATTGAATAGCATCAGATAGAGCATGAGGGAAAAAATGACAATAGGTAGCTCATCTGGCACAAGAAATAGTTGGATTGAATTTTGTAGATAAGCATGGCGCAGGGGATCAACAGATTCATCCAATGAAGGAAGTATGGTGCAGGAGATCAATGCCTGATACTTGCAACCTGCAGCAAACCAACATAGTCAAACATGTACATAATCATATAGTCAATCACACCATGAAAGGAAAGTCACAGCGTCACAAGGCACTCAAAAGCGAGTGATGTGACACTATTCCCTTTCACCAAATTACAACAACGCACAATAGTCAAATACTAACAAGGTAAAAACAATCATCAAATATTTGCATGATGCACATAACTAGGTTAATCCACATAATTTATTAAATCCATATACTAGACATAGCATAAGCATAAAGCACCAGTGATAAAAGTAGCATCAGACTATCATCATAGCGGTGAATCCAACATCAAGCCAAGTATCATAATATCTCAATCTGATACAAACAATAGTTGGAAAACTGAGAACAAATTGAGGGGCACTACACTAGAGCAAACCAAAACTATAAATTAAACCTAAAAATGTTTTTGGGTGATGCCAATTGCTAGTCTGCTCGGATGCTCCTGCATCAATTATCAACCTTGTCAAAGCTTTGCACAATCAACTATTGATTAGGTTTCAAATTAAGCACTCCATATCCAATTCAACATTAATCCCCAAATGGGATGAGGTTTGCATTTGTTAATTAGGATTTTGATTTGAATTATATTGCTATTTCATGTTTTCATTAAGCTTTGTTAGATATCTGGAATAATTCCATTGGAATATGGCTTAGTTAGATCAATTTCTTTATTTCTTAGTTGATTCCTAGTCTAATTGATTTGATTAACTTTCCATGTTCACATTTTGGCATGCCCGGTGGGACCCACATTCCTAAATAGCTAACTTTGTTTGAAGTATTTTGGACATTACATGTGCAGGAAGAAGAGCAATGCCTTTGCCATCACAAACTGATGCATATGAAAATGGTGATTCCTTTTCATGTCAAAGGCTTGTGCCTTTACAAATAGTGACGTATTTTCCTAATATTTTGATTTTCTACTTGCATATTGATAGGTCAAAGCTTCTACCTATAGCAATGTTTTTACATTTAATCGATGCCTTTATAGGTTCAACATTGTGATTCCTTTGTCTAACAGAGTGATGCCTTTGTTGGAACAAAGTGACATCTTTATAGGTAAACCAATTTGCATAAATTATTAAGGTTTCATATGATTTTAATTTTCATTTTCACCTAACCCTAACTATTTATTGCTTGTTTTTCTGTTGCTTATGAGGCTAACATTTGCAAGGACTTTATAAGGCATGGAGTAAGATTGAAATTGTCTATTCACACTTGTTGAAGGAAAATCATCAAGCATGAATCAAAATCTAAAATGTTTCTTAACACTTATGTGAACGATAACCTTAGAGAAATTTCATTTTAATGCCTTAGAGTAGACTCACACTTAGCTTTGATGTTGTAAAATTGAACCCCACAACTCTCACTTTTGGATTTTGGGTTATTGTCTTAAAATGAACACACTTGTCATTTTGGGTTTGAAAAGAGCCAACAACTTGCACCTTTTATATGCAATTAAAATGAACCACACATCTATGTTGGTGCACCTAAAATGAACATTGTATTCATTGTCTTTCATGCTTGGTAAGTTGGATATGTATCCTCTCCCCTTGTGCCTAGTACGATCTTGGGTGAAGAGAAACATCTTGAACTTTCACTTTGTTCATTGTAATTTGAAGGTACTTTCTACATATCCTCTCCCCTCACACCTAGTGCAATCTTGGGTGAAGAGAAATAGTAAGTCCTTCCCTCTTTTCTTTTGAGTAGGAGGCCTGCCTTGAGATACATCCTCACAAAGAACTCAAGGATTTGACCTCAAGTGATGTTTTTGGGTGCACTATATAAAAATTGGCTAAGAGTGAAAGCTATAGGTCGATCTTTGCATATAGCGCTCTGGAATTTTGTTAGGGACTATGGTTTTCCAATTTCCTGAGGAGATGTCCAAGAGGTTGATGGTGTTCACCAATGTTCTACCCACTAGAAACCTATTTGTTTTAGAGGCCTAAGACTTTCAAACATCTTCTTTTAGTGGTGTAATGGAATAACATCATTCCATGAATTTACTCACCATGTACCAACCATAGTTGAGGTGACAGAATTCCTTGCAAGGAACTTTTCCTTCCAAGGTTAGAGGTGTGTCATGTATGCATGCATACTCTAGTCACTCATTCTATGTGTGGTATTTTATCTTGTGGGCCTACGTTGAGAAGATAAACCTAATCTAAATACTAATTAGGTTGTATTTCATGGTGTTTTTTTCATGTTGAGACCTTGTGACACCAATTAGTGCGTTCTTATGGAAGAAGAACATGCAAAATTCATCTTATCACCTCATTGATTCAGTCTACATGTATAATATGTTTTTCAAAAGTCAAACATCAAAAAAATTAGGTCAACTCACATTTTGAAGAACCCCTGAGCAAATCGACGCTTTTTCCTAAAATTCTGACACCTTTGCACAAACCAACACTTCCATTTTTTTTATCAAAATGATGCTTCTTTTTGCACATTGATGCCTTTTCACATTGTGGTGCATTTATTAAGGATAACATAAATTGGTATAGTGACACCACTATTTGGGTAGTCCAATGCTTCTATCAAACAATAATTCCTTTGCAAATACCAACACATTTATAAAAAACAAATGATTCCTTTACCAAAAATTCAAAAAAGAAACCTTCAACAAATTGTCTTTTGGTTTGAAAACACTCAACTAGTTCAAATTAATGCAAATACAACCTTGGCTCATTGATAGCACTGAAAACAAAAACAAAACTGTGGATTCTAAACTTCATTTTGGAAACATCAAAACACCACCAATCCTTATTTTTGATCAACATTTCAAAAGCAACAAGAAAAACATCAAACTCAACCCATTCAAACAACTTTATTTTAGACATTGTTGATTGGGAAACTAGATATTTACATATCACTTCTTAATTTGTCATATTGCTTGAAAAACAATCTATTTTGCATGTATTAAGTCAAATTATTATCAAATCATGGTGAGTTAGCATACTTTAGAGTCACAAGTCTACAATTAAAGTTGAAAATTAATTATCATCAAAATAAAATAAAAAACAATCCTAGATCTAGTTCAAAAACATTGTCTATATTGAAAGTTTCATGTCATTCCATCCAACCAAACTTCATTTCAAACAATTGGTCCAAAATTGGTCAAGGTGCCACTTTTATCCAAATTTGAGGAAATGTTTGAACATAAAATTTTGAGTAAAACATCACCAATATCTCCCAAGGTGGTCACAACTTGTCCGGTTACAACTAGGTCTCAACATAAAAGAAACATGGAAAAAAATCCTAGTCATCCTAACATACCTTCCACTACAAGTACAAATCCAAGTGTTTCAAATGTTCCCATTCCTACCAATGCTCCTACCAAGACAATGGTTAGTGATCAAACTTTTAGAATAACACAAACAACTTCTCAAGGAAATGAACTTACACAATAAAAAATATCAAAACGTCAACTCAACCATCTCAACATGAAACGGTCCTCATAGAGGATATCAATAACAAAAAACATGACTTCACTCTTGAATAACTCTTAGAAATGCAACAATACCAAGAGTTTATCAAAGCAGTAGAGGCGGTGGTAATTCAAAACCCTAATCAATACTTGTTGATACTTTCACAACAAGGTGCTAAACTCCCCCCAAATTTTGGCATAAGTCAACTTAGAAAACAACCAACATCATCAAATGTTGGAACAACAACTTGTCAACAAGGAAATTACCCCTTAGTACATCATGTTATTGAACAAATACCTAACCCCTCGTCAAATGTGCTAGGTCAATCCATGGTTACATCTCAAGGGATAAATCAAATAAAATTTACAAATCAATACATCAATCCCTTATACAATACTCAAAATCTAGGGAGTCACACAAATTTGGGCATTCCAAAAACTAACATTCCACCAATATTCAACACCAATGTTCCACCTCCATCCAATGCTCAAAATGTTCACACAAATGTCCCTAGCATTCAAAATTAGCAAAGTCAAAATCAAATGAATCTTCAACAACCTCAAGGTCCTTAACAAATGTCACAAAAGTTTCAAGGTCTTGAAATATCACAACAACCTCAAGGACCTCAACAATCTCAAGGTCATAAAATGTCACAACATCTAGGGTCCCAACACCAAAATCAAAACCCACCACCACCAAATAAACAATATCAAACTTACCTACATCAAGGTCAAGGCCAAAGTATCCTTCCACCACAACAACATCAATCATCCCCTCACAACAATATTTCACAAAATCAACAAAATATCCAATATCAACAACCACCAACACAACATCAAAGTCAACATTTTCAACATCAACAACAACAAATTGCTCAACAACAATTGATGTCCCAAATCATCACACATCAATTTTCAACAACTAAATCCATCACAATAAAACATGGTCCCCCAAAATCAATATGGATCCTACAATGCATCTCAACATCAAGGGAATTATCAAATGGGTCTCACACCTCAAGGAAATCATCAATTTCAAATGGATTCATATGACATGAATGGTCCTCCATTCCAAGATCAAAATTTACACAAGTATAACCCAAACGTTCCACCCACGGATGTAGCCACACAAATTCAAATATTAAATAAAAAAATTTAAGACATTCAAATGGGAAAGACCAAAAAGTCCTATGTGGTCCAAGATCTATGCCCATACCCATTGGATTAAAATATTACAATGATACCATTTCCTCCAAATTTTGAGATACCCAAATTTGAAAAATACAAGGGATGTGGTATTTTGAAGGAGCATATTAGATAATTCTACATTTCTTGCATGGAAGTATCATACAATGTTTCATACCTTATGCATCTCTTCCCAAGAATTTTGGGAGGGAAAACCATAGAATGGTTTCCACACACCCCAAGGAATTAAAAAATTTCAAGAGATTAAATAGATCAATTTGTAGCACATTTCTCCTACAACATTGACTTAGATGTAACCTTGGAGGAAATTTACACTCTTAAATAGTAAAAAGGAGAATCCTTCGCATCATTCTTGAAAAAATGGAGACAAAAGGAAAGCAAGTGTAAATGGCCCATCCCTAAGAAACAATAGGTAGAAATCATTGCGGGAAACCTAGACATTGATTTAGCCTTTCAATTGAGAATGCAATGTGTGTCGACATTTGAGGAACTCATATTGAAAGGGATTAACATTGAGAGGGACCTCATTGGAAAGGGAGAAATATAGATTTATAAGAACAATAACCAACCATCTAGTTCTAGTGACAAACCCCAATTTTGGGTCAAAAATAAGAATGTTGCTAATGACGATGTGGCAGATGCAAAGGTTGTTGTCAAGGCACCATCAAACTTGTACACACAAAAAAAGAACACAAAAAAATGTTCAAAATTCCAATCTATCATGAGGGCCACCACCAAGACAAAACAATACTCCTTAGTGGAAATTCACTCCCTTAGGGGTGTTGGAATCAAGGAACACTGAGAGGGGAGGGGGTGAATCAGTGATCTGCAAAATTTAACTTTATTAACTTGATCTTTAAATCACTCATAGCATTGAACCAAAAGAAAGATGCAAGAACACAAAGCGATCAACCACAACATCATAACACAAGGATTTTTTACGTGGAAACCCTGTTAGGGGAAAAACCATGGTGGAGGTTAATCCACAATATGACTATACTCAAAATAAGTGTTTACAAAAAGGGGAATGCACATGCATTCAGACACACTGCCTAGAGCTCACTACTCAAATACAAAAGGATTACTGCCCAAAAGAAGACAGTCACATTTAGATTACAATTGGAGTAGATGAACTATGAGATAGCATCTGCTAATGCTTGATTATAGTTTTGGTTAAGCACATTGATCACATTCTTCACATTCTGTCTGATTTTGTTGTTGAAGCTTGGTTTGCTTTAATTCGAATCACCAATCTTTGTTCTGCTCAAGTGAAACTATGCACAATCGATCTATATTCCTTCTGACTCTCGCATCATATGCATCATCTCTCAAAATGATATGAATAATCGATTATATATATCCACAACTAAAGATTACATCAATTGCATGTCGACTTTAACAAAATATGAAACATGTACAAACTGTCAGCCCAATCCATTAATAATTATCAATGTGAATCCAACAATGTTGGCCAAAACATAGTGAGGCCCCAAAACAACATGTCTCTAACATGAAACACCTTAAACAGTTATGCCTTAAATATCCACAACACGCTATACTCATCTAGTCAGCCTTTTTGCACTGTTAGACTGAAAATCAATAAACCGGATCTTCTAACTTGCACACCAATCAATACGAGGCCCTATGATTCAAAGACAAGATATTTCATACATCAAAAGACCTTCCCTGAGATCCACAACACAAAATGATAATAGGAAATTACATATGAGTCAATGTACACAACTCTGTCGGATACCCTATTTTAGCTTTGACAGTTAACACATATCTTCAATCTGACTTCCAGTATAACCAAATACTGAAGTACATATGGGATAACTAACTGGGGTTTCCATCAATGACAACACCAGATGACTTTTGCAATGTCTCTTGCCAACAATCTCCCCCTTTGGAATTGATGGCATCACTTATTGAAAAATTACTAAGTGTCGGAATCAGTACCAACATGAATACACTGTAATCCTCAAAACTTCAAAAAAATTGTAATCACAATTCCCCCTGAGATGAATATGACATTTTTCAATATCCCACCCTCCCCCTTTGACATCAATGGAAAATATGGGAATCCACATACCAAAAATCATACAAAATTTCTATGAACAATTTGTATATGTACAAACATGCTTTTCTAATTTACATGGTCTTGAATATGTCTGCAAAATTATTCTTCAATAGGATTAAACTAGTGTCCCAACCCTTTTTGAGACTCTTCAAAATATTCATGTGACCATAGAATAGGTAGGATTTCATCTCTACTGACTCAAGATTTTCTAGATCACTGGAAGCCATAATAACCTGTGCTTCCTTCAATGCACTAAGCATTTTCTCCATTTTAGGACCAATTAGTCCTCTGAGATCACATACCCTTTCAACAATTCTATCTTTTTCATGCTTCAAACTTTTAATTTTTTCAAGCAAGGATATGACTTGACCTTCTTGCTTACCCACAAAAATGGTTAGAGGATCAAAGGTTTGAGAAATATCTGCTAATTGTTTCTCATATTCCTTAATTTTCTTCTGAGTGACCTTAGTGAGTTTTGACAAAGAGAAGCATGAATTGTAGATATTTCCACCCTCAGATAATGCACCTTGAATGTTCTTTTCACAAGTAGCTAATAAGGATTTATCATTATCAATCATACACTTCAATCTACTGAACTTGTTTGCATCAAATTCTTTCTGGACCTTATCCTTAGCTGACTTTTCAAGAGACTCAAAGTGAGTACTTACAAAGTTGTTAAGTTTCTTTAGTTGACCGGAGGGAGAATCAGATGAGTCCTTGACATGTGTGGGCATGATCTTCTCCAAGATACTGGATACAAGACTTACCAACTCACTTTCCTCAATGTGAGATTTCAATATCTCCTCCCTTACCTTGGCCTAAGCAAATGATGCTACCTTCAGCTTCTAAATAGGAGATAGAGTGGACAAGTTGATAGGACCTTCAACTGATTCAAGGTCAAACACCTCCTGTTGTTCTAAAAATTTCTTTACTTCCTTTGAAGTGTCTCTTTCTTCCATAGCAGCCTCCTTTGCCTCAACCTTCTTTTCTTCAATCATAGATTCTTGCTTGGCTTTGGGAATCTCTATTTTTTCAATTGACATATCTTTGGGAGCTTCAATCTCCATAGGAATTGTAGTATCTTGCATATCTAGAGGATTCAGAGTGTCCTCAATTGTGTCTTCTTTCACTTCTTCAATTTATGGACCAGATGGAACATCTTCATCACGAGTTTCTTCAGAGATGTTATATCTGCTCTTCAACAAAACTGCCTTAAGAATTTTTTTAGTGTCTTTTGCTACTTCCTCAGTCTGCTTGATCATAAGCTTATTCACCCTTGATTTTCTCTTAAAATCCTTTTTAGCATCATTGAAGATTTTCTTCATTTCTTCTATTGGCATTACTAGACATAGATTGGAAAGTATGTGTTCTCTCATTCATTCATCTTCAGCTCTTGCATTTACTCTCCTCATTTCTAAGACTTCATATAGCCCTTTAGGTAACTCTGACATTATTTCTATGAGTCATATTGAAAATATTCAAATATTTTATTGTGGCTTCTTCAAGAGTTCTCTGACCGACACTATCAAAAGTGTCATACCATTCAAAAAGTGGTTTGATATTACCATCCTCAATTAAACCTCTTTCAATTTCCTTTACAATCATACATGATCTATCAGTTTTCACCTTTTTCTTGGCTTTTTCTCCACTGGAGGGATTTTCCTTAGAGAATTTTGATGCCTTTTTTCCCTTATGCTTGATTTCTCTTATTTCTTCATCTGATTCAGTTTCTTCATCATCTTCAACAACAACATAGACTCTTGTTCTTTTATCCTTCTTCCTCTTTCCTTCTCTTCTAGATGTCTTAACTTGAGCTTTTACTGGGCTTGATTTCTTTGTAGGACCAAATGAGGGTGCATATCTCCTTGTAGATCTAGATTTGGAAGAGAATGCTGCCAGACTAGAAGACTCAGTTCTAGCAAGCTACCCTTCTTCAACTTGTTCTCTTTTCTTCCTAGCTTCCCTCATTGCTTCAACTGATATGTCGATGCTTTCTACAAAAGCTTCAACTTCCTTTCTCACCTTCCAAACTATCATAGGCTTCTTCAGTTGTTCATGCACTTGCATATTCTTCTCTTCAAAGGTACCGAGCCTTTCTTCTGTCAAATCCTGAGGTTTACTCAACAAGTGTTGGGAATACAACTCCAAAATGTGTTCTTCAACCTCATATCCCATAGGCATTATCCAAACTGTTCTAGGTTTTGTTGCTTCCATCAAACACAAATCAATGTCAACCATGAAGCAAATAGTAACCTTATATTTTTCCACAATAGATTTGGGAATCCTTTCCCTAGCTTGCATTTCACTCTGAATTTTTTTTAAGTAACCCCAAATAGCAGTTTTCCTTACTTTGCTATCACCAATTCTATATAAGATGTCTCTAATTTGAACAACTACCGGTATGTCACCTTCCCATTACACTTTACCAACTCTTGGAAGTTCATTCATGAAGTAGAAGAATAGACATAACAACAAATTACCATACTTGAAAAATAACTTTTACAAAACATTTCCACCTTCCCCAATAGGCATAACTACCTTTTAAACTTTAAAGACTCTTCAAAACAACATTTTAGCAACTTTGTTTGCACTTAACAATATTTGAGTTTTTGTGCAATCCCTTTTAATAACTTGACTCCTAAGACACAATATCAACCTATTACATATAATATGGTCTTCAAAGACCTTATTTAGTATATATTGACTCCAAACATCCTATATTACCCCTAACTAAACAAATGATCAACTTCAAATGATCAAAGTTTGACAATAGGGTGATGGTGCTCCTACACCAGACATCATCGAGAGGTCATTGTAATAAGCGCAATAAGATAAATCAAAAGAAAAGATCAAGTACACAAAAAAGTCAATGTTCTTCATACCTCTAGCCAAGGGGATTTGTTTTTTTTAGGATAAGTATCCAAAGTGATTGCTAAAGGTAATGCCCATTCTAGGAAGGATGCATCCTAGGACATGTTAGTGGATGGTAGCAAGTTGATAGGTTGTTTGAAAGGCTATTGATATAAGGTTGATTAACATGTTTGAGAATGATCAAGAGTTTGATTTTGCATTTATAAGTTTGTTGTTTCGATTTTGATTTTACGTTTGATGTTTGCTTTTGCTAGATGTTGTACTAGTTTTTTTTGGTTTTGCCAAAGGGTGAAGGTGATGATGATTTAGTATGAGTGGATGTTTATTTTGGGTGATTGTGAGATGGGATGGATGGATTTTTTCAAATATTTGGATGTTTTTGATGTTTTGAAATGTTTTGAGGTTGTTTTTGGGTTTTTTGAGATTTTGACCAAGAGACTAACCTAAAGACCTATCCTAGGGGCCTCGGGGGCTAATAAAATATTAGCCTTTCCTACGTTTAAGCTAATAGATGACGTAGTTTGCATAGCATGTTTTTGAATTTTTTTGACTTTTTGATGTTTTTGAGATTTTGATATGATTTTGGATGTTTTTGGATTTTCTTGGTTTTTTGAATATTTTTGGATTTTTCGCACGATTTTGATGATTTGGATATGGATATTTGTGCTGATATCAATGCTCTATTTGGGATTTTTAAAAAAACCAAGCTAAGGTTGATTGATCAGATTGATGGATTGATGATGATAACATTGTTGAGGATACACAACAATGCAAGGATAGTGTTAAGCAACAAAAGGATTGAGAGGGATATCCCAAGATGATGGATTGATTGGATTTGATTGATCATGATTTTGAAGCTTGATTTGGAACAAAAGTTGGTTTTGGATTATTTGATACGACATTGAAGTACCAATTAGATGCAACTGATATTTGATTATTTGGATTGATGTTCGATGAAAGATAAATCTTGATAAGGAACATCTTCTCATCAAAATGTGCTATGGGCTAGTGATTTGGATTTTGGCTCACAAATGCTTTGACCAATTTGATTTCAATTTTTCCAGTGTTCGGATCACCACATAAGTTGGAAGATATAGATCAAGATTTATTCCTGAAGCAAGATGTAAATATCTGCCCTCAGTGATAGCAATGTGTGGAATTCCATGGGTGGATGCTTGGATAGATGTATGGATGGATGGATATGATAAGCACAAAAAAGGATGCCAAGGATTATCTTATGATAAGATAAGGTGTTCAAACAAACGATGCTCATTTGGATAGTGCTTCATGGCTTAGATAATGTTGGATAGGATAGGATCAATGAAAATGACCCATGTCAAGATGTTTACCATAAGCAAGTATAAAGTGTGCACCAAACTCCATCAGGATCAAGATAATTTGGAAGATGGATGAAAATGGATTGGATAAATGGTTCATGGATGAATGGATTTATTATAGATGAAATGGATGGAATACCAGATTTATTATAGATGGGACAAGATGCTTCCACTTGAACTAGCACATGTAGATGCTCAATTCTACACATTACACCTATTTTCCAGGTTTTCATCATGGTACTTTCCCAAAGCGCCACCATAGTGGTTTTCATTGGAGGACAATTTTTTTTTCTTTACTATTTTCAATCTTTTTTTAATTTTTTTATATTTTTCTGTGAATTATTTTTAAGCTCATGCTAAACCACCTAGAATTATTATGGATGGTGTTGATTGAGATTCTTTTGTCATAATGTTCCATCAATATCTTTCTTGAAGAAGCTGCTTTTCCAAGATACGTGCACTTGAATGTAACTTTTGAGATTCCTGATCCACTTTGTTGATACCAAAGTTAACTTTGTCTCTGTGTGCACATCGTGATAGAGTGCCTTCTGAATCCTTATGATGAAGGGTTTCTGCCAATACATGGTCAATGTGAGAATTAGATATCATGCATGGAGGAGTGGATAGTGGAATGTGATTAGGAATAAAAGATGGTTTGGTTGACAATTTGAAACCTTTGACTCTCCAAACTTGGGAAGATGAGCAATGATGGGTGGATATGAAAGTGTGCATGGAATTAGGACCAACTGCTTGATATACTTTGTATGTCGCTTGGGAAGCCTGCTTTTTCTTGTGTGGACATGTTTGATGGATAATTTTCCCTTTTTTATTTTTCCCCATAGTTTCTTTGACTGATGGAGTTTGATAGGGATAATCTTTCTTTGTATTTTTTGGTATCCATGTGTATTTGATTTGTCCGTCATGCTTTACTTCTTTTTTTTATAACATTCTTTGTACTTTGATTTAAATCTTTCTTTTGATGTTGGTACCAATTCGTGGATGTGGTGATGGGTGGATGAAGATTCATGGCGTGGCTAGTTGTAGTATTGGCATTGGTTTCCTCATAAGGACTCTTCGTGGTCCCTATTTTGATGCTTGCACTAGAGAAAGTTGCCCCCAATATTATAGAGGTATCACTGATATTTTTAGATCCATTCATTGTAGAATAACCACTTGACCTTGATGCTTAGGATTTCCAATAATCTGCACTGGTTCTAGGATACCCTGTTCATGTAGGCCTAATCCTCTGCCTTGATAATTCATCTATTGAAACATTTTATTTGCAATAGGATATGATTTACCTTGGAAACAAGGTGCTAATCCTTCTCTACTCTGTCGTGGATCTTAAAAGGTGATAGCTTCTTTATTGACAAGATAGCTTTCCCTTAAAAAGGTAAGTGATCCAAGTTTATAAGTGATAGGATCCTCCATGTGTGGGATAACTTCCTGATTGATATCTTTGGCTTGATCTTGTGGAATATCATATTTTAATGCTTCTTCAAGAGGTGTTGATGATTCACTGTCCATGTAAAATTCTCCCTCATGATTCATTTTTGATATGCCTTCACAGGATGTTTTTGATTCACAAATTCTGTAGAAGCCTTCTTCATGACCCATTTCTGATATGTCTCAATTTTTTTTGTATCTTGATCATGTGTACAAATTTTAAGAGTAGGAGACTCTTGTCCCTTGGTAATGATATCAAGAGTATGAGACTCTTGTTTTGAATGAAGATCATCTACATTCCCATTAGGAGTAAGCATCTCATGGGTAAATGGAGGAGTATGTGCTATATGGATATGATCATCATTTGCGACATCTTGTATAGATAGGAGAGTGTCCAATAGATCATTGTAATATCTTGGAGATATGAATTCTTGATCTTGATCAATTTTGGAATTTCTTTTGACATGCTTTGGATCAAGTTCTTGACATGGATCAACTTCAAAGGATGGATTTCTTATAAAAGGTCCTTGGATATCTTTATTAGGCATGGGAAGTGGCTCAATATCCTCTTGATCTTTGAGTGGACATGGATCAAATGTTGAGTTGAAGATTTATTCAATATCTGTAACTGAAAGGAAATAGAAAAGAGCAATGGAAAGTACTAATGAATGACCAATTGTTTGAAGGAAAGAGATTACCAAATAGATTGAAGTAGCCAAACCAAGCACCACCAAAGCAAGAGAGACACAATAATTTGTTAAGGGGAAAAAACAAGAAAAAACCCCAATATTATGAATGGAGGCAAAATGCCTAAAGAATAATACAAAAAGAGAGAGAGCTTCAGCCTTAGCTTGCTTGCATGAGTCTTCAAGAATGAGAGGAGAGGCACCTCAATAAGTAGAGGTGAGAAGGATGAGTTAGAATGTAACTCCCAACTCAATGAATGCCACCATTCATCTATGTGTGTGCAAAGTGTCACCTCTTAAGGAGGTGGGTACAAATATTCCTTAATAAAGGAATTAAAAATAAGCCATCCTCACACATGTGTGAGATGAAAAAAAGACAAAAGACTTGTAGGGATTCCTTTTGAATATTCCTACAAGTTAATAAATAATTACAATTAAAGAATAACCTTTACCAAGTAAAGATTAATCTTCTAACATCCCCCCTTAAACTTTACTTGGGGAGGTTACATCAAACCCTTCAATGGGTTATAATCCAAGATTTTTACAATGGAAGAGAAATTTATCTTTACAAAGAGCTTTGGTGAGAATATCTACAGCTTGATCTTGACCTTTACAATACAAAAGAGAAATTTGCTTGTCTTCAATTTGCTCTCTAATGAAATGATGTTGAAGAGCAATGTGCTTGGTCCTTGCATGAAAAATTGGATTCTTTGCCAAAGCAATAGCACTTTTATTATCACAATATAAAGGAGTAGGATCCTTTGAAGGTAGACCCAAGTCTTCAAGTAATCTTCTTAACCATAATGCTTCTTTAGATGCATTTGTACAACCTTTATATTCAACTTCTGTAGAACAAAGAGAAGTAGATTGTTGTTTCTTACTATTCCATGAGATTTCACCTAATCCAACAAAGAAATAATAGCCACAAGTGGATCTCCCATCATTGGGATCACCTTAGTATAACCTTTTAAAGAAAATTCACAATTTGCATCATAAAAGAGACAAAGAGTAAGAGTTCATTTAACATATATTAAAACTCTTTTTGTAACTTTAAAATGAGTTTGTTGTGGCTTAGACAAAAATCTAGAAACCAAACCAACACTTTAGTTGTTTGCCAAATTTGCATACCCAAAAAATCTAATAGGCCCAAATCACTCATTTGAGATTGTTGATTGAGTTGAGACTTAACATCACTAATCAAAATGTTAGAACTAGAAGTGATAATTAAATCATTATCACAATATCATTTTCACTATATAAATTTGGATAATTTTTAATTCTAATGAAACCATGAGATAGAAAGAAAGCATATCCCAAATTATAAAATGTCAATATATCTATACATAGCAATAATAGTTCTAGGTTTTCTCTCACTACATCATTTGTTGTATTGTAAAGGGAAATTGTATCAAGATTAATAATAAAGGACTTTGAAAATTAGTCCTAAAGATGGTTTTAAAAAACCATAGTGCCTTAGTAAAAAAAAATTAATATCAAAAGTCCTAATAATGGTATAAAAACCATATTGTCTTCAATAAAATAATGAAACAGAAAGGTTTCAAGAACTTGATCCCCATCAATTAAGAAAATAGATCTAAGTTCATCATAAATAAGTAAGTGCATACCATCAAAGTGGATGGAAATATTTTCCATGGGTCCCAAAAAAAATTTCCAATGAGACTTGATAAAATAATGATTCATTATAGATAGGGCTCCCTATGCAACATTACTGCAAATGCGACTAGCGCATAAAATATATATGTAAAGGCTCCATTGAGACTTGATAAAGTGATTAATTTGAAAAACATATATAGATGGAATAAATCCATCAAGAAGGCAAATGCTCCAATGAGATTTTAATTTGAAATAAATCCATCAAAAAACCAAATTTACCAATAAGGCACAATATCAGATTAATGAAACACAATAAAATTCCCTTTATCAAAACAACATAATTATAGTTGAGAAGGAAACACTAGGTTTGTTTTAAATATTGTAATAGATCAAGACTTAGGTAGAGAGAATGATAATTTCTCAAGCCACAAATCAAGCCACCTTAAGTTATAAATAATAATAATAATAAAAAAAAAAAAATTGTGATGGAATAATGGGAAATGCATGCTATGAAGAGAATAATTATTAAGTATAAATAAGTCATTTAAGATGATATTCATGCATTCATGACTACATGAATATCCTCTTTTCATATTCCAAATATAATTGAGTAAAACAAATACACTATTATTGGGTTGATCAAGTCTAATAATAAAGTACTTGTGAAGTTATTTAAAAAACAAACCTTTTATGTGAAGTAACATGTTGAGATGCACCCGAATCATTAACCCATTCAAAAGGTTTAGAAACATTAAAACTACATGTAAAAGCACGTCTAGATTGATTACTATTGTTATGAAACTGTTGATTATTTTGATTCACAGGCTTTTTCTCATTTTTCTTTTTAAAACAAGTATTTTGCCAATGACCATCCTTATTGCAATAAGTGCAATGTGGTCTCTTAGAAGACTTAAACTCTCTAGGATCATTGCCATTATTATAATGAGGTTTGGAGTTATAATGTTGTTGTTTAGAATGAGGTTTAAAATTTTGCTTATGATTAGACAAGAAAGCATGTTCATTAGACTTAAGAGTACCAAACTGAATTAACTTAGCCTCTTCTTGTCTTAATAAATCACGAAAAATATCATAAGTTAATTGAGTAGCTAAAGAAGGAATAGCCAATTGAGCATGAATATTAGTAATGAATTGATGAAATTGTCTAGGAAGACACTTTTTAAGAATAAGATGAATTAATCTAAGATTATCTAATTTAACTCCTAAACCATCCAATTGACTATTTAAAGCATCAAATTTCAATAAAAATTCATCCATGGATTTAAAATTGAAGAATACCTCAAATCTTCAAGTTGATCTTGAATTTGAATTTTTCTTGATTCATTTGTACTATCATAAATTGTTTTGAGTTTGTCCCATGCTTCATAGGCAGTTGTGCATGTCCCAATGTGAACATAAAGTTCGGGTGACATGGAGATACCTATGAGGCCAAGGGTTTCCTCATTTTTGAGATTCCATTTTTCGATTTCATCTTTGGATGCAGACGAACCTGGTTTAGATTTAGGATCTGTAGCTACATCTAAAAGATGTTTAAACCGAAAAATAAAGCATATATGAGTTTTCCTAGAATGATAGTTAGAACTAGTTAATTTAATTTCAGAAATTAAAGTTGACATTGAAAATATTTACGTGCACAAAAAAAATTACTATAAGAAATATTTTACAACTTAAGAAATGAAAAAACACTAATAGAGCTTGAAAGAAAGAAAAAATAGCCCTTTAAATAAAATTAAGATTTTTGAAAAAAAATATCCATTGAAAAAAAAATGCTTTAATATGAAATTAAATTGCAAAAGCTTTAAAAAATAAACCTCTTTATCATATAATTAAATTTTTTGTAATAATCTCTTTTTTTTTTAAATTTATCAATATAAATTAATATATAAAAACAAAAATATTTTTTTTAATAACGAAATGCCTTTAAAATAAATGTTTAAAAAACTTCCCTATAAGAAAATATTAAAAATAAATAAATTATATACTAAACTAAACTTTAAAGAAAGACTAAAACCTTTTATAATTTAATGAAAAATTAATAATAAATAATTAGACTTTTCATTAGAAGACTATCGAATGAAAAGTTATAAAAGAACTTTAGACTTTTTTTAAACACTTAAAGAAAGCACATGCTTTTTGGAAGTTTTAAAAGAAATATAAACTGCATATAAATGAAGGTAAAGCACGGGCGGGAGAATTTTTTTTGAAATGAGTCGAGATTAATGGGTGGAAAAGAAAAGAGTTAAAAAGGGTTTAAATCAAAGGTCACGACACAGAGTTACACAGAGAGCAGCGGAAGGAGCCGCATGGGAGGGTTCGAGCAAGAGGCCGCTCAAGCATAAAGGCCATGAAATGGTAGAGAGGGCATGTGATGGGGAGGCGAGTGGGAGCTGAAAGAGTTCAACAACAGTTCAACCTTGAAAAGCATGCCAAAAGAAAAGGGGTTGAAGCCCAATATCAAATTTTTATTATTGATAAAGATTTTTTTTGATATTTTATTATTATTATTATTTATAAAAAACTTTGAACACTATTTTGAAATAAAATCCCTGTAGAAAATATTAAGGTTTAAGATTTATTTGATATTTGATTATTTTGATAGAGTTTCCTTATATATATATATATTACAAATTTGAGCTAAAATAGGGCTAGATTTCTAAAAAAAATGATTTTTTTTTTTACAAAATGTAAAATATAGTGAGTTTTTTTTATAGATTTAGTCTGATTTTAAAAAAATTACAGATCTTAAAAAACAATTGAAATATAACCTCTTTATTAAGTGTTTCTAAAAAAAAAATCAAAAGATTAAATATACATGCAAAGCAAATAGATTTGAAATTTTAAATAAATAACTTAGAAATCTTTAAATAAGAAATCACGCACATGGGTTAGAAAAAAAAATGATCTTTTTTATAGATCTAATATACAGATTTGTATAAATTATAGAAATAAATAAACTTTAAATTAAAAATTGAAAAATAAGATAAACCTTTATTGGGTTTTCTAAAAGCTTGCAAGATATACAAATAGATTTAAGAACAAATTATTTAAAATATGAACAATAGGAAATTAAGATTTTTGCACACAAAAAAGGTTAGAAGACAAAAAAAACAATCAAGATTAGGCACTAGCTCTTCTCTTTGAGAGTGTCTCCAATGGTGTGCTGAAAAATTTGGTAAACCTTCAACAATATAGCTCAAAAGATATTAGTAATACCAAGCTCTGATACCATGAAAGAAAATAGAAAAGAGCAATGGAAAGTACTAATAAATGAGCAATTGTTTGAAGGAAAGAGATTACCAAATAGATTAAGTAGCCAAACCAAGCACCACCAAAGCAAGAGAGACACAAGAATTTGTTAAGGGGAAAAAATAAGAAAAAACCCCAATATTATGAATGGAGGCAAAATGCCTAAAGAATAATACAAAGAGAGAGAGAGCTTCAGCCTTAGCTTGCTTGCATGAGTCTTCAAGAATGAGAGGAGAGGCACCTCAATAAGTAGAGGTGAGAAGGATGAGTTAGAATGTAACTCCCAACTCAATGAATGCCACCATTCATCTATGTGTGTGCAAAGTGTCACCTCTTAAGGAGGTGGGTACAAATATTCCTTAATAAAGGAATTAAAAATAAGCCATCCTCACACATGTGTGAGATGACAAAAAGACAAAAGACTTGTAGGGATTCCTTTTGAATATTCCTACAAGTTAATAAATAATTACAATTAAAGAATAACCTTTACCAAGTAAAGATTAATCTTCTAACAGTAACCATGAGGTCAAAGGATGCCAATATGTCTTGGAAAGGACCATTTCTAGACTTTGGTGAAAAATGTTGATCATGCTTTAGAATAAATTCTTGAGATATGTCCTTTAACTCATTAGGTGATGTAGAAATATTTTTAACATGATCATTGGTCGAAGGATCGCCGATTGTAGGATCAAATAATGTTAACACTCATTTGAATAGATCATTTTTGGATATTGTTGAGGGGTATTTATCATGATCAAAAAGTGACTCTTGAGGTATGTTGAGTTGATCTTCGGATGAGGTAGAAACATCTTCAAGGTGCTCATTGATGGATAGATCTTGTTCATTGTTTTCAACAATTGTGGTGGAGAGATTGTCAATGCTATCATTGGTGGTTTGATCATTATCCTTTGTAGTTATTATTTTTTGATCAATAAGGTCTTGGATGAGATTTTTGAGTAGAATACAATTTGATGTTGTTTGTCCCTTTATTTTGTGAAAATCACACAGGTACTTCTCATTATACCCTAGTGGTTTAACTTGAGGCTCTTGATAATTTTCATATACGGGTCCATTTTGATGAGATTTTCTTGTACCAACTATTGCATGACTAATTCAATTGGTCCCTCAAGTGGTGTTTATTTTCATTTGTTACCTTGTGAGATTTTTACTTTAAATTGACCTTGTGGTGATTGATTTTGGAGATTTGGTGATTTATCTTTGAGATGTGGTGATTGATCTTCGAGATGTGGAGGTTGGGTTTGTTGTTGATGTTGTTTATCTTGATATCCAACTTCTTGATATTGGAGATATTTTTCTTGATGTGATTGTGGACACAACTCAATGCTTTGATGACATGGTTTAACCAATGGAAGAGTGTATTGATTTTGGGGTGGAGATGTCTCTTGGCGCAATGAATCAACTATTTTGGTAAGTGAAGCAATTTGATCTCACAAAATTTGATCTTGATTTTGACACCCTTGATATTGTTGATTTGGTTTTTGTTCAAGCAGATTTGAAATGTATACTTGTGGTTTTGCATGGGATCATGGACAAATTGATTTTGGACAATGTTCTGATTTGGGATGATGTTTAGATTTGGCATTATATGTTGAAATTGAATATTGTTGTGGTTGGGAATCAAATTGCCTTGATTTAGGTAACTTTGATTTTGCATGGTGTTACCTTGACTTGGATCAATACATGGAGTTGTTATCATTTTTTTTGGAATTTGAACAACATTTGTATGATTCACAAAAATATCTATCCCAAAGTTTACCAAGTGTGGATTCAAAATGTTCATGTTTGGTAAAGTTTTACTTGGTATATTCACATTTGGTATGTATGGATTTGGTGGGATAATGTTGTTTTGTTGAAGATTCATGCATTGATTGTTTGGTTGATAGATTTGTAGGTTTGGAATTTGATTCAAATCTACCATAGGGAAAGGTGTTCCAAAATTTAGATTGGGCATACTCACATTTATTGTACCATTGAGGTTTGTAGGAGATAATGATCCCATGCATGGATTGTATAAGTGTGAGTTTTGATAATCAATCGACATTGTAAGGCTTTGATAATTTGGTTGATTTAGACCACTCATGATGTATGAATCACGTTTATATTCCATGTTCTTCTTGTGTTGAGGTCTAGTTTGGACCGTAAAATAAGGATCAATTTTCAAGAATGTGGGAGGTGAACCTCTAACTCCTTAGATTGATCTAAACTTTAGGAACAAAAAAGAAAATCTAGGATGATAAGGATCAAAGGGTGATGATGTGGTAAATGAAAGATGGATGATGTGAATGATTGAACTCTTAAGAAATCTTGAAGGGGATACTAGAATTTAGGACTTTTCGATTTTTGATTTTTGAATTTGGTTAGGTTTGACTTTGGCTTGATTGGATTTGATTTGGATAGTGAACTCATAAACTCTAAGAGGTCAGATGTTGTCCTAAAGAATTTTTTTACAAAAGATGATAATTTTACTAAGTGTGTAAAGAAGGATTCATCTAGACACACCTAACCAAACAAGATGATTTGATTTGATTTTGGATTTTGGATTTTGAAAACTCATAAATCCCAAGATGTTTGATGTTATCAAGGGAAAGACTTGTTCACAAGGATTGATAATTTGAATAAATATGTGAATAAGGACACATCTACACACATCTAATCAAACAAGATGATTTGATTTTGATCAAGAGGATTTTCCAAAAGCCTAGCATGAATGATTTTTTTCAAGAATTCCAAGAGTTGTTGGTGAGATGATTTTTGGATTTGATGTTTGAGGAATGGATGAAAATTTTGATTTGATCCTAAAATGAACCTAGAAAGACTCTTGTTTACAAGACCTCGATGTTGAAGAACATGCAATACTTCCTATGTGAGATACTCAAACCTTTGAAAGAGACTTGGATTTTGACAATAGTAAAATGAATACAAATTTGGATTGTTCCTTGATGCATGTTTGTAAAAGTTGAATGCCAATATTTCTTTGAATTCGTAAAGCATGGACAAATGTTTCTTGCAAAATTTTTGGCTAAGACCTTTGGAATTTGGTTTTTGGATCTTGATCTTTTGGGAAATCATTTGGAAGAGCACATGTGTGGGATTCAATTGTTCCTTCTAGCTTTGCGTAATGAATTCTTTTTACCAAAAACACTCTCTTGATTAGATTTTTTAAACTAGATGTCTAATGTCCTAACTTCTTCTCATCCCACAAAGTGTATTATGTGGAAATCAAGGAAATCAAGGAAAAAGTTCCCTATTGTTGACTTTAGTGAAAGAAAATTGTGATGTAAATTCAAATGTTTAGAAGCCTCTAAGGATAGAATCCCTAGGGAAAGTAATAACACTTAAATTTTGTCAAAGGTATTTGCCTCCTAAAGGGTTTGAAATTTGATGTTCATGTTGAATGTTTGTTTTCCAATGTTTTAGATCCAAGCAAAGTGTTTTAATTCCAAGAACATGCACAACCCTATGGATGAAAAGACAATATTTGTTGAATCCCCATTTGGATAAATCCAGCTATGCCTACTCTTAGTGGATGATTAGATGCTTGACCACAATGGCTCCCCTCCACGACACACACTTCTCAGGTCAGCCAAACATCAATACCCATGAAACTCCCATGGCATACTTCTCATCTCTACTGAGAGCCATAAAAATATGGGGCGGCTTCAAAACAACCGTTCTTGCACCAACAAATAGATTAAGGATTTGGGCATTCTAGACAAGATGTTTTAATAAAGGCATCCTGTTCATGGGGGACCATCCATTCTGCAAGAGATCATTATTTCCCTTCTTTCCAGAACAATCCTCGTGATACTTGAACTTTCCTCAAGTACCCACACTTATATATCGGTTGGGTCATTCCCTTGGGTAATTACTTTTTCCCACAAGGAAAGCCCTCTAAGAATAAACAAAAGTGAGCAAACACATCCATAGTTCGATCGATCTTTGTTGAGAAACAAAGAGAGAACACACATGATATATTCCACTCACACTTGCAAGTTTTGTCCAATTTTAAGAATCCAAATTGAATTGTGGAGGTAATCACTTATACAACTTAATATCACAAAAGCCTTTTGATTCTCAAGATCGCCATGAGGTACAAGAGAAGCGCATACATCTTTTAAATGATATAACTTTGGATAAGTGATTACAAAACATAGAGACACATGTTCATTTTAACCCTTCAAAGCAAGAATTGGATTCTTTTTTAAGCACCAAAAGGAAATATGAAAGTTGTTTAAACAAAATCTAGTAAGTTTCCTAAGGTTCTTTTTAATCCTTTTGTGTTGTTCTTTCTAGAGCCTAAATAAAATTTATTGAGTCCTAAAAACATGAAAGATAGCAAATCCTTAGAAGAGGGATTATAATTTTTCCCCAAAGTGTTTAAAAACACTTGATACAATGAAATGATGGTGTCATGAATAAAGCTTTGTCTTTGTTTCCTCCCTTCAAATTTCATCAAACCAACCTACAAAAACTGGTTAAAACTACAACAATAGAGGTCAAAAACCAGTTAGTAGTCACAAGCAGCCAAAATTGAAAAATGATTTTTACCCAACTCCAATGACAGTCTGTAGAGGCAGCACAGTTTGAAGAGGTAAGCGGCATTGTATAACGCCATTGAAACTGATAGTGGTGCTTTGCAACAAAACCAGTGAGCGCGATTGTGACGCTGTTTGGAGTTTAGAAGTTTGGTGATAGAAAATTGGCCCAACATCGTGGTTTGAAATTCAAATTTCTGGGTGGGAATGGCTCAGCATCATGGTTCGGAGTTTGGTAGTGGTGCTAAATGGCGTCGCTAGACTACTAGCGGTGCAATTCCTCTGTCAACAACATACTTTTCCTATAGACACAAAAAGTTCAAAAAAATGACAAAATTTTGAAGAAAAACGTGTTAAAATCTTCAAATTTGCCCTCCTTCTAGTGCCAAAATGTGAATGGTGATCATAGACCTGCACAATCATGAACAAACAACACAAAATTAGTCATTATACAAGTCTAAATCAACATTCCCCATAAGATTCATTTGAAACATGAAGAACAAGAAATAAAAGGTAGAACACAAATAAAAGCAAACTAAATATTATTCAACTGCTCAAACTCTCAATCCCATGGGGGAATTGGTGCTATTTTGATGTGGAAAATAGCCCTTTCCCAATTCCTTGCAAGCTTTGATGATCTTTGATGAAGATTGATGATCTTGGATGAAAATTCTCCATAACCTAGCTATGAAAGATGACATGTGGATGAAAATGGATGAAAAATCCTAAGATTGTGGATCCAAATGAGCATGGTAATCTTACATGGATTGTGGATGATAAAATGAAATAGAGGAGGCCTCTATTTATAACAAATAAGGATGGAGAATTGAATAATTGGATGAATGTGGGGTTAATGATGGACCAATGGCATTGTGCCACTTGTCAAGATGCTAATGGAAGGAGGTGGAGCACATTTTGGTCAATGTTCATGATAAATGATATTAGATTCAAATTTGAAATTTGAAAGTGACATGTTGGAGGGAGAAGAAAATGGAGTTAATGCCACTTGGCTCAAGGAAAATGAAATGTAAGAGGCTTTAAATGCCATATTGGATGTACAAACCCTTTTGGAGAGATTTTTTGAATTTGAAGAATATTCCCTTTTTGATGCCTTTTTGAATGAACATAGAGATTTAATAAATCAATTAAAATGATTTTCATGAGTAAGTTGCAAAATCTAGAGGATTTGATGGATTAGGATTAAGATTAATCAAGATTTGATTAATTAAGAGGGATTTTAGTTGATTTGACCATTTTGACTTAGACTTTTGGATTAATTTAAATCAAAATGAGAGGAAAATGATTTAGACTTAATTAAATAAAGATTTTGATTTATTTCATTAAAGAGGGATGATGTTAGATCAAATCAAATAAAGATTAATTTATTTAATTTAACATAATGACTTTAAAGACTTAATTAAATAAAATGAATTATTTAATTAAAGAGGGACTATAGGATTAATTAAATAAAATGATTTATTTATTTAATAGAAGATAATGACTTAATCAGATAAATTTGATTTATTTAATTAAGAGATGAAATATGATGAATTTAATCGAATAAAGATTATTTAATTAAATTGATTAGTAAAGGAGATGATTCAAGATGAACTGGTGTTAGTAAATCAGGATCAGGTGTATAGGATCAATCTGTACATTTTACATGTCTACATTTTTTCCCTCATTGAAGCAATGTACCTGGTACGTTGGTTCAAAGAATAATCCTTGTTGAGATCAAAATTCAAAAATATTCTAATTTTTTTCGGATGCCCCAATGGAAAGAAGTATATTGGTACATTCCCCCCTTGAGAGTTCAAGCGGAAAGTTCAATTTGAGGGTCGATCTCATGATAAAAAGGTTCAAGATCAATTCAGCTCATAGAGGACTAGAAAGCTTGAATGTTTGATGTAGAAAAATTTGATGATGTAGATAGTCATTGAACATGGGTAGCCTCATGTATATTTTGATATAACACACATATTTGATACTTGGATAGAAATGTTAGTAAAGATAGAAGAATAAGAAGAATAATATGGATATAAGTGGAAGAATAAGATGGATGAACCATTGAGTCCAAGAAGATGCAGAAGTCCAACAAGTCCATGAGTCATTGAGACTTTATTAGATATGGTGATGAATGATGATGATGATGTATGTTTTGTAGACATTTTACACAAAGGATAAGTTGACTGAATAAGTTTTTCCACAATTTTACGTGTCTACAATATCTAACATTTAGGGTTTAACTCAAAGGATAAGTTGACTGAATAAGTTTTTCCACAATTTTGTATACATTGATAATAGACCATAATTCATACCTTTATGTAATTATTTTAATAGAGGTAATAAATCAATAGTATTGATATACATAGACATTCTTACACAAATGTAATGGATCAATAGTATTAATATGCATAGAAATTCTTACATAAAGATAGATGCAAGATGATAATGATATCGATTATACAACTATTTTCATAGTGAGGATATGGGATGATACCTTTAACAAGTAAAATCAATTTGGATAGGGATAAATATATAGAAATCATTGTAATATTCTAGTTTCTTAATCGCAACGAGGCTAACTTGGTATATTATGCTTATACTTACATTCATAATAGACTCAATTAATGATTATTTAGCCCATATTAGGTTATCACATATCCCAATACATACTATAAGATAAGGGTGTAGCAATAACTAATGTGTTTTAGACTACAAAATTAAATACACATGTTTATTATTTTTAATTTTAATAATAACTGTTAAAAATTCTTTATTATTAAATATATTATACTATTATGTGGAATACCCTAATTTAGTGGTTGTTTTTTTATCTCATTTGAAGTTCTTTTAATCTTATTTACATTAAATTTGATCTTCAATGTTTAATAATTCAATAATTACCTAGCCCTTAGTATTATTGACTAATGATAATAATTGTAGGATAAATTCTAGTTTGATTTATTTGAGTTCTAATAGTGTAATCTTGTTTCTTTTTAAATGATATGCTTACTCAAAAATTTATTTTGATATATTTTATAAATATAGTGTAGAAAGAAGTTATCCGATATTGTATTGTTTGAGATGCATCAAAGGAAGAAGAATAAGGGGAATGCGAAGAAAGATATATTGCAAGGAATGATGGATCTAGTTGACTCGAATGTTGATAGATTGACTGAAGAAGAAATTCTGGATACCTTAACATCTCTACTTTTAGCAGGATATGAGACTACAGCTAGTGCAATGACATGGTTGCTCTATTACTTGTCCAAATACCCTAAAATCCTCAAAAAAATAAAGGTACATAACATATAAATTATTGACTTAAGTAAAAATGTTTTATTTGTAATTTTAGCTATGTTTAATTGCACGAGTTTCACCTTTAATTTTACAGTATCATAATATTACTTCTATATGTATTCATCACATAAAAGATATCTTAATTCAAAATTGAATGTCACAATATTACTTCTATATTTATATGATTATGTAAAATTTATTCATTATTTCTCAACATTGCTAGGAAGAAAATGGTTCCATTCGTGAAAACAAAGGGCAAGACATACCTCTCACCTATGATGATGCGAGGAAAATGACTTATACTTCTAAGGTTGTATTGAATATATTAATAATTTTATATGTTGGTGAATTTTATTAAAATGTATGCATAATTATTTAGCAATATATTTTGATTTTAAAAAATTATAGTGTGATCATAATATATATTTTTTTCAACATGTTGAATAGAAAACTAAAATATTGGAAGCATTTAAACATTATTATTGATGTTTACATTTTATTGTGATGTTTGTTTCATTGTTGATGTAGGTGATTGATGAAGTTATTAGACTTGGAAATGTAGTAAATTTTTTGTTTAGGTCTGTGGACAAAGACAAAGAATTCAATGGTAATTTTATCTTTATTAAATCTATTGATAATTATAGAGTTTTTATTTAAAATTATTTCTTTCAAGTGTAAAATAAAGATTTTTTAATAGATTATTTTGAAGTTTTTTGTATTGGTATAAACAGGCTACAAGTTTTCAAAAGGTTGGAAAGTAATTATTTGGTTGTGTACCCTTCATGTTGATCCTCACTATTTCAAGGACCCCCTCGAATTTAACCCTATGAGATGGGATGTAAGATTTAAAAATTTAATTCAAAATTTGGTTTCATTTTGAATTATACAATTTCTTTAAATTAGTGTTGTTATTATGATGTAGGGATTTAAGCCTAGGCCAGGTGTATATAACGTATTTGGTGGTGGTGCAAGACAATGCCCTAGAAATAACCTTGCTAGAATAGAACTCTTCATTTTCTTATATTACATGTGCATGGATTATAAGTAAGATTATAATTCTTTAAAGATCTAAAGATTAATTTTATATTTTATTTATGTAAAGCATATTATATGGTTGAAAATATTGTAAAAATTATATGTTTTTTGTTTCCTAAATAGCTGGAAGCTTATGAATCCAGATGAAGAGATACAATTTATACCAAATCCAAGACCAACAAATGGTGCTAGAATAGAATTCATGCATAACTAAAATTTAATGGTCTTTGTATACAACTTGATATTATGCTACATTCATAATTATATTTTCATATAATTTTTATCTATGTTGAAACAAGAAAGACTTTCTCCCAAAATTTCATATAGATATACTTATACTAATGTTTTATATTAGAGTATATTAAAATAAATTGATAATATTTTATTAAATGAGATAAATTAATTTCTTTCATTTTAGTAAAGATAAATTTTATCATGTTTACAATATTATTCTATTTAAAAAATGAAATTTATATAGATAGTGATTCATGAGGTAGCAAACACTTCATTAAAATATCCCTTTCATATATATTTCTTAGAATGTGTTAAACATCATTTTTTAGATAAAATATTTTAATTTCATGGTATTCTTGAGATACTTATTAATAGATATTTAATAATTTTATAACCCATTTCCTTTTCTAATGATCTTATTTTAATTGCGATGTTTTAAAACATGTTGTTAGGTCTCTCTCCCTTTATAGAATAATATATCAAGTTCATATGGTGTGTCATATTCTTGGAATTAGTTTAATTTTATCACTTTCTCTCACAAATGCATCTAGTTTGGAATTAGTTTTATTTTATGCACTAATGATAAATTGGGATAAATATGTGCTATAATTTCTAAATCATGTACATAAGGATACACCACATAGAATATAGATTTTGTTTTTTGATATATACTAAGACTACATATACAAATGGATGGTAGCTAAGAAAATGATGCATTGAGAGTGTTAGAACCAAAATTTAACCTCAAATTTTTACTAGTTTTCGCCACCTCATTATGACCATTTTATTTTACACCATGTGCATCATCCCTCAAAACCATCATTTTTTCCTAATAAGCTTAAAAGTATCATAATTATAATCTCCTTAAATATGTTCCACTAGAAATATTATTCAAAAATAACCCTCTCCATAGTTGCTATCTTGACACATACTATTTGCAATATTTTTACTCTACTAAAAATGCAAGAAATCAAGCAAAAGACCAAAAACAAGCAAAACACTCAAGATAGGATGATGAGGAGTTCAAACCAGCGTATAAAGCCTCCTGTTGTGTGTATTTTCCCACAATGTTCGATTGGATGTGTGCTCACTCAAAATTTCGGTAGCATAACAACGCTCCAGTGAAAAAATGGGTGAGAGAGCGAAAAAATGGCTAAGTGTTGGGATAAATAGATTAGGGTATTTTTGGATGAATGGACAGAATTAGATCTTGGAGATCAATGGTTGGGAGAGGGTTGACCCACTTAATCTTGGATTAAGTGTGTGCACATGTTTAGTGGGTAGGTTAAGTGGGGATTAGGATTGGGATTAGGATTAGGAAAAGTGATGGAGGATGTGACATGAGGGGAATTAAATAAATAGATTATTTATTTAATTCTTTAGAGGAAAAAAGGGATGCGAGATGGGATTAAATAATTAAAGGTAATTATTTACTTTAGGTTGGGATTTAAAGATGATAGAATAAATAAATTAGGATGAAAGGATAAGGGCTAATGAATATTAATTAAATAATAGGGTATTATTTAATTAATATAGAGGATATGACATTAGTCAAATTATGGGTAAATTGACCAGATTAAAGTGGTCAATTTTTCAGTGTCTACATTTTTCCCCTCTTTGAGATGGTGTTACGAAGTAGTGTAATTTCAAAGAATATTAAAACATAGAAACTGGAAGAAGATGGTTAGATTGTGAAAGATTCCCTAGTCATTCAAAGGAGTGACTAAGTAGAAAGATGACATGAAGAAGGATTAGGGATTGGGGATACCCCTCGAGAGGACATGCAGGTTCAAGAGAACACAGGTGTGCTCTCGAAATGGATGAGGTGATGCAAGAGTAGATGGGGAAGGTGATGCAAAATGATAGATAAAATATAGAATGGGAGGAGGAAGAGATAATGAGAAGAGAAGATGAGAAGTAAGAAAGCACAAATGGATTCAAGGAAAAATGTGATGTTGCCCTAGTCAAGCTACAAGCCAAAATGGATTAATGATGGGTGGAGCGTTGTTGATGAGGGAATAAAATATCCCAAAAAAATGAAAAAATATAGGGAATGATACATTCCGATGATGATGATGAAAGTGTTGCTGATGAGGGAAGGATGCATCCCTAAACAACACAAAAGGATAGGGAAGGATACATCCTAATAAAGATGATAAAAAATTTATTGATGAGGGAAGGATACATCCCAAAACAACACAAAAGGATCTAGGGAAGGATACATCCCAGTGATGATTGGATCAAGGCTTGTAGCAAATCTAGGAACAAGACCAAGGATGTGATTAGATGATTTGTGCTAGATTGAATGGATGAGGTTGGATTGGGATGTGAGATGGCTGAAATGAATGAAGATGATGGAGGAAAAGATGCTTAGAATATCAAATCTATATTGTCCTAAGAATAGTGAAGAGATGATGAAATGATGAGGATTGATGAAAATATGCTTAGAATAACAAATCTATATTATCCTAAAAAGAGTGAATAAATGATGAAACAATGATGATTGATGAAAAGATGCTTAGAATAAAAAATCTATATTATCCTAAGAAGATATGATGAGGATAGAGAAAGTGGAGGGATGAAAACAAATAGGATAGATAGATGAGGGGGAGTGATAAAGGATGCTTGGATGAGAAAGATCTAGGGTGAGTGGATGGGAAGATGGATTAAGAGTGTCATATCAAAACTGCCATGTAGTGAGCACTTAATTTGATATAGCATGAGATACTATGCACTAGGGTATGAGGAACCAAGGTGATGTCATATCACATTCATAGGAATAACATAAAAAACAAAAGATTAGTTCAACATCCCAAAGTCATAGGGGATTTGGTAGGGCCAATGTTGGAAAACCACAAACACAAGAGGTTGTCCTAGCATAACACAAGACCACAAAGGATCTTGGTGGGTTCCACGTAGGACAACTAGGAAGACAAGATCATGCAGAAAATCAAGATATGCCCCTATGTTTACCTATCAAAGCACTCCATGATATGATGGATTGTGGCGACCCTGAAAAAGTATAATAGGAAGCTTAAATGATAAAAAAAAATTCCAAGAGTATCAAAAGATAAAAAAAAATTAAACGTCCTTTGCCATAGGATCAGTAGGGTGGATGAGATTGATGTGGTCTGATTATGAAGGATTCATCCTATTAAGAACAAAGATGGAGGATAGATTAAATGACTAACATGACTCAGGATACTCGAAATTGATTGAACCTCACAATAGTAACAAATTTTGTTTGTTAGGAACCAGCTAGGTAGGTACATACTTGACTACACAACATGAAACCAAGATTCACCCTAAATACCTAGGGGTTCAAGGGCCGATCAAAGATTAGCCTTGCCTATGTGAAAGCACAAAGCCCTCATAGTTCGATAAAAGACCAGCGACCAACCATGGATAAAAGTGGAAAGAGTACAATAAATACCATGATGTATGGCAAAGACAAGACAAAAAAATACCCTGGGAGTTGATCAAATGATTGGCCTTGCCTATGTGAAAGCACAGGGGCCCTTGTAGTTTGAAAAAAGATCAACGATATAAAATGGATAAGGGATGATGAGATGACCATGATAAGTGGATACGCAGGTGGAACCTACATGATGACACAAGAATGACCTTGTGGATAGGGTGGTGGTGATATGAATAATATGTGGATTAGGTGAAGCTCAGGGATGGGATAGTTATCCAGATCATTAAAAGATGAATTGGGAGGATGGCATGATGGATATATAAGCAATGAAGAGTGACGTGTGAGTAGCAAGATGTGGTAAAAAAGTGGGATTGATGATAGTGAGATAGATGACATTTGGTTGCATGAGGGGGGAGCCTATACCCAGATACCAATGACAAGGGATTATGAGATGGGATGAGGACAGAGATGAATGGATAGGGAAATAAGGATGGGGGATGGAAGGGATGATATGATGGATGGATAGGAAGATAAGGATGGGGAGATGAAGAGGATTTTCTCTTGGATGGGTAGGGAGATAAGGATGGGGAGATGAAAGGGATTTTTTTTTGGACGGGTGGATGGGAAGATAAGGATGGGGAGAGGGAAGGGATGATAGGATCGATCAATGATGTCTCCAAGGACTATGTCACAAAGAATGAGATGGTTCGCTCTAGATGTGTCATGTATGATGAGGCAGGAGGGATGGAAGATAGAAGGATGGAAAACTAAGGGTGTGAGATGGATATGGATAATATGTATGGATAAGGAAGGGAGATTGATGGTAGCATGATGGGTGGACAAGGAAGGTAGATGGAGAGGATGAGGAATAGGATAGTGTATGGATGAGGGGAATGGATGCCAGGAGATGTCCAAAGCATGTATATATGTTTACCCCTATCTATATCAAGATCACAAGGAGGATGGAGGGATTGGAATAAATGGGATATGACAGGTAGGATGTGTAAGATAGGTGGGATGGAGGAGATGGGTGAAGGGGATGCAATTGCCCCCAAGTGTGGAAGTAAAATGGATGAGGGATTTACACATGACACCTGTTTGCCAGGTTTTCATCATGGTACTTATCCAAGGTGCTTGTTTGCCAAGTTTTCACCATTGGATGGATTTTTTTTTAACTCTTTTGACTTTCTTGAATTTTTTAGATAGTATGCGGATGGAGATGGATAAGGATAGGGATGTGGATAAGTGGATTTAGAATACATGTGATAAGGGGGATAGATGGACTCAAGCATCAAGTTCCATATGAGGTAATAAGAGCCCATGTGTTAAGTGACTATTGGATGTTGGTACAACCTTACAAAGATGGATGGATTATGCAAGGGAATTGATTAAAGGGATTGGATGAGGGAGATATGTGGGATAATGGATGGGGTATTGGAAAGTGTATGGATGGGATGATGGAGAATATGTTTGATGGGGGAATTCTTTTAGGACCAACATTGGCACATATGGTGAGGGATGTGAAATGATAGGAGGATTAATGGATGGAGAATGTGGGGATAATGGAGGAGTTGGGATAGTGAATTTTGGGACATAAGGACCCAAAATAGATTTAGGAGATAGAGGATGGGAATCATTAGTTTTTGGATTAGAAACTTTGGATGTTATTACATATTTTTCATTTGACAGAATTGCATCTTTTTTCTTTGGTATCCACATGGTTCTAATTTTTTCTTTGGTGGGACTTTGTGGCCAATGGGTTTTATTTGGATTTTAGATTTGATTTTTATTTTCTTCAACATGTATTTTTAAGGGGACATGAGAAGCTTTATATTCATGTGGATGTTTAAATTTATGCATTTTTACTGTGGTATCCAAAGTGCTTCCAATAGCATTAGGATAGGTGTGAGGAGATGGATGATGTGGAGAGGATATGAATGGAGTGATAGAGGTAGGATTTTGGGGATGATGTGTGGATGGGGGAAGTGTAGTTATGTGCCTTTGTTGATCCTGATTAGGGAATATGAAAGTGTGATTTTTATTATGGGTGATAGGAAGAGGTGACTGGTGGATGAAGGAATGAGGAAGATGAGATGGAGGAGGTGATTTTGGGATGTAAGGTCCTAAAATGGACTCAGTATGCAGAGGATGTGTGATGGCGGATGGAGGGACATAAGGAACCAAAATAGACATTGTAGATGAAAGATGGGTGATGGTGGATGGAGGGACATAAGAACCCAAAATGGATTTGGAGGATGAAGGAGGAATATGGATGGTTGTTTTGAGGTGATATGATGGAGGAGGAGGGATGGTGATAGATGGTGTGGTGTAATGATGGGAAGAGCCTATTTTTATTTTGGAAGAGGCTCGCTTAGGATGTATGGAGGTTGTAACAAAATTTTTGGATTGTAAGTCTTGAGATATATATCCAAGACCTTGTGCATGTGGGTGTTCTTTGACATAGATGGGCTCCAATATACCTTGCTCATGAAGGCCTTAGCATTTTCCTTGATAGTTCATGATCTTGAGCATTTAGTTTATGGTAGGATTCTTATTATTATGGAAACATGATGCAAGTCCATTATTAGGTGGAGGAGGATGGGTGGTGTATACATGTTGTTCTTCTTCTATAAGAAAACCACCATGGATGAATGTGAGAGTACCAAGGGGATATAAAAGTGGTGTTGGGATAGCTTGATTAAATGGATATGAAGGATCATGAGATGGAGATGATAGGTTGGTAGGATCTTTATTTAGAGGAGGATGTGATAAGGAATCATGAGGGGGATTAGGTGTAATGGCAAGATCTCAGTCTGGGGTAGAGGGTGATAAGGGATCATGAGATGGAGTGATTGGATCTATAGTGACGATGGGATCATGAGATGGAGTGGATGAGCTAGTATGATCTTGAGATGGAGTGAATGGGATGGCAAGATCTTGATGTGGTGGAGGGGATAGCTTGGTATGCTTTGGATCACACTCATGGAAAGATTCAATGGGTGCGGGTGGCATGATGATGGAAGAGTGTTGGAGGGAGTCTTCAGATGAGGTGGATGGAAGAATGGAGGACTCATGAAATTCAAGGAAGTGGATTTTGGTGATACTAGGACTAGGGGGAGTGGATTTGATTTGGTTGTATTTGATAGTTTCAATAGCTCGAGGAGTAGAAGGTGGGGATTCAATAGATTCAATGGTTTGATGGTTTCAATAGTTTGGAGGGTGTTGGTAGTGGTACTAGTAATGATAGGTGTAGGATGGCGAAGGGCCTCATCACTAGTGATCGTACATGATGCAGTGGGGTTGCATGGCTCCACAACATCAAGATGTGGATTTGGGGATGTCTTGTTTGTTATAAATCCTTGGATGTCATCTGGAATGAGGCACTTGCTTATTGTAGGCTTAGATGGTGTGATAGGAGTAGATGAAGGATTATGAATGGGTGGAGGACTAGGATTATGGATTGGTGGATTAGAATTAGATGGAGGAATGGGATTGGATGGAGGACTAGGAGTAGGTGGAGGATTAGGACATGATGGAGTTGAAAATGGAGTGACATAGGAGGATATGGATGGTGGATTGATGCTGGAGAAATTTGATGGGGAATTAAGATAGTAATATTGAGACGGTGGATTAAAGTGGGAAGATGTGGATGTTGGATTAGGATAGGAGGATGGGGATGTAGGATTAGGATGGGAAGATTGGGATTGTAGATTAAGGTAGGAATATTGGGATAGTGGATTAAGATAAGAAGATGTGGATGTTGGATTAGGATGGGAAGATTGGGATGGTGGATTGAGGTAGGAGTATTGGGATAGTGGATTAAGATAAGAAGATGTGGATGGAGGATTGGTGTTGGAGAAAGTGGATGGAGAATTAAGGTAGGAATATTGGGATAGGAGGATTTGGATGTTGGATAAGAGAAATATGTAGATGAAGGATATGGCGAATACATGGATGGGGAATATACTAGATATCCCTTGTTGAAGGTAGCATAAAGATTGCTAGCGGGCATGGATGAAGGCATGATAGGATAACTTGAATGACTGATTGGATTTTGGATGATAGAGAAAGCTTTCTAGAAATGATAGAATCAAAGGAATCTCTATCATACTCATCTTTATCAACAAGAATTTCATTATCATCATCAACGTAATTGGGATTTCCCTTGACTATTATTATTTGGTTGCATTGATGAGGGATTGGATGGATATGGATTGAAAAGATGGGAATAGATGATTAGAAGAAAAGGAGAGATGATGTAAAGATAAGTAGAATAAATTAGAAGAATGTGGAAGAAGGGGCCATAAGATTTGTTTTGATATCAGAAGATCTTGGATGTGGATAGACTAAAGCTCAAATTGTGATTTAGACTAAGCTTAGATTGGGATTCAATTTAAGCTTGAATTAGGATTGGATTGAAGCTTAGATTAGGATTTCATTTAAGCTTAGATTAGGATGATTGGATTAAAGCTCATATTAGGATGAGATTTAAGCTCATATTTGGATGATTAGATTAAAGCTCAGATTAGGATGGGATTTAAGCTCAGATTTGGACGATTAGATTAAAGCTCATATTAGGATGGGATTTAAGCTTAGATCAGGATGATTAGAGGAGGTGATGGGATAGATTCCTAAATTCAAGGATATAACTAGAATGATTAGGATGATTATTGGATGAATGAAGGATAGGTTTAGCTAACTCCTTGCTCAAAAAGGGATGACATTTGGATAGACTGACAAGGATTAATGAGATGAAAGTGATCATTTAGGGATGGATATGTAGAGGAAAAATTATTGGACTACAGTTTCAAACTGAATAAGATATAGGATAATCATGACATGAAGGATTAACTCTCTGGATTTTGGATGAGAAGTGGATCCGCCTCTGTGTTTGACAAGATCACCCCTCTAGGTGACGGGATCGCCTATCTAAAGTTCAATGGATTCACCTCTGTGTCAATAAATTCCACCTATCTAGGTCATAGGATCACCCTTCTAAGACGCAAGATCACCTAAGTCCTAGGGTGTTCAAAAGAAACAGGTAGAAATGAGACACAAATCACCTATTTAGGTTTTAGGACTGCCTTTCTAGGACACAAGATCGCCTAAATCTTAAGGGGCTCAAAAGAGACAGGCGAACATGATAGAAAAAATATCTTATCTAAGGATCAGGATCACCCCTATCTTGGGATGTATGGACACAAGAAAAATTGACTATCATGAGTGACAAATTTTCCTATCTTAAACTGTACGAATGGGAAACAAAGACACCTATGACGAGATTTCCTATCAAACAAATAGGTTTGCCTATGTCTTAAATCATATAGACGGGAATGGTACAGATGGACATAGATTCACCCCTACAGACAATAGGTTCACCTATTCTAGTGGATGTACACACAAGGGAGATGCAGATGAGACACAAGATTGCCCCTGCGGATAGCAGGTTCACTCTAAAAGGTGATAGGATTTCCTATTCTAAGGATACGGGAAAACTTAAAGGGTACGAACTAGACACAAACTCGCCTAAGGGCTGGAAAATATTTCCTATTTTGGGTAATAGGTGGATGAAAGGTCACCTAACTAAGGGACCCAAAAGAAAATTCTCCCACGACAAGGATGAACTCACCCAAGGATAACCTAGACTAGACTCAGAAATGGAATTGCCCCTTTACAGGGTAGAATTTCCTGTCCACAATGTGAATTCATCTCTATAAGAAGAAAACTCACTACTGAGGGTAGGGGTAGATTGTGGCAAAGGACAGAAAACATGAAAAACAATAGATAGAAAGGCTAGACTGACTCAAACTGATGACAAGCATTGGTATCACACAAATAAGACACACTAGGCAACACAATCCTAAAATTAGTGTTAAGGGTTTACAAACTTGATGTAGGTTCACCACCTTGGGTGGACAACCCAAGGTTAATAATCTGTGATACCGAGGCGGTTCTCTGGATCACCCTTTCTCGCAAAGGCGAATAGCTAGCGATTCTGTGTCATAGGGTCATCAATAGATGCCACGGGCTCACCTTCACGCTCTCTCTCATAGACTATTGTAGTCCACCATGGGGATTTCTATCTCAACCTAAGGGAGTATGTGATGAGTAACTTTTGGGTAGAGTGCACATTCCCTACACTATACCAAGCTATGACTAAAACAAAAGTCTCTATCTAGGCTATATAGGCTATCTCATGCATCCTCGATATATGCTAAGTATGTGAGGCACAATTGTGAACACCCATTTGTCACAAGTGTGGATCAGAAGCCCCAACGAGGTATTGGCAACTCAGACCAACCTTGTATATCTTATCTAGGTATCACCCTAGCTTCAACGCTTCGCTAGACATGACGTGATTGGATTGGGGTACAACTTTAGTTCTCTCCTGTTTATATACCCCACCGATAACATGTGGTTGGGATCATCCCCCATGTGTGAAATCCTAGGCAGGTCCTGCTAAGGGAAGGAAATACTAGATTCTTCGACTGGTCCCCAGGCTCGCATGTAGTGCAAGGGGAGAGCTTAGACGCACTAGCACTTCTTGGGTAGACTAGATTGGACTGGAACAATTTGTGATTTCTCGTCACCCAGGATCACCGAAAGGTGCAAGGGGAGTGGATACATCAACAACTTGCTCCCAAGCACAACAAACAAGGGTCATTAACACTTTAATTAAGTTATGTGTGCCAAAATTAGTGCGAAAAATAACAGACAAAGCTAACTAATGGGTCTTCGACCGATTGTCCTGCAAAGAATGGATTAGTAGTTTCAATCACTGGTCTTTGCCAAATGTGGGATAATGCTAGAAAAATCATAAGTAAAATACCACATTCACTAATGAACAAGTTAGTTGGTTAGTACCTAAAACCGAAATCAAATTCTAGCTCAAATTCAAAAATTTAAGATTCAGGATAATTACTAATTTGCCTCTATGTAAGATAAGTTTGTCCATGTCTGTATGTCAGGGTTGCCTGTTTGGGGGGAGGGGAAAAGTCCCAATCACTTGTTGGGTGGAGAGGCATATATGATTATGCCTCTATAACTTGTGCATGTTTTCCTATTTCGGTAGCTCTCTGTGTATTCGCCTCTGTGTCAAGCAATTTCACCTATTAGTTTCAAGTCCACCCTTTCACGGAAGGGCGAGATCGGGTTTGCCTGTGTCTAATGCAAATCTGCCTCTGTAACTAGCAAAATTTCCCCTTGAGGGAAGATTCACCCTTGCATGTGAAATCCAAACCTACAAAATGTGAAACAACAGAAAAACGTGAAAGTAGACCTGTAACGTGGGTCCAACCAAGCGTGCCAGAAATGTGTGCAGTTTCTATAATCTACTAAAAATGCAAGAAATCAAGAAAAAGACTAAACACACACAAAACACTCAAGAAAGGGTGATGAGGAGTTCAAACCAATGTATAAAGCCTCCTGTTGTGTAGATTTTCCCACAATGTTTGATTGGATGTGTGCTCACTCAAAATTTTGGCAGCATAATGGTGCTCCAATGAAAAATGGGTGAGAGAGAAAAAAAATGGCTAAGTGTTGGGATAAATAGATTAGGGGATTTTTGGATGAATGGCCAAGATTAGATCTTGGAGATCAATGGTTGGGAGAGGGTTGGCCCACTTAATCTTGGATTAAGTGTGTGCACATGTTTAGTGGGTAGGTTAGGTGGGGATTAGGATTGGGATTAGAATTAGGAAAAAGTGATGGAGTATATGACATGAGGGGAATTAAATAAATAGATTATTTATTTAATTATTTAGAGGAAAAGGGATAAGGGATGGGAGTAAATAATTAAAGGTAATTAATTACTTTAGGCTAGGATTTAAAGATGATAGAATAAATAAATTAGGATGAAAGGATAAGGGATAATGAATATTAATTAAATAATAGGGTATTATTTAATTAATATAGAGGATATGACATTGGTCAAATTGAGGGTAAATTGACCAAATTAAAGTGGTCAATTTTCAGTGTCTACACATACATCCCCTGAAGTCTGTTACTAGAAACACATTTTGGTGAAGCAATGCCATTTCAGAGAGAACTATGCTAAAGTCTCTCTGATAAGCCGATAAAACAAGCCAACACAAATATCGGGGAGACCACTACAATTCGAAGTGACATATTTTGAAGTCTCTCTAATAGCCCAGAAATGAATATTTCGAAGACACTTAACTATTTCAGAGGAAAAAGATAGTTTTTCTCTTTGATGAGCCAAAATACAAGACACCGAAGAAATATTGATATTTTAAATATTCTAAATGATTTTGGCATTTAGGAAACAAAAAAAACTCTCAGACATAATTAATTATTATTCAATAAATAATGGACAACTGACATATCCAAGACTTGGTAGACGCAGTGACAATTTTGAAGAGACATTGAATTATTGGGTTGAGAAATGTAAAAGTCTCTTCTGACACTATTTGACATAAAGAAAATTTCATGAATTTTTGTAGAATTTTAGGCTCCCAACTTAAAAGTTTGATTTCAACATAGGTGTAAGATTTACTTTGGTGGCCCATCTTGAGAAATTTCCATTTGAAATTGGTTTGATTCCATACCAAACCATTTTTCTAGCATACAACAAATGATAAATATGGGAATTTGAGACTATTGAACTAGCTTGCGAAGGTTATTGATGGCTCAAGACACACTATCAAGTGCTTCAATATTAGGAAATATAAGAATGAATACAGGTAACTATCAATAAAGAAAAGCTACAGGATTACATTTGGGAGTCAGCTGGCACATAGTTATTTTCAACAAAATGTATAGTTATGATTAAATAGATTATCACTATCCAAATTGGCTACATGGAGTGGTTACTATGGGTGAAAAATCTAAATATCAGCTTTGATCAATAGATAGGCTGGAAGCTCTACAATGGTTATCATGCTTGAATCTTAGTTATAATATCCTTCACAATTTTACTGCGCTCACTCCTTTGAGGCTAACAAAAACATTAAGGGAATTTAATATTGCATACAATGAAATTGGACCATATTCTACACCACGAGGTGCAAGGAATGCTTGGTATTTCAACGAATTGTTAAACAACATTAAGGTTCTACATTTTGAGTGATGAACTAGAGCTTGGCCATCAATCCTTTATAGTGGCATTGGGGAATGGAATTTTGGTCAAATTCATAGCTACATGGTGATAAAGGAGGAAGATCCTTTTTTTCAAAGTTTTTTGATTATGTAAATGCATATCCATGTTTCATGGCCATGGCTCAAGCCTAAAATGAGATCGAACTAATCTCAGAATTAATTGGGGATGTGCTGGAAAATTCAAAGGAGTGGCAACTTGTCTAAAAATTTGATATGGATGAAGTAATGTGTGTGACTTGCTTATGCTAGGATATCCAAAACTAATTGAAATTGCTCTCTACTAACTATTGCATATGAATATTTGTGTCAATATTTCTTTTTGGTCCACTTCACGAGGAATCATTGTTAATATATAAACTCAATGAATTAGTATTTGAGTAAGTACATTTCGGTTAGGGGGAAATCTATCAACAATATAGTGAATCAACTATCCACTATTCATGATTATTTTTTTCTTCTCCAAGATGGTATGAGGGGCAATTACATTATGATTTAAGCATTTTGATATATGTTCTTTAAATAAAGGCGTATGGATTAGTCACTTGAAGAAACTCAAAATCTCCTTGGTAAATAATATAAGTGTTTTACATTTCATTACAAATCTAAATCTAACAAAATCAATGATTATTATCTAGGCATTTTCAAATGCATAAGGGGCACGTGCGTGGATTATCATTATACATTTCACAAGCTAATTTTTCTAAGCATTACATTGAGAAGGATATCTGAGAAATTGTGGGAACACATTTTAAATATACCATGGAGGAGTTTAGATATCAATAAATGACAATGATTAAAAAATGCGAATGACTGATTAGAGTTAGTAATGATGCAAAACTCTATAAAAAGAAATTCTAAAATATGAATAATCTATAGCATAATGTTGGAGGATTAGGTGTTGAGCAGGCATTCTATATATCTCTCACCAACCATGACATTTGTGGACAACAAGAAAAGAGTTGTCTAAATCTCATGATTTTCCTAGAGTCTAAGGAAGGAATCCACCCATTATGACCAAGAAGGGTTTGGAAGAATCAATAGGGGTTCATAAAACAGGGCAAGAAGGAAATGCTCAAAAATGAAAAGTTTATGTGAGAAAATGATGGGAAAATTATTATAGTCAAAGACTTACGTGCAACCCTAAATTTTTTAAGCCATCACTGGAGCCAAGTGAAGAACCCTAAAACCATGCAATGTTGCAAAGAAAAGTCCATTGGTGATAGTATAATAGTTACGGTGAAATTTTCAAGTTATACAAAGATCATTAGTCTTGTCAATTAATACTTTTATTAGTGAAAGATGCTATATCAACAAGAGTTATCTTAGAGCCCCCAATAATGTAATGTCACACTGATAACACTTCATCAGTGAGAGATATGAAAAATCATATGTCTCATCAATTATTCAAGTTATTCCGATGAACAAAACTTACAAGGAAAAGATAAGTATGGTTAATTCACCATATTAAGAGGTGTAAGGTGAATTTGGAAGTTTTCTTGACTAAATAATGGCATATTTTTAAGAAGTAAAATATTTTCAAAAGAAGAGCTTAGAGAAATAATCATTTTACATACTCATCAAAGTGCGAAGAAATGTATTCAAACGATGGAATAACATTTTAAAAATGGGGATATGATTTTTACATAAAATGTAAAATGAAAATGGAGAGTACTTACAATGGTGATAAAAGATTTTACTACGAGGTGAAGTAACAAGTAAGTGATTATCGAAGATATTTTTATCATGTAAAAATGCAAGTAAAACATTTTTCGAAGGATCACAAAGGGGTGATTATTTTTGCCAGGGGAATATTTTATGCTAAAATGTAAAAGTGGAGATTTTTTATCAAGGAGGGTTAAAAGAAAATATACAAATCATTCGATGCAGTAATTTTTTAGGAAAGCAAAGTTGCCGACCAAAGGATAATTACTCGAGGAGTTGATTTTTTCATGAAGATGTACAAAAAGATTAAAGTTAAAATATTTAATTGCCAAATGGAAACTAATTAAATATTTTTTATTTTTAGAAAGAAAAATTCAGCAACAAAGAGCTACATCAAAATGAAGAGTTACTTCAGGCCGGATATTGTGAAAGGTTGTAACCCTAAAGATAATGTATATATATGTCAAAAGAAATCAAAAGAAAAGATCATCAGATTTTAGGAAAATAAGTAGTAGGTAGGCAGTTGTAGTAGGGTGAGAGCAGTTGCAATAAGAACATTATGTGTCAGTGAAAATCTTTTAAAATTATGTAATGGAGAAAGAATATATTTATGCAGTCTAGTGGGTGTCAATTGTTTGTAATTTATTGAAAACATTATCCGGTTGTCTCCAAGGTTATCATTTCCCTATTATTTAAATTGAGGTATCAAGAATATTTTCAATTTATCAAAGCACACTTGCTGCTCTTGTGTGGTTTAGTTAATTGGTTCTTGCAAGACATGATTAAATCCTTCTAATTAATCACAGTAATTTGGAAAAGGACATTTGGATTATTAAGAAGAATCTGATAATTACACTCTTGCCTATTTATACAAGTTATAAACATAAAACTGCCAAACAATTTGAATTGTATCTAGAAATAGGACACCAAATATTATTTACCTCTTGACTCCATTAACCTTGAAGTGATAGATTGGTCACACCTTTCATATTTTAAAATTTCATAAAATCTTATTAAAACATCCATATCTCAATTTCAATACTAGGAGTAGGAATAGTTAGAAAACTTTCATCTATTACACTTTGTGCCATTGTAATAGATCCATCAAATCAATCAAGTCACAACTTTAAGTCTGCCTCATTCACACAAGTATACCTGCCTAGGTCTAGCAGCACCTAAAGAGAAGAAGGTTCAAACCATTTGGCCTTGTCTATTGCCTAAAATATAGAGTTTGGCAACCTCGCAGAATTATTTTCAAGTTTTGAAACTAGAGACATATAGAAACAATTGAGAACAAATTTTTGAAGAGACAAGCTTATATCAAGAGGACATTGATAAAAGTCTCTCCGATCACTTTGAAAATGAGATAAGAGATACGAAGAATGCGGAAAAGTAACACTGATGGGATGATTTCAAGGAGACCATAGGAAATCAAAGAGAAGTAATAGCATGTCTCTTCGAAACTATGAAATAAGGAATAAAGGAAAGAAATATCGAAGAGAGGAGCTTGTATCAGGGAGATAAATAAAAGTCTCTCTGAAACTCCAATAAACAGAAGGGAGATGATTGTCGAAGGGACATTGACATATCAAAGGGAGAGGGTTGCAAGTATCTCTGAAACTCTGATAACCAAGAAGGGAAGAATATAAGAAAAGCGGTAAAACCAAGGATGAAGTTTTCAAAAGGACCATATGATATCGAAGAGAAGTAATCATATGTCTCTTCAAAACTCTGAAAAAGAAACAAGGGAACAAGCATGTCAAAGGGAGAACAAGATATCAATGAGAGTATAAGTAAATTCTGTTCAACACAATGAAAAGGTATTTCTCACCTGGCTGACATGACTAGTGTGGCTTTCGAAGAGACAACTAACATTAATGCCACCATCAATTGGCAAGTTAGCAGGGACAACATTTATGAACTAGAGTCGATAGAAGTGTGCCAAATCTTGATATATCTTGCTCATTAGATCTCAAAAACTTAATGAATTAAAGGTCGAAGTTGAGGACGTGGGATTGAGTGATAGTGAGAAGCTCAGAGAAGGTGACACTAGTTCAAGTAAGTACTCAAGACTCAGGTGAAGAATTTATTGAAGTTTATTTGAATTGCAGTAGAGCTAGGGTTTTAAAACATGGAAGGAACACATGAGAAACCCAAAGTGAAAAGACAAAAAGCAGACACAAAACCGCTAAACCAAGATTTAATTAAACAATTTCCTAGTTCTAAACCAAAATCTAGACAAATAGCCCAATTAAATCCTTCAACTGAGAAGTTAGAAGATAAACACAAGAATTTAGGAGATGTGTGGACTCCACAGTGAGGATATGACATATTTGATATACCATTGCATAAAGAAGTATAGGCATAAGCTTGTGTTAAACCCATGGAATATGAATCTAGGAAAGCTCACCATGCCTAATGTGTTTATCAATGTGGAATTAATCAAGGTTTTGGCTAAAATGTATAACCCTAAAATGAGGAAAACTCATTCACATGATGGGTCACACTTTCTCCCCATCACTAGAGATTATATTGCTATGGTTTTTCAATTGGATACATCTATAAAAATGCCACTAAGAATTATAGATCTTTTGGAAGAATTCCTCACTACATGGACACAAGCTACAAGAGATGAAAATTGACATAGACCCTAAGATACAAGGGGTCAGCTAAAAAGATTCTCTAGTAATGAGCGACCTCCTTTTTCTATTGATTTGTTTGAAGAATATTATCAATATACATATTACTCAGTTGGTCAAGTATTGGGAATAGATGTTCTTGCCGAAATGGCTATAGCCCCTATGATTTTTGTTTTAGATGTTCAAAACCAAGATGTCGGACCTTTCAACTATGTAGAGTACCTGGAAAAGGTTATAAACACATCACTCGCTTCCATAAAGAACAATAGTGATGCAATTACTTTTAGACAATACTCTTTGATTATACGCATGATCTTGTATGAAGGACAATCCATGGGGATTTGGGGAGAAGAACTAAGAATTAAGAACTTGGATGAAGATGAGAATATAAGGCCAGTACAAATGTGGACTTCAATTTGGGATAGTAGATGTAGGAGGTCCCATTACCTGTACTTCCTAGAACACTTTGTGAAACCCTTATATAAATTGTTTGGTCATCATTGTGATTATAATTTATCTCCTGAAATACAAAGATTTCTTAGACCCAAAGAGAAAAACCCAACAGGAAAGGTAAACCATAACTGGGGATATTGGTATACCTATGAGGATTGCACTATGATTAGAGTGTATGGGTTTTAGGTGGCTCCATTCCTTCTGCCTAGAATAGTTCCTGATAGGATTGCATATTTAGAAATAGTAAGGAAATTGGCTTGTCAAGATTATATGCATCTTAAGAGTTATGGAAAACAATCTCTCATGCCTTCAACTTTATGTTTTGGTGATTTTACTATTGTTTCTGACAAAGGATATGATTTTGTTGGAAACAAGATAGACTACTATGGTATGCCAAAAGGAAATAAGAGGGGAAATTTTGATCTTGGAAATTTCATTCACAGTGCTAAAATGACACAAAAGTTGAAAAGATATGAGCATGAGTTCTTTGTAGATGATGTAATCAGAAACTGTGATGAATCTCAGGCAATGATAAGAAAGGTTGCATATAATAGGGTAATGATGGAAGAGGCATGGAGGAAAAGCAATAATCCTCTATATACATAAGCTTTCATGAAATACAAGACCTTATGGAAATAATTGAGTAATTAATCCTACATGAAGAATAATTGACCAAGGATGTACCCCTCATAGCTTTTGAGAAAAGAAGAGGTTCTTATTCTAGGAAACAAGCTAAAAACATTGTGCCCTTAAGTCATTCATCACCACAACCCACTCTGAATTCTAGTTTCTTAGTTGACACTCCCATTACAATTGAAGATGACATTGAAGAGGAGGATGAGGTCACACAAATAACTACTCTTACCATACCACAATATGAATTACCACCAAAAAGGAGTATAGTCTCATTTGAAGCCTCAGATAAACTCTTTGATGATGTAAGACATTGTGCAAGTCAAGAGTTCATTCTAGATGATGCATTTTTTCAAACCCCAGAGTTTAAGTCATTCATTTATGAATACAAAGGAAAAATAATAAGAGAAATAATGAAAGAAATTAATCCTAAGCAAGAAGCTAATGCTCTGAAAGAATTACAAGAAGAAGTTGACAATGAAATGAAAAATATCACCCTTGAAAGAGGATGGGAGATATTACAGGAGGCCGGGGTCATGCTTCTCCCAGGATGGGATATTAGTTCAGCTATAGTCTTTGATAGTTTCATGAGAAGGGAAAATAAAACCTTGCAGCTGACAGATGAAGCTAGTGACAAGATTTATACTGGCTCAAGGTATAATCTGGATAATGCTACTTTATAGATTTGGGCTCTATACCCACCAGGGAAGAAGCCCACACTTATTGATCTAACCCCAATCAAGTATTTGACCATCTTTTAGTACGAGTGGGAGATGTAGATCCTATTGAGATCACTGAATTGAATGTAAATTTTTCCAAATTCACTAAGGCTCAAATTAAAAAATTGATAAGAGATAACAAGGGTCTTGCTTCTAAAAATGAGAGATTAAAGCAAGAAGTGATTAATTCTAGAGATAAGTTTCCTTCATCCTCTGGCCTTTATTATCCATTGGTAGACTGTGAAAGAAAGGTACTTGAAGATATGTCTGAAACCACACATTGGAAGCAAAAATATGAAATAATTTAGCAAAAACATGAATAATTAAGAAAGGAATTAAAGACTACTAAATTCAAAATGGCTTCAGAGTTGGTAAGAAAAATATTTGACAAAATTTTCAAGAAAGCTGATAAGGTTTGGATTATCCACAACAAGACATTTGCAGCCTACCAAGAACATAATAGATTACATAGTAGAATGGAGGAGATAAAGGAACAAATAAAAGCTAAAGAGAATACTAGTGAACATGTGTTTCAGGAGTACAAAAAATTAATGAAGATGCATGACCATTTCCACACCATACTGACACAAGAACTTGGTGATTTCAACCAATCTTTGAGTATGGTTTTACCAAACTTCTTTGATGATGAAGGGGAGATGAAGGAGCAAGATGTATGGAAGAATGAAATCGCCCAATATTTACCAATGGTCCTTGATGAAATTAACGATGAAGAAAAAGTAATGGAGAAGAAACATATACAATTGGAGTGGATTTTTACTCTCAAATGCTATGAAAGATATCATTAGCGATGTCGATACATATGCTAAAACAGGATACATCGAGCACCTATCTAAAGTTAATTTGTTTATTTCTCGAACAAAGTGAGAAGCAGGGGACATCAAAATATCACAATTATCTAATGCCTTATCATGGAGTATGGACCTTGAACATATCTTTAGTGATCACAAGCACCTGATGAAGATTAATGGATCGTGGTGCATCACATATTATTTGTGGACTTCTTAGTTTCATTGTTTATGTCTAATGTACAATTGTTATCATTTTAGTTAAGAAACGATGCAAATTTTTGTAAAGGCCTGAGGCTTGTAGCTTACCACATATATAAGGGAAACCAAGGCCTAATTGAAAAAGATATTAGATTAGGATTATCAATAGAGTAGCTTGACAATATTAGCATATATATTTTATAGCATAAAAGACTTCTGTTATACAATGTACCATTTTTGAAGTAAATACAATGGAGAAGAAGTTTTAACTAGGTGGCTAAATTCTGGTGTCAATTGTTTGTTAATAGTATATATGATTATCTGGTTGTCTCCAGTTTGGTACTTTCTTATTATTTAAATTGGTCTGTCAAGCTCAATTTATCAAGGCCCACATTTGTTGTTCTTGTGTGGTTTAATTAATTGGTTTCTTCAAAAGAATTAAAAATCCTTTTAATAAATCATAGTAATATGGGAGTATTATTTGGATTGATAAGAAGAGCCCTATAAACGATAAAATTATCATACTATCTCTAGTTTGATTCTATCTTGTTATTCAAATTAGAAGTATATTTGATTTGTCAGGGTACACTTGTTGCTTTTGTGTGATTCAATTAACTGGTTCCTTCAAAAGGATTAAAACTTCCTATCAATTAATCATAGTAACCTGAAAAGAATCATTTGGACTGATAAGAAGAGTCTGATAGTTACATTCTTGCACATTTATGAAAGTCATAAAATTCTAAAAGTGCCAAACAATTTGAATTGTATCCAGTAAGTTAGTCACATATCATTCACCTCTTGAACCCATTAGCTCAATAAGAGTAGGCACTGGTCATACCCATTCCATTTCAAAATCTACAAAATCTTATTTATACATTCACATTTCAAATTTCAGCACTAAGAGTAGGAGTAGCTATCAAGTTTTCATCTATTCCATATCTCATGCCACTGTGGATAGATCCCTAAATCCAAAAAGTCATACAACTTGCTTAAATTTGCATTAGTTATCAAGGTTCACCCGCCTAGGTTTAACATAGCCTGAAGTGTAGGGAGTCATCAACCACATAGGTTAACTTTGTTCATAGTTCAAAAATGTTGTAAGTCTAACCATAGAGCCTAACATCCTCTTAGGATTTACAACCTACATTTTTGTGACATAATAGAGAGAATCATTTAAATGTAGTTCCAATTTATAATCACTTAATGTTACAGATAAGTGCTTATACAAAACCAATGATGTAATCTATTTTCATATAATGTAAATGACTAATGAAGCTTTGATAAGTTCTTTTAGTGTCTCTTGCATTTACATTTGTTTGACAATGTGTAGTTCAATTAGAGGGTAAAAGGATTAAGTGTGTTTTATGTGAGGATTATGAATTTTGATTCTAGTATAGAAGAGTTTATTCAAATTTTTAACCAACATCATTTGCATGTGTGATAAAATGGATGTAAATAAAAAGAAGAAATTTAATTTGAATATAAATTCAATATCTTCATATATAAATTAATATGAAGAACTACTTCAAATTAAGCACTTTATATTTGTGAATAAATAATTTTATTAGTAAAATTTTATAAACTAATTATTTAATGAACTTTTAAATATTAAAGGCTTTAAGGAAAAACACTTCCATTAAATTCTTTCTACAATATGATGAGAAATTTGATGTCTTTATTTAAATGATAAACGTACACTTCTCTAAAATATATCATAATTATCTATAGACATACGCTAGAGTTTCATCATTATAATTATTTAGGGGTAAAAGCACAAAACTATGTCACATTTTCGGCCAAAAAAGTAATTTCAAGCGAATTACTTTTGGTCAACCCATTTTTGGCCGAGAAAGTTTTGACCGAAGCCACGAGGTAGTGACATGGCGCCTACGTGTCGACATCTTTTCGACCGAGTGACTTTCAGCCGTAAAGGTATCGACCAAAAAGGTTGAAATAAAATTAGAAAAAAAATACAGCCTGAGCATTTTGCATGCTCGGCTAAAAGTATTCAGGGCGAGAGGACCAACAACACCCATATATACTAGGTTCTGTCTGTGCTCATTTGAATAATCATTTGAGTTAATTTCTATTCAGTGCATTACATCTGAGATTTTTTTGAGACGTATTTCGTTTGGTTTCATTGAATTGTTGAAAGAAATTTGAATGTGTATTTGCTGTTAGGGTTTAATGAATTTTTGAAGGAACTTCACTCAAATTACATTATATTGGCTCAATGTTATGAGAATTCTTGTTATATGTGATTTTAATGAAGGAAATACGTAGATTTTGATGTTTAAAATTTTGGGGTTTTGTAATACTCCAACAAGAGGCTGAATTTGGCTTTGTTTTTAGAGTTATTGTTGAGTTATAGATATTATAAAACTAAGGTCAAAACCATACTTTACAAAGCCCCAAACTTGCACCATAGACCAAGCATGCATCCTGTTGGTACAATGACAAAAATTGAAGAAATGCTTTTCTTGTTGAGAATTTTGAAAGTGAGGTCCAAAAATGGCATTATGAAAGCTTTTGTTAATCTTCCTTGACAACTGCACTGCCTGTGTTTGAATCCACCTACATGCCTGATTTTCAACTCTAAATTTCACAAAATTCAAAGCATTTAATTTTTTCCTTCCTTTCAACCTACAACGGGGATGTGACAATTACATCTACAGATTGTCAAAACTCTCTCCAATCTCAATTTAGGTGTTAGATTACAATGTCAGTGGAAACATATAGCCTGAAACACGGAGGGTATGTTGATGTCAAATCATCTTAAGTAGTGGTTGTTTACTTATTAGATGCATAATCTTCCTAGTTGTTGTTGAAGGGCTATCAAGCATTGCAATAATGACAAACATGCCTACTTTAGATGTCATTGCAATACTTTAGGGATGTCCCTCCAAATTTACATAGCGAACTTAAGAGGATGTTAGTATATCCTTCATCATATTTCAATACAATGATTTTAACTTTTTCAAGAAAATGTATAGCTAACTAAGCAAAGAGGAAGCAATCTGGAATTTTAAATAGTGTTACTTTTTAGCACCAACAGAATGATTCTATTTTAGCATCATCTTCATTTGTGTCTTTTTTTTCAATCCAAAATGATTTTGAATCATTGTCTTATAATTTCTTAATCTCTAATCATTAAACCATTATATTCTTTCATTATTTGCATCCATGGAGACCTACCACTTTGCTAAGGTTTGTTGCCTATTATTTGTGATGTGCATGCTAGGGTATATCAAAATACTTTACCAAACATAAAAAAGTTGTTTATTGTCTGAATTCATAATAGATAACCAAAATTGCATTTAAGTTCTCATCAATCAATTTGCAATTTCACTTAAAATGTAATTCCCATAATCAAGAAAAATTCACATGACAAAATATTCTTAATGATCCATAGACAACCAAACAATTTCATATGCTATAAATGAAAAGATTTTACATCTTTTGCAACAAAAAAATAATCAGAAATAATGTCAAAACAACAAATATGACCCCAAAGATAAATCTCTCATCCTCTGAAATTGCACCATGGAGAGGATAACCACTTGCAAACACCTTCTACAAATTCACAAACACTGAATTGCATTTTACTTTATGTTTTAGCAACAAAGTTTGGTACCAGAGAAGATTCAGATCAAAGGACATAATATACAAATTAAGATGCCTTCTCCATAGAGAAAAAAATGCATTTATACGGATACCAAATAATTCTGCCCAAATTGGCCACATAGATGACCCAAGTTCATGTCTCTACCATTGCATATATTCCATACCAAGAAGAATAGAATCTGTTACTCGTAGGCATTCTACACATCTCAGAATAACATAAATATTGTTTGCATTTGCGCTCTAAAAGAAGATACAATTTTTTATATTCCCACACAAACATACCCATAATACACCACCAAAGTCACATTCAAGTAAAATATAAGCTTGTGCAAGTCCCAGTCGACTTTGGTAGGTTACATACTCCTTAGCCCTGAATGCAAGTATGTAAATAATGTAGATATAAGCTTTTCTTCTAATCCTATTGCTTGGTATGTTTCTAATAAATGTGTGCTTTAACCCAATTTTTAGAGATATTTATAGTTATCTATATGATAAAATCTCCAAAAATAATAATGTTAGTTGAATGTTATCTTGCCTACTTCCCCATTTTTAAACTGTTTATCTTTTAAGTTTAAAACATTTCAAAAAGATGAAGGACATAAAGCATTACCAACACAGTTTTGTGAGCTCTTATCTTAGAACCATCTTTAACTTCAAGAGTGATGTCGGTACGTTCATTGAGCATGATTTCAGGTGCCCACATTTTCAGAAAAGAAATCTTTGCTTTCAATTCTTCAATCTCTTTCTTGAGCTCTTCCTCCATTTCACTTGCCTCTTCATAGAATTCTCTATAGGTTCCAACATCAGATGTTTTATATTGGTCTTTATAGGAAAGGCAGGTCATAATTACCGATTCCTCATTATAACCCCTCACCATTGCAACCAAACAAGCAGAAGCAGCAGCAGTGGCAAAATTATCAAAAACCTAAAAACAAATACACCCAAAACAAACTATTACAAAATTTGCTCAAATGACCTCAAACCAGTGATCCCACATCTAGATAAGAAATTCACAAGTACATAGTTCCATGGAGACAACTAGCTCCGATCTTTCTGGGTTGGGTGGTCCAATGAGACATTCAAAACCACAAAAAAAGAAGTTTTAGATTGTTTTCCTAAAAATATTAAATAAAGATTAGCAACACTATTCAATTTGAAACTTTTGAGTAGAAGTTGGAAATAGGTGTACTGACAACTCCAAAATTGAATAAGAAAAACTATAATTTGCATGGGAAAATATTAGGCAAAATGTTTACTTTTACATTTACAACATATGTTTTATTTGGGGCAAACAAAATATTCAATTTAGTCCTCTCAGTCTAGAACCCACATGATCTCTTCAAGCAAACAAATGCCTTTGGAGCTGCCACATAGTCTTATGTTCCCTAAATAATTTTAAATGGTTGCTTGACAAACCATTACTCCTTATATTTATGTGAGCTCTTCTTAATTTAAAATTAAACGCCCACATGAACTCATCACTCTGCCAACTTTATACCATGTAGCACTTGAAACAAATCATTGGCTCAGAATAACTTAGGAAGATCCAAAGATTAAGGAAATGTTAACCTTTTTATTTAGTGTTTGATTAAAATAATCAATTGATTACAAAGAAAGGCTATATATATGTGACCAATTGTAATGAAGAGTATTTTTTTATTTTGATAGATCTAATTTTAGTATAGAGTGGTTGAAAGGATAAATATATTTTTTCCATATTTATTCTGATCTATGATTTAATAGGTTCACATAGAGATAGATATAAAGTTTGAAATAGATCTCATTAGATACATTTAAATTTAAAAATGTTTTCTAGTTTTGAAACTTGAAAATTTTACATTTATTTAAATATATATATTTTTTTAGTTTTGAAAAAAATTCAATTTAAATTTGTTTAGTTCATCATGTAATTTTGTTTTAATGATATGCAGATCTCTATCTATTTATATATATCATGGCGAATGATGGGTCTCATCATTCCCCTCGTTTTAAGCGAGAAGCTCAAACTAGATCAAATATATTTCAGGATAGTATTGCTAGATTAGATAATGCTCTAAATTTTTTAGAGCAAACAATTCACAACTCCCCCAATTTGGCTAATCGAGATAGATTAGTCACTATTAGATAGTAGATTATTAAGATGAACGAGACAATTCGATCATACAATCCTTATGATGAAATCAACAGTGAGCAGTTTTATTTTTCTCTTGCTAGGAGTGCTACTGGCATAGTGAAACATAGAGAAGTTGCCAAATTAATTTCAAGTAAAATGTGTTATCCATGTTCCCATTTTATAGAGGAAAAAATAAAATTAGAGGATATGTGGTTACGAGGTGTGAAGATCCTCTTGTTGCACCATTCATATACCCTAGATGGTTGGCAACGCATCATAGGTGGCCTCACAATGATGAGCTGCCACTGTATTTTGTCAAATAGTTATATGCAGAATTTCATTTACATATAGAGGTGGACTACACATCTTATCCTAAGCATGCTGGCAAGGGTAAAGGCCACTTTTTTGACAAACCATAGTTCATACCTTCAAATTTTCTACCGCCTGTGGACAAGAGGGCATTAGCTGGCCCAAACCTTTTGGTTTTACCAAAACGTTTGGAAGTGGCAGTAGCAGGGGAGGCAACAACAAGCTCCACTCAGAGTCATATTTTTGATAACATTGCCTCTATTACGACGCATATTGATAAAATTTCATCTGATCGAGTTGGTAGATACTTATTACGCATGTGGATCAACCTTCCTCCCACTAAGGCTACATCTACATCGTATGATCCATTTATTAGTGTCAATCTACCTACTCTTGTAAATGTCGAGCATATGACGCACACGACTCTGTTTAATATGTGTAGACTCTCAATTTTGGATTTACTAGCAGGATATTAGGTTATCAATGAGGACCATGGGATTGCTCTTGACAGGGTACCAGACTTTATTAGACAGCGATACCCTCATACACATACAAGCCACGGGGTGGCAAATGCACATCAGCCTATAGGATCCCATGCACATCATGTTTCTATTGATCCTTTAGCTTGTCCAGGTAGTCATCAGGATGTTATAGGTCACGTTGAGGCTACTGTGACACCTGATATTGTCCATGGGACATATAGTTGGCTTCTTTTTGCCACTGATAGTATACATGCTATAGAGCCCTAGGCTGTGATGTATTTACATTCTCGTGATCTTAGTGACACTGGTAGAGCCATCGAGCAGGCACGACAGGTACTTTCAATTTATAATTTAAATACATATATAAAATTGTGTTCTAAAAAATTATGTAATGCATTTTAAAAACTTCTAGTTGTTTAACTCCTGATTGAAATTGTGTACTTAAAAATTTTAAGCAGTAAGGTGATTTGTCAGACTTTGGAAATTTGGAGCATGATGGCGATCCCGTGCAGTATGTAAATGAGGTACATTTAAATTTAATAAAAAAATTAATTACTTGATGTTTAAGTTTGAACACATTGAACTCAAGTACATTGTAATTTTAGATAATTTTACATATATGTTCTTGAACACATGTAGGGGTTGGGACGAGGCTCAGGACATAGATTAGGAGATCTTGGATAGGGACATGGATCCACACATCTTGGATCAATAGAGCAATCGGTCCATGGATCGAGGGAGATATTGGGCTATGGATTGAGGGAGAGATCAAGCCATGGATCGAGGGAGAGGTTGAGGGAGAGATCAAGCAATAGATTGGGCCAAAGATCTGATGATTCTATTCATACCAGACATGCCTCTCTTTGATATTTTTTTATAGTATTACATGTTTGAGATCATATTATTACATGTTGGAGACACTTTTTATGATTTATGTATTGAACATTTGAACATGTGTTGTACTTATGTTTTATGGTACACATATATACTTGTTATGATTTACATGTCACATTCATACATTTATGTTTTATGGTTTGAATCTAGGTTTGTTATATACATGCATTATTATGGTTTGATGTTCACTTACATTACATCTATAAATACATCGTGCATTATTAGTTTATGGTTTTATTTATTTAGCAAGGAACAAGTACCTTTATTTAAATTTAAATTATGGTTTGTTCAAATGCACTTGTTGTACATATCTATTTACATCATGAAATCAAAATGTTGTCCACTATCTAATGGTTGCTATTTGTAAATTTAAAAAGATGGACATGTACACAATTAATTTAAATAAATAGTTCAAATGAATTTGTCTTTAATAAATAGGTCAAGAAATAGAAAAAATTGAATGCAAATATGCTTGAGATTAATGCTATATTTTAAAGTAGAACATAAAAATGCAATTGGAAATAGATGATAGTTCTTGAATTCTTTAAAGCTCTAAATGTTCATTTTTAAAGTCAGTCTAGGTTAAATACATTTAAATTGTGCATATATCATGCTATACATGAACCTAAGAATTCCATATAATCTAATACACATGTTCATTTGAATGTGCATGCAAAGAATTCTTGAACTAGATGATGAGCTATACTTGTGTCCAGTTGAATGTAAATGAAATCATATATATATATATATATATTCAAGTGTTCACTTAAGAATTCCATATAATTCAAAGAAAGCATGTAAGCTATAAGTGGAGTTGAATGTAAATGAAATCAAATTTCTAGTCTTGAAAGTTTAAGAATTCCATGTGGAACATTTATATATATGCAATTGGAAATTGATATATTTAAATCTTGAAAGTTATGCACATTTAATATAAATTAAAAATTGATGACAATGACAATTCTATATAAATTAAAAATTGATCAATCCATATTTAATTGTACTGGAAAGATGGACCATTACATACATGGTCTCAAGCTATACATGGTAAACAAAGTTAAATTGATGCCAAAATGTAGCTATCTCAAGCACCCCAAACACCATCACTATGATTCACTACAATGTTCATATATTCCAATGCACCTTGAGGTGAACAAGAAAGACCAAACCAAGAGAACCTGGATACAATCTAACATTAACAAAATGGATTTAATAACTATACTTAAAAGATAGGAGCTAATGTTCTTAAGCAAATTTGGATTAAAGATGAAATCAAATTATAAGGTCAAGTGATTTTTTATTAGGAGATTGGATTTGAAATGGATGATAGTCCAGATTAAGGATAAGGTCCCTAGATGTTGAAAGCTTTGGGTGATGACGAAAGGACAATATGATGTATGGACTAGATTGAGACCAAGTAACCAAATTTTGATGTTCAAGTGATGATTTTTTATTAAGGATGGAGAATGGATGTATGGTTGAGATGGATCTAGATGGATAATTTTTAAATGATTCTAGGATGATTATGGTTAAATGGGTTATTACTTGATAAAGTGATCTTAACTTGATGATTAGGATGAGGGATGCTTACCTGATGAAAATAATAAAATTAGGATGTGATGATTAGGATACATGAAAATCCAAATGATCATTTAAAATTATTGAATGTCGTGCATTAGTAATGTATAAAAAATAAAGAAAACTAGAGACAACATTTATGTCTAGATTCTTCACCACTCAAACACCAAATCAACTAGATAATTATATAAGTTTGTGGAGTTGAATGTTCAAATGAAATGAAAGATTCATGTGAACTTAAGAATTTTGTGGAACATAAATAAATTTAAATGCAAAATTGGAACATAAACTAGGTTTTGTACAAATTGTTGCACGTATATATATATATATATTCAATCTAGCTCATGTATATAAGTGGAGTTGAACAAATATTTAAATTCAAAGATTTGAAAGTGAAAGTTTAACAATTCCATGTCAAACATAAAAATACAATCAAGGAATCTAGAGATGATATAAAGGAATTTCTAGAGATTCTTGAGTGAACTTAAAAGAATGAACCATGTCCAACATGTAAAAATGCAATTGGAAATTTAGATGATTTAAAGGAATTTAGGCAAAACGTAAACGAAAATATTTTTAAAGTCACTAGGTTTTGTATCAAGCATATATATGATCTAGCATACATGTCACATTCTAAAAAAAAACCCATTCTAAATCATGTCACATGTCCAATCAATACAAATAAATATTATAGATCTGGAGTCATAAATCTGTACATATATCCAAAAAACAACTTAAAGCTCCTAGTACATAAGATATGGATCCTCTCTATCTTTAATTATCTCTAAAATCTTTTCATGATCTTCAATAGACAACCTCCACTTTTGTTTGGCACGTCCTCTTTTAGGTAAAGTTTCTAAATTTATTTTTGTTGCCAAAACTAAGTGACTGTAATGTAGAACCTTTTGTCCTGGCCTATAATCAACAAATATAATACCATTTTTATCTATCTTTATTTGTTGATAATATGTGCCTTCAATAACGACCGATCCAATGAGATACTCTTGTCCATCACCATTTGTCATCGATTCAACCAATTTTTTTTTGGTTGTGTACATCTTAGTAGATAGTAATCTACACCTTCCACATTTTCAGGATCTGCAACTACAGCAAAAATATCTCATATACACACACCACATATAGACATAAAGTAAATTATACATTTAAGTTGTAAAAATTTATATTTTATATTTGAAACTTACTTAAACATAGAATATATATATATAAATTTAATTCTTGATTTTAACTAAATTAATCAATTTCCATACCTGTAACAACTAAATCAGATACACGTTTGTAATCAGTTGAATATAGTGGATCGTAGACATCGAAATTGTCATCTTCAGCAAAAGGAGGCATTGATATTAATTGTTTCATTTCCCATTGTGAAACATACCCATCTCTAATATTCTCACATTGATCAATATTTGCATTGTCCTCAATGCAAACAATACAAAAATATGATTTTTCTCTCACATTAATTGCATAAGGCCTACTACTCCCCGTTGTCATGATTTGATGAAAATTTCTAATACCATGAATTGCTTGACAATTATAAGGATTTGATCGATCAATATCTGTTTAAATTCAAACTTGAAAATTCAATTTGAAATCATGTATGTACTTGAACTTTGAAATTCAAAATTTTAACAAATTTTGACTAGACATGTACCTGTAACTTCCCAAAAATATTGTATGTTGTATGTTGAGTTGCGAGCAGAAAAATGACTTTTGCACCATTCAACAATTTCATTTGCATTCTGTATGGAATTACCTACAAGTTACACACAAGTTGGCACAATTTGTCACCTATTACTTTCAAGGAACTTAAAAGAATTTAATTTAGTTTTTAAATATATATATCTAATCTTTAAAAAAATATCAAGCTAAATTAGACATATATATATATGGTGAAAACTTTGTAACATACCAGCAAGTTCATGTTGATGAAGTGCACGCTTCACACATGCTCCTGCTCCATCATGCTCTCCTATTGCATGTCCACTCTCATAAAAATTCCACAAAAAATTGGTGTTGTGTCTAGCATGTTGACTGCTTAACCAAACAAAGGCTTTTGCAGACTTAAATTGTCCTGTGAAGTTACAAATAATTAAACACTTGAAAACCAAATTAGCTTCAAAAAAGTAATTATATATATAGATTTAAGCAATCAAACAATTTAAGTCTCAAAGTTAAGAGTAAATATAAAATATTAAAAAATAATAATTTAAAAAACAATGGACTTACCAGCACATCCATCAGACCATATCTAGTGTTGTTCTTGATTTATGCCACGTCGTCTTAGGTCTTCAAAAGACATTTTGAAACAATGAGCTACATAGCTTCTATCATGATTCATATCATCACTTATATAAAAGTGAACCTCTTTGATGATAATTCTATCATCTAATTTGCTACTTTGTATTCCATCGACCGCTAACACTGCATGCCTATAGCAAACTTACACAAAAATTGCAACTTGCTCTGAATGATGATATTGACTTTGGATCTTAGTTTGAGGACTAAATGTATAGCTCTTAGAGAAATCTACAATAGAGAGAATACAACCTGGTGGAAAACAATTCTTTGAATAACGAAATTGCTTAGCTTGCCATCTTACACAATGACAATGCTGGATATGAGGATATATGACATTGCGAAATTTACTCATGAATTCATTATAAGGCAGTCCACTCTCTTTGAGAACAATTTTTTTGGCCTCAACTCCTGACTTTGTTAAGTATGTCTCATATTCAAATCTCTTCCAAGTAACTTGCATTTCATTATTGTCAACATGTAAAAGATTTTTCAAATCTCCACAATCATTACATACATTTTTTATACACGAAACATTGAATTCATCCGAATTTTCTAATTTTTTACAAAGAAGAGACTTCACAAATTGTGTTGTGCTTCCAGGGATGGCTAAATTTCGATCAATTGCTACTATAAATTTTCTATATGATTGTAGGTGTAGATCAAATTCAACATGATTTCAACAACAATTTTCATGTACTTTATTTATACGTACAAATGATGGTCATAGTGTTTCAAACATCCTTTGAAAAATCTTCACATTTGAAAATTCTTGTTTAAATGCTTCAAAAAGTTCACTTTGTGTTGTATCTATAAAATGTTTTCGATGAGAAATTTGTGTACCATCATCACCTATTATTTGTATAGTATCCCTTCTATTGGAAGAAACATGAGAGTGGGTGGTCCAATATTCAACTACCTGTTTCTTTACATCTTCTAAAATTTTATCTTTTAGAGGAACCCTACAAATATTTACCCAATTTTTCTCAATTTTTCCATCTATTTCATTTCTCTTTTCAATATACCTTTGAACAGTTCTCCTAGAAACATTTAGTAATTCAAAAATTGCTTGAACTTGTCTTCTATGTGATAATTTATTACTAGAAATTACAGTCATCAACGCTCTACGTGCAACACTTAATCACTAGATCGACTCTTCTTTTCAATACATTTTAATGCTTCTTGTAGGTTTTCAACAATTGTTTGTTTTAAATCTGATGCCCTTTTCCTATTATCAACCCCTAACAACTCCAAAACATGGGTCATTTCTTTTCATCTAAATAACTTTGCAATTAACTGTGCTCTTCCAATTAGAGATTTCTCTTCAAAAAATTCATCCCATATTTTTTTAGAGTGTAATTTTAATGTGCTTTCAGATAACATATCTTCAGATGAAATATTATTGAAAAGAGAATCTTCATCCATCTCCATCAAATTTTCCATACCATAGTCCAAAAAATTTATATTAGTACTAAGTTCAGTTTGTTCTTGTACCTGTACGTCACCTTGATCATTGATATTTTCCATGGGTTGTTGTTCAGTAGATGTTCCTTCATCTACTTTTCTCTTTCTTTGTCTTACTCATGTTCAATCATACTTCCTCGATCTAGTCCTTGGATTTTCCATCACAAATTACACTCAAATTTGAATTCGTGCCTACATACAAATTTGTACACACATGAGCTTTCCATGAAACATGTATAGGTAATATAGCATAAATATTTTAAAAAGCTTGTAACTAGATGAAAAACATAAACATAAAATATTTAAACAAAAGTCTTTAATAAACATAAACATGCAAAACATAAAATATTTTTAATTGAATAATACATACATGTGTATAAAATTCTATATAATTCTCAAATAAAATTATATATAATTCTCTTGAAATAATTCTTTATAAATATATAATTTTACATAATAGACACTTAAAATTATATATAATTCTCAGATAAATAAATAAAAAATAAACTTCTTGATAATGATATCTTTGATGTTTTTTATATAAATTTACTAATTTCATAAGTATGCTAATTTTATGTATATATATTGGAAATAAAAGTAAAGGCAAAGGTAAATTTAATAAAAAAAATAGGTATTTAAGGAGGACATGTAAGAACAAGAATGGAAGAACATAGAATTGGTGATCAATAATAATGAAATCTAAGAATTTAAATAGTGAAAACAACAAATGCATTCATATTCAAACAATTTATAAATAAATAAAATAATTGTTCAATAAATAATGTAAATAAAATAAAATAATCTTCTTTCTGTATAATTCTTTATAAATATATTTTTACAAATATTTCTTTTATGTTAATATTTTAATAAAAAAATAGTGAAAACAAGCTTCAAATGCATTTTTCATAAAAACATAATCAATTAAATAAGTTGAAGATCAATACATACCTTAAAAATATCTCTCCTATTGTCCAAATGCCTTTTCTTTTGGTGAAATAAGTCTTCTAAATTTCTGAAATTATAAACCTTCTAAAATGTTGAAATAAACCTTTTTTAATCGAAAATAGTCGAATATTTTGAAATATTTGTTATTTTTGAATTTTCTTAATTTCAGAAATTAGAAAGAAATTTTATTTTTTTTATTCTTTTTATTCTATTCATTTTCGGCCGAGTTTTTGTCGGCTGATAGGTTTTCATCCTATTTATTTTCGGCTGAGCTAGTACCGACCGAGAATGTTTCGGCCGAAGCCCTCTTGGCTAAAAATGCCTAGTTGGCATCCTACATGGCAGCCAACTCATCATTTCTCAGAATTTTCCGAAACATTCATCTTTGACAGAGTATTTCTCTAGTCAGATTGATCTTTCTGCAAAAAATAAAAATACCCTTTTGTAGAGCTCGAATTGTAGAATCCAAATATATAATTTTTATAATATTTTGATTAGATTTATTATATTTTATTTTTAAAATAATACAAGTAGGTTTTAAAAATTAAAAAAGAGGCTGATTAGATAGTAAAACTTATTAAAATGTTTTAAATCTTATATGGGGCACAAAAGGAGAGAGTCTACTTTAAAAGGGTATGTTTTGTTTTTTTGAAAATGATTAAAAAAAATGAAATTAGTTTACGGTCTATCAAAACTGTCAAATTCTGACATGTTTTACTTTAAAACGTTATTACGAGAAAAATATACATCAAAATGTGATTTTTTTTTCCATGCACAAGATATTGAAATTAACTATTTGGAAAAAAAAAAAAAGGGAGAAATAATGTTATTTTCAATTTGTTTCTTGACAGCCGTGAAGTCACTCTTTTATGAAATTTTCAACATTCCAAAATTTGTCCTTAAATTGATAAAAACATAATGAAACATTTTTTTTTTAAATTTCAAAACTAGAGAAATAAACTACACCAAAATTTCTACATTTAATTAGTTTACACCATTTTGAAATTCAAAACATAAAGACCACTTTTATGTGGTCAAAGTTTATAATTTTTTTTGCTGTTGGCCGATTCCTTTATAAAGTGTGACACGGGTTTGTGTTTTTACCCTTAGACATGGCTAAATATTATTTTTGCTCCATTTGATAGTTTGGGATTTGGTAAGAATTTGGTAGCTTCATTGGGATTTACAAGCTCCCACCTGTAAAAGTAAAGAAATAAATAAGATGAACAAGTTTTGGAATATTAACTAAGGATCTCAATGTATTGAAATATATGATATATTATAGTATAAAATTAGAGAAATCCATTCTATACTAATTCTTAACTAAAACAATGCCAATTTAAATTGTATCGCTTGTATAACTTCATATTTGTCAATAAATTAAGAAAAAATCAATCATAGGAAAAGGAAGATTACTTATAGTCAATGCATATTTGATGTAAGAACATTAAGAGTTGCATTTTAGCAAGGTTATTTCCAAGGCATTGCCTAGAACCATGGCCAAACACATTATAAAATCCAGAGTTAAATTTAAATTCTTGTACCAAAAAAAAAGAATTACTAAATCTTAGAAGGTAAATTATAAACTTAAAATAAAATTTTACATTTTAATATTTTTATTTTTATTAAATATTTTATGAGAGCTTAAAAGTTAAAACTTACATCCCATCTATCGGGGTTAAATGTCAAAGGATCTTTAAAGTATTGAGGATCCACATGAATGGAGCGAAGCCAAACTATTACTTTCCATCCTTTTGGAAACTTGTAACCTATTAAATAAAATACTTTTGTTAACTTATTAATATTTGAAACATCTCACATCAATTATCCTTTCATTAACTTGAGCAAGAGAATTTACCCCTAAATATAGTATCTTTTGACATTGTTCTAAACATAAAATTTGCTACATTTGCAAGTCTAATAACTTCGTCCACTACCTGCACTAACATTGACACAAACATTAAATGATGAGATGGGAATAATGACAATGTGTTACTTAAAATGAATTTTAAAAAACTAACCATCATCATTTTAATGAGGAGATTAAAAACCTTAAATTATTCTATTGATTCATCATATTTATAAATCATAAAGTTATAAGATATTAATAACATGTTAAGTACAACCTTTAAAGTATATGTCATTTTCTTGACATCACCATAATTCAGAAGCTTATCATCTCCCTTCTCCTTTTTGATGGTATTAGTTTCCTCCTAGATCACATTCATATCATGTTAATTAAAGTAAAATAAAAGGTAAGGATCATTGTAAAACATTCAAATTAATAAATTAAAATAAAATTTGTATTTACTATAAGATTAAAAAAATATTCTTTCTAAATTAAATAAAAAATTTACCTTTAATTTAGAAAAAAAATTGGGGTATTTAGACAAGTAATAAATAGCCCATGTCATCGAGCTAGCAGGAGGTTAAGTTATCGACAATTTCTTCTTCATTCAACTGTTTACCATTGGATAATTCCACTAAATCCATCCAATTTGATAAAAAATCTGCCATCACATTCTCCTTGTTCACTTTCCTACGATGTATCTTAGAATATACAATAGTTGATAGCCTTCTTCTACACTGTATATGTGCACATTCATAAAAAAAAATGAATTAATACATTCATTAAATAAGATGTATTTTATATTTAATTCATACTTTTTACTATAAAACAATGAAAAGAAGATTAACAAAATTTATTATTAAAGAGCACTATTGAAAATTCATCATAAATACTTTTCAAATTTAAAATTTTAATTAAATTTAATATTATTTTTAAGACACTTTTAAAATAAATAATACTGAATTTGATTTATAGGTTTCTATAAAAACATTAGTAAAATAAAGTAGTTCTATGTTAAAATCATTGAAAAACATAATAGTTCTTTAAGTAAAAGTTCAAATTTATTAGAAAATAAAATAGTTTTATCTCAATTTAGAGAGACTCAAAGGGAGAGAATAAGATTGTTCCATATTCAATAAAGGTAATTTCTTGAGCTTTACAAAAGGTGGGAACATGAATTAGTCTTATACTAGAAGACCTAGAAATTTTAAGAGACAATATATATACAAATGGAAACAAATAATGAATTTTATATATATATATATATAAGAGAAATGACAAAATATGTGGTTAATGGTAGTCATAGTGCCTTGGAAATGAGTGGTTCAAAACCTATAGCTAGAAACCATAAATAAAAGTAATAACTTGGAATATAAGGGAGATCAATATTTTGAGGAAATAGAGCAACTTGAGAAACTTTAGGATGGATAATGATTTTTTTTTTTTTTTTTAATTCTAAAAGATGTTAAAATATAGATTTTGATATGTTAAGAATAAGGCCTATAAACACGCCTCCTTAATTTTTAACTATAAAGGGACATTTAGCAACTTGGTTATTATGTGGAACCATTATAGTGTTGATGATGAACTATTGTTATTCTCATTATTTAGTTGTTTTATTCACCATAAAAGATGAAAATTCTAAATGGTTTATTTCTAATACATTTTCCTAAACCTCACATTTATCATACATATTCATAAACATACTTCCATATAGACAACAGTCAGCTAGATATTTTTGTTTGCCCTCCTAGGACCATTTTTGTGGTCAATTACTTGACTTATTCCTCTTCAAAATTCAAAAATCATATTTGGTCAACTAACCCTCTTTATTTTTCCATCTTGAGCTAACTAACTACACATTTTGTGAAATTTGGATGCTATGTGCTAGTAGTCAAAAAATATTTACTAGCATTCATTACACATTTCTAGAATACACACATCCTCTAATTTCTAGGGAAGTAAAGAACAATCAATAGCAAAATATTTGAGTTTGGTGCACTAAAAGGAGTAACAAATCTGCATACCTTATTCAAGGAGGTTTGCCTACTATCTTCAATATTTTGTACTCATTTTTGGGGCTTGAATTCATCTCGTTCTAACATAAAGACAACCCTTTCAAGGTATTTGAAAATATTTTCAATCTTTAGATTAGTGAAAGGGACAAGGAGATGAAGGTTAATAAAAAAATGAAAAGACAAACTTTGCATAGAGTCAAGCCTGAACTCAAAAGACAAATCCATACTCTCCGACTTGACTCAAGATTTCAAACTCAACCCTAAATAAAATGTAATATCAACATAAAAACCGAAACAAATTATGACAAAGAAATCACATTTTTTAAAATTGAGATAAAACATATTGGTGAATCTTTATCAATAACATACATTCTTCAATCAACAAACTAAATATTTTTATTTTTTATTTAACATAATAATCATTATTGATTTCAATTATTTACTTATATATTTCAATAGATTAACCATAAACACTGAGTAATAACAATTTTATTCTTCATCCAAACATATATAATAACCCTTATTTATTTAAGATATGTTTTCCCATATCCCTTAGACATATATACCACGTACCTTAAGAGCATAATGAAATGCAGTTCCTGGGATATTAATTGGTTGGGCTCTAAGTCCAGATAAGAGTCCTCTGTACATCTTTTCCATACTTTCAACCATGGGGCTTCTCTGAAAGCTTAGGAATAAAGAGCTTATGTTGCAGAATGCCAACTGCAAAAGCAAAACAATAAGAGAATTCATTTCCTTGCATGTTACTCTGTACAAAGAATTGTTATTTTTTTCCAGAACAACAAAAGTGAATACTTACAGATTTGAGTTCATCAGCAGTATTGATTTCGCCCTTAACAGCCCAGTTTTCGAAGGTTTCCTTGAATACAGTCTGTAATTTGATAAATATATTCTGCAATGACTTGGGACTATTTATGGCTTCCAGTAAAGAGCGTCTCAAACGCTTGTGTTGCTCTCCTTCCACCATAGTGATTGACTGTTCTCCAAGCAGTTTAGGAGCAGGCCAACCTGCAAGAAAGCTGCCATCCTCTGTTCCTGTCCCCATTACAAATTTGTTGAACTCTGGAGAGCATGTTATAATAGCAGGGAAGCTGAACAAATGGGTTCTATAAATCCCAGTATTTCCATATCTGCAAAACATAATCAAACATGAATACAATTACAGCAGATCATAAAAATCAGCTCAGCTTAAACAACATGTTCTAAGCTTTGATTTGTTTAGGTGGTTTATCTTAAATCACATTGATAGGCGGTCCCATTAGAAAAGTGGGTGTGATTTCAAATTAGTCATGTAGACAAATCAAAGCTTAGAATGTTCTGTTTAAACCTTCTATCAGAAAAGTGAGGGCGCTTTCAAATTAGTTGTTAGACAAATCAAAGCTTAGAATGTTCTGTTTAAACCTGACCGTACTAAACAGTTCTTCTGAACATCAGAAGATTTCGTTCTACTGTAATAAACTGTTCTTAAATATCAGAGTTTAATGGTAAGTTAAATTTATATATAGATGAGATTTCAACAGAAAAATAGAGAAAAGATGGGAAAACTTACTTAGCAAATCTCTTCCATATAAAATCATCTGGTTTCCCAGTGAACTTGAAATACCATAAAAAGCTCAGCAGCTCTCCAATAATGGGCCAGCCCATATCACCAGGAGGAAGCTTTCCTCCTGTATTGGACCTTAAAAGTGGGTAACAATACCACCAGTGATTAAAGGATTTGAGCACCCATATAAATAATGGGATTAAACCCAACAGAAGTGCCGCTCTGCTCAGGTCTCATAACATGTAAGATGTTCTCTGCTTTCACTTCATAGAAGTTATGGTTTGGCATTGTTCAATGAGATGATTCCTATGATCATTATGGATATTCTCTCTTCCTTATTTAGCGAGAAGACAAGACGATTTTCTTGTTTTACACTCCAACTTCTTTGTAACGTGTAGTTCTTTGTCTTAAAAATATTCATCTGGTCTGACATGTAATACCCAAGCCACATGGACGCAAATCAAAGATGAGATGTTCAATGTATGTTAACTACAGCCAAATACATTTTGGTAAATAAAATAGAACAACTCTCTCCTAATCTAAGAGTAAGACTAGAGGGTAAATAAATAAACAAATAGTATTAACATTCAATTTTAAATCAGTGAAAGATGAGGAAAAGGGCCAAGTGTCAGGACTAGGGGCAGCATGAGGAAGACGTTTAAAGGAGAAAAGAATGAATTGTTGTCAATGGTCAATCTACATTACAATCAGGAGATGGAGGTGGCCAACACCTTAATTTTTTTGAAATAGTTTCTCTCTGCTGTTTGTGTTTTGCTTTGGTCTGTTAGTCCATTGTTTTTTGACTGTTTGTTGGCTATTGTATTCACTGTGACATTTGTTGTAGCAGCAGCTTTTTGATGTAAAGGGTTTCGGATCCCTTTGAAGCCTATTTTTCCCCCTTTAATCAAAACGCTCAATTTTAAATATTAGTATAGTAGTAATACAATTTATTTTTAATATATTTTTTAATTTAATTTTTTAAAGATTAGGATAATGTCTTGATGTATTTCTATACTTATTAATGACATAATTGTGTATAGTTGGGTCTATTTATTTAGTTTTTCTTGCATCTAGTCTTATTTTTATTGCTTATTCTTTTATTTATATGCATACAATCTTAGTTTCATTAGTTTATTTGTCTAATTTTGATTATTAATCTAATCCTATTTAAAATAGATCCAACTTAGTTACTAACCCAAGCCATATTTGATGGCGTGAGGCCTTCCTCATCACAACAATCTTGTCCCTTTTGATTGCAAGTTAAAATCATATATTTTAGTTCACAAGTCCCATTTTACACTTTGGTCCCAAACAAACTATTCACATTTTTTTGTAATTTGCTATTATGTTCAAATATAAGAAAATAACAATTTATATCTTTGAATGTCAAATTTTAAAATAAAACAAGAAGAATGATACAAAAACCCTAATTCTAAACTTGCATATACCTTTGTTAGAGCAAAAAGAGAGTAAAATAACAATGCAAGAGCACACAAAAATTTATCACTAGTTCATTCCCTTTGATGATTTGGATTTGCACTAGATGTGTTGATGAAAGTTCTCTGACTTGTAGTTCTTTGCTGAGTATTTTGACAGCATATACTTGCTTGTCTTCCATTTGTTTAAATGATCTTTGAGACTTTATAAATTTTCAGATGGAGGCATAGGGGTTTGAGATGGAGGCATAGGGTTTGAGATTAACTCTTGGATTGGAGTGTGATAATTGATTAGCTTCCAAGGGAAGTTCATTTTCAAGGGTTGAGATCTAATCAACTACATGAAGAAATGAAATGTTTATAAGTGGTGGTTTGGGATAGGTGCAAATGAATAAGACAAGGATTGAGAAAAATAGATCTTGGAGATTACCTTGATTTGAGTGGAGAGTGGAGATTAAAAAAGGGAGTTCTTTGGATTTTAGTGACAGTTGACTTTTTTATTATTTTAAATTAAAGTGGTAGAGGAATGTGCAAGGCCTAATTAAATAAATAAATTAGGTTTATTTAATTAACTAATGGAAGAGGATTAGCTTTATTGATTAAATAATAGATTTATTTAAGTAATTAATGATGGATGAAAATTTTCCAAATTAATTAAAACATGTTTTTAAATTAATTTATGATAATATTTCAATTAATTAGATATTTAATTAATTATGGGAATATTCGAAGGGGAGTTAATTCAATTAATTAAATAAATATCTAATTAATTAATGATGAAAGGTTAGGACATTAGTGTTATGATGATGAAAATGTGATGGTGTTGAGGTCAAATTTGGGAGCAAGTTTTAGGTGTCTACAATAGTTTTTTCAATAACATAGAGATATCTCTTGATATATGCAAAGATATGAATATATATCTCACTACAAGAGCATTCAAGAACAATCATTTGCATTTACTCATCCTATTGCATGTGAATCACCTAGCAACCATTCTAGAATTCATGTGCATGTTTGAATCATGATCTCTACCAAGGTATTTTTAAATACTACAAGCTTGATAGAAAAACCTAAGAGTGTGGTAGATAACATTATTTTCTACTAGTCTAATTTGTAAGAGTTAACAAGATAGAAAAATTGGAATGAGAACATCAAAATTGTAGTTAGGTCCTAATTTCTTGTTGGTACTCGATTTCCAATAAAAATGATTCATATGTGAGAAATCAAAGATTATTAGAGACAAAGTTTACATGTGCAAATTAGATCTAGAATAGCAAAGTCAACCTAGCACAAAGAAAATAGGAATATTTTTATTTTTATCAACATATACAATTATTTGGGTCCTATAGTTATCAATGTCTTCATCAATTGAACACATTCTTTAGTGAGAAAGATAAGCAACCTCTCTTTTTTTTAATTACTATTTATGACATGATTATAATTGTCACGACTAATAATACTTGATTTGATTGTAATTGATCTAGAGGAATTTTCAAAGGCCACCAATTTTGATTCAACTAACCATTTGAGATTTTTTTTGTAAATTGAATATCTTAGAGATATCCACGTCCCTATAAATCCCTAGCTAGTTATATTTCATTTAGAACTTTTTGGGGGGATAAATCCAACCATCTAAGGCCCAATATATATATAATTTAATATTTTTTATTTTGTTAGAATTTATGAAAATTAAAAATTTCGTGATAATGTGTGATATTAGGTTGCATTTAGTTCTACAGACTATTTTTTCCTTGGGAAAAATGAAAATTATATTGATAAAAGAGAATCTACATCTATTTACAACATTGAGGTTTTCAAATATCATAGCTATCAATAAAGACAAATTGAGATCATAGAGTGATGCATGAGCATCCAATGGTGTAGGGGCACTCTTGCATCACCCAAAAAAAAAAATCCTTGTTTTTTCTAGTTTTTTTGAGTCCCATGATGGCACTTAAGGGGTATACGATAGTCAGAAGTCAGAAAAGGTGAAAAATGATCACTTACTATTTTTAGTAAGTCAACCTAAACAGGTTCGTATGGACCTGAAAATTTACCCCAACGAGTGGAACTGAAAAATATTTTCGACGGCAGAAGAATCGTCTCAATACCCTGTATAGTTTGGGAGATATTGAAGTTTTCATCCTAAGGAATTTCTCCAATGTAGCTTCAAATTCAAATTTGAAAACCTTAGAAGCCCCAAAACAACTCAAAAAGTGGATGAAACAATCTCTAATGGTTTCAATGTTGTAGATATCTTTGAGAACTTTCTAATGATATATTATAATAGCAAATCAAACAACCAGATCAAAAGTTATGGCCCCACGAAGCTGCTCCACTAAAAAGTGAATTTCATTAAAATATCTTCATAGACAAAAAATAAAATGGCAGGACTTTTGGCACCAAAACAAAAGGGAAAGTTACACTTTCTCGAACATTCTAGGGTGGTTATTCAATAAAAATAAAAGGGTTAAGTGGAGGTTGTAGAAGGTGGCTCCATTAGTGCAGATTGTGGCTCTAAATAATAGATTTTATTTTCAGAGTTGATTTGGATGTAATGAATCAAGCCCATGAGGCTATAGCCCTGTAATTTTTGAATCTGTAATTTCATTTTCAGAAAATAATTGAAAGTGGGTTGTTTTCTATCTTGCATTTTTTGTGTTATTGTTTTTTATTGTGTTTTGTGGGGTTTGGGCGGTGCAGCCCTCATCAAGTGGTATAAGAGCCAGGTTTTCCTAAGTGTGTAAACAGATCGCTAAATGTGAGGCAATTTGCACCAGGACTTGTGTTTGTGAGTTTCTAAGAAAATTGATCAGAATTCCTCTGCGAAGAAACCGTGGTAGTGGAAGAAATGTTATTGTACCAGAAGAGGGTTTTAGAGCCTTATAGAGACAAGTTCAAGCACTGCAAGAGGAGTTGCATTGAGGGTTTGAGCCAAGAAGAGGAGATGAAAGTGAAGATGAAGTTGAAAATGAGGAATAGTTCAAGGAAGAACAAGATGCAGTAGATCCAAAGCAAGTTAGATTATTTAAGGCCATCTCTAAGAATGGGAAAAGGCCAAAGATCGATGTTTCTACATTTTTTGGAAATCTTAACCTAGAAGATTTGATTGATTGGATCAACGAAATGGAGGAATACTTTGAGTATGAGGAGGTGGAAGATCCTGAGAGGGTAAAATTTGCAAAGACCAAGCTCAAGGGTCATGCAAATATTTGGTGGAAAGAGGTACAACTAGAAAGAAATCAAAGAGGAAATGAGAAAATAACCAGATGGGATTGGATGGTCTAGACAAATTAAAAAGACAGTTCATTTTTGTGGACTATGAGCTAGATTTGTTGATAAAAATGCAAGGGTTGAAACAAGTGAGAAAATATTTCAAGGAGTATGCAAAAGAATTCTACCATGTCCTAATTAGAACAGGCTATTCTAAGGCCAACAATGAAATTTTTTCTCATTACATAAATGGGTTGAAGCTGAAAATTCAAGAGTTGGGTCTGGTAAGAATGTCTACCATTGAAGATGCATATCAGTTTGCTTTGAAGGTAGAAGAAAAGTTGAATAGAAGGTTTGAAAGTAAGCAAAGAGGTGGGGGTCATGGTGGAAAGACTAGTGGACGGTCATATGGAGGTCGAAATGAAAATCAAAAGAAGGGTGGAGGATCCGATACCAGCCAAAACCAGAAAGGAGATAACACCTACCATCCTTGAGATCAAAATAATGGATACCAAAAGGGGAAGAGGAAGATCTAGATGAGGACTGAGAAGAGGAGGCTTTCGTAGAACCTGTTTTCAATGCAGAGAAGAAGGACATAGAGCCTATGAGTGTCCTCAGTATCAAGGGAGGAAAAATAGAAGACTTGAAGGTAATGCCCGAGTTTCCCATGTGGATGAAGATGCTTAGTCTTCACATTCTAAAGATGTTGAAAGAGGAGAGGCCCTTGTTGTCAAAAGAGCCTTGCTAAATGAGGAGAAGGAACCAGATCAAAGAAAGAATTTGTTTCACACTCAATGCAAGTGTGAATGTAAATTTTGTAATATTATCATCGATGGAGGTACCATTGATAATCTTGTTTTAGAAGAAATGGTCACCAAATTGCAGTTGGAGAGGAGAAAGCATCCAAAACCATACCGAATAGCATGGTTGCAAAAGGACCATAGGGCATTGGTTAATGAGCAATGTTTGGTAAAATTTAAGATTGGCAACTATAAGGATGAGGTTTTGTGTGATATTATACCTACGGATGCTTGTCACATGTTGTTAGGTAGACTGTGGCAGTTTGATCAGCGAGCAGTGCATGATGCAATGCTAACACCTATTCCTTGACAAAGGATGGTGTTTGTCATAAGTTGAAACCCCTAAGGGGGGTAGAAGAAAAGGTATGCAATAATGCAAGAATTTATTTGGTTGATGGAAGGAAGTTCCTAGAAGGTATGAGGCATGAGCATATGTGTTTTGCATTGATCCCTAGAGTTGATAAAGAAGATACTAATGAGGTATTGGTAGAGGTTTTAGATTTGTTGAATGAGTTTCAAGATAGTATTTCTGATAACCTACCTAAAGGTTTTCCTCCAGTAAGGAATATTAGCCCTCAGATGGATCTGATTCCTGGAGCTAGTCTACCAAATAAGGTAGCCCATCAAATGACTCCAACAAAGAATGAAGAGTTGAATAGACAAGTACAAGAGTCATTGCGGAAGGGATTGGTTTGAGAGAGTTTGATTCCATGTGCAATACCTATAGTACTAGCACCAAAGAAGGATGGAGAATGGAGGATTGTACAGACTCTCAGGCTATCAACATAATTACTATAAGTATAGATTTCCCTTGTTGAGGATGGATGACATTATGGATTGTCTAAGTGGAGCTAAGTACTTCACAAGGATAGATTTGAAGAGTGGATATCACCATATTCGGATTAGAGAAGGAGATGAATGGAAGACAACCTTCAAAACCAAGGAGGGATTATATGAGTGGTTAGTCATGCCTTTTGGGCTAACCAATGAACTGAGCACATTTATGTAGCTTATGAATGGAGTATTAAAATAATTTTTTAGGAAAAAATGTTATTGTTTATTTGGATGTTATTTTGATTTTCAGTAAGACATTGGAGGAGCACTTGATGCATATCCAAAGAGTTTTTGAGAAGCTAAGGGAGGAGAAGTTGTTGATTAATTTGAAGAAATGTAGTTTTGTGAAGAGGGAGTTAGTGCATCTGGGATTTTTTTTATCTCAGCAGAGGGTCTTAAAATGGATCCAAAGAAGGTGAGAGTTATTATTGAATGGCCTACCCTAAGGAATGCTACAAAGGTAAGATATTTTCATGGTTTAGCAAGTTTTTATAGAAAGTTTATTAAGAATTTTAGTAGTATTTTTGCACCTCTAACTAAAGCAATGAGATGGGATAGAAAGGATTTTAAATGGACTATAGGAGCAACAAATAGTTTTGATATGCTGAATAAGAAAGTCACAAAACAACCTATTTTGGCACTTCCAGATTTCAATAAGGTCTTTCAGGTAGAATGTAATGCTAGTGGCAGTGCCATATGAGTTGTTTTGAGTTAAGAAGGTAAGCTTGATGCCTATTTTAGTGAGAAGTTGAATGATGCTAAGAATAAATAGTCTATCTATCATCAAGAGTTTTATGCTATAGTTTAGGCTTTAAAGAAATGAAGACACTATTTGTTGCTAAAATAATTTGTTTTATATATTGATCATCAGGCTCTGTAGTATCTTAATAGTCAAGGAAAGTTGAATCAAGGGCACTTAAAATGGGTTGAGTTTTTGTAGAGTTATACTTTTGTTTTGAAGCATAGGAATGGAAGATCAAACAGGGTTGCAAATTCCTAGAGTAGGAGGCAAAATTTGTTGATAGATATGAATATAGAGGTTGTTGGGTTCAATGAACTCAAGAGTTTATATCTTGAAGAGCTAGACCTTGCAGAAGTTTGGAAGGCTTGTTTGGAACCTGTTACATTAGATAAGACAAAATGGTTGGATTTCTTAATCCAAGATGGGATGTTGTTTAGAGGAAGCCAATTGTACATTCCAAGGAGTTCTATGAGAGAGAATCTAATCAAGGAGAAGCATAGTATAGGATTGGCTAGACGTTTTGGTCGAGATAAGACCATTGCTCTTGTTAGTGGGAATTATTACTGGCCATAGTTACAACAATATGTGAAGAAGTTTGTGTAGAGTTGTAGAGTATGTTAGATGGCGAAAGGAACAAGTCAGAATATTGGATTGTATTAGCCATTAGTTGTACTTGAGAGGCCATGGGAAGACATTAACATGGATTTTTTTCTTGGCTTGCCAAAGACACAAATAGGGAATGATTCCATATTTTTGGTGGTGGATAGATTTTCAAATATGGAACATTTCATTCTGTGTCATAAGACTAGTGATGTTGTTCATGTTGCAGAGTTGTTTTTCGAAGAGGTGGTGAGACTACATGGTCTACCGAAGAGTATAGTTTCAAATAGAGATACCAAATTTGTTGGTTATTTCTAGAGGACATTATGGAAGAAGTTGAAGACAAATTTGAAGTTTAGTTCTATACACCATCCATAGATTGATGGACAAATGAAGGTGGTGAATAGGAGTTTGGGTAACCTGCTAAGATGCTTAGTAGGAGATAAGCCCAACAGATGGGATTTGATTATACCATAGGTAGAATTTTCTTACAATGATTCTGTCAACAGGAGCATTAGTAGATCACCATTCTAGATTATGTATGGGAGTATTCCAAGAACTGCTTTTGAACTAAGAAATATGGATAAGGGGGAGAAGAGTAGTGCTGAGGATGAAGAATTTGTTGAGCACTTGATTAATTTTCATGAAGAGGTGAAGAAACATATCAATAAGATGGACTCACAATATAAGGCTAAGGAAGATCAGAAAAGGAGGTATAAGGAGTTCCAGGTAGGAGATGACATCATGGTTCATTTGTGAAAGGAGAGGTTTCTAGTTGGTGCATACAACAAGTTAAAGATGAAGTTTGGACCATGCAAGATCCTGAAGAAGCATGATTCGGGAAATGCATATGAGGTAGAGCTTCCTGATGAAATTCATATTTCACCTATGTTTAACATTTCATATTTAATAGAATATCATGAAGAAGGAATTGATGAAGAAATAATAGAACCACACTAGAATATTCTAGCACCTACTTCAAAAAAGGAGGAGATAGAAGAAATTTTGGATAGTCGTGTGGGTAGAAGCACAAGAAATGGGAAATATGCAAAGTACTTGGTGAAATGGAGAGGAAGGCCTATTGAAGATTCATCATGGTTTTCTGAGGCTAATGTTAATTTTCTTGGTTTCCCTCTAACTCTTGAGAAGTGACAGGGTCACTTTTCAAATTACCCCAGGTGTCTGATGCAAGAGCATCTAGTGGTGTAGGGGAAATCTTGCATCACCCAAAAAAATGTTTTTCCCTTATTTTCTTTAGTTTTTTTGAGTCCCATGATGGCACTTAAGGGTTGTAAGACAGTCAGAAGTCATAAAAGGTGAAAAATAGTCACTTACTATTTTTAGTAATTCAACCTAAATGAGCTTGTATGGACTTGAAAATTTACCCCAAGGAGGGGAATTGAAAAAATATTTCCAACGGTGGAAGAATCGCCTCAATACCCTGTACGGTTTGGGAGATATTAAAGTTTTTGTCCCAAGAAATTTCTCCAATGTAGCTTCAAATTCAGATTTGAAAACCTTAGAATCCCTGAAATAGCTCGAAAAGCAAATGAAATGATCTATGATGGTTTCGGCGTTGTAGATCTCTTTGAGAGCTTTCCAACAATATATTATAATAGGAAAAATAAGACACCCAGATCAAAAGTTATGGCCCCATGAAGCTACCCCACTAAAAGATGAATTTCATTAAAATATCTTCCTAGGCAAGAAATCAAACGGTGGGACTTTTGGTGCCAAAACAAAAAGGAAATTTACACTTTCTATAACATTTTAGGGTGGTTATTCGGTAAAAATAAAAGGGTTAAGTGGAGGTTGTAGAAGGTGGCTCCATTAGTGTAGATTGTGGCTCTGAATAATAGATTTTATTTTCAGAGTTGATTTGGATGTAATTGTTGGTGTAATTAAATGTCTTGTACCTTGTCCTAGGTCACGATTACACCTTAGTTAAGTTTACTTAGGGACCACATAGGAGGTTGTTGGAGATTTTCCACTTTTGGTGGACTTGACATGTCACTTCCTCATCACTTCCACCTTTTGTGGACACATCATGTGATCATCTCTCCACCTTTTGTGGAGATTATCACATTATCCTTTCCCACTTTAGGTGGAGTGATAACTTTTCATAGTTGTCTCATGTCATAAGATTACGACACTTGTCATACCTTTTGTGGAGATTATCACATTATCCTTTCCCACTTTAGGTGGAGTGATAACTTTTCATAGTTGTCTCATGTCATAAGATTATGACACTTGTCATAATCTTATGCCCTTATATGTTCTCACCTTGGCTATATAACCAAGGGGTCTCCTATGTACTATTGTATTGTACTGCATCTCATATTATTGACATTGAATACAATTTATTCTTGTCATATTCTTTTCTCTCTTTTTTGTGCTTTCTATTAGGCCTCTAGATCTTGGGTGGCTACTTTCATAGCCAATTCTTACATGGTATCAGAGCTATTGGAGTGCCTTTAGTTAGTCTTTTGGAGAGATTCTTGGAGGGTTCCATTTTTGGCCTTATGTTGCAGGTGCATTTTGGGAGCTTGTTGCATCAGATCTGAGCTCAACATTACGTCTGGAAGGTTCAAGAAAGTTGATTTTGCCTTTTGTTTCCTCCAAATCGGACATACGAGGCCAAATCTAGGAGGGTTTGAAGCTAAAGTGTGGTTGCCAGATCTAGAAGGTAGCTACAACTTTGGAGCATTTTGGGTCAAATCTGACCCTGCCATCGTGTCCAAAAGGGCCAAAAACCCTAAGATCGACTGTCAATTCGTCTTATTCGGAGCAGTTGTCCAATAAGGAAAAAAAAAATTTCCCAAAGAGTCATACGACCCCCAGGGTGTCATTATTACTCGACGGTACGATTTTTCAGGAAATAAATAAAAATTTCAATTGAAAAATTTCAAATTTTTTTTTTGAAAAATCTTTTTTGTATCGATTGAATTTCATTGTAAAAATTTTGAATTGAAAAATTTGTATTAAAAATTAAAAAAAAAATACAAAAGTTCTTTGAGTCTGCGGGTTGTAGACTGGTACTGAAGATTAGTACCCGCTGGTACTCGTCGCAGGTCCACGGACTGCCACGTGGCCTGTCGGCCGTGGCACCCACGGGCCCATTCCTCACACCGGTGCCAACTTCAATATATTCCGACGGCATTAAAACAAATTCTGGCAATTCACAAGAAATCCCCGACGACAACCGAGATTCTCAGAGAATATTCCGTTGGAGAAAGATTCTGTCAGACAGATTCTGCCAAAGATTCCACTGCCACCGATCGGAGCATATTCCGTTTGCTGCAGGGCATATTCTTTTTTGACGGGCGGGAAATCATCAAATTTAAGGTTGCAGATTCCCTGCGTCAGCATGACGTCAGCACAGCTTTTTGAAAATTTGCAAACCCCTCTCCATTGAGCTTTTTGATTTTACAGTTCAACTTCTGAGGCTCGTATCTTGGTCGTTCTAAGGCCTTTTTTGGTGCAATTTTTTTTTTATTTGGGCTAATTTTTCATGTACATCGCAGTGGTGCAATTATTTTCTAATTTTGGCACACGTATTTTCCAGAAAATTGGATTTCTCACAGGTGTTGCTCAATTGTCACTGTTTTTGCAACTTCTAGGGCTTCGTTCAGGCTCATACGAACTCCTTTTCAGGTTCCATTTTTTTGAAAGTGCATGATTTTTCCTGAACTTCACAGTGGTGCTATCAGTTTGTAGTAATTGTGATCATAAATTGTTCTATCAACACTTGGTCATTTTTGGCCTATTTTTGGCATTTTTAAAGATAAGATCACAGTTTGGTCTTTTGTATCAGTCATTTGAGTCTGTTGAAGCCTACTAAAGGCTGTTGTAAAACATTGAAAATCAGAATCCCACTTTGCTTGGCTTGCAAGTGGCCATTGTACATGCACTAAGAATAAAGTGCCAAATCATCTTTTTTGGGGGGGTTCTTTGATCGAGTGAATTTGGGGGGGTGTCTTGAGTGATTGTGAATCTCTCTCTATCTTTTTCTCTTTCATTTTTTTGCTATGGGTTCTCCTAAGTTTCCTTTGTTAACTCCACATAACTATGCTTCTTGGAAAATTGATGCATGGAGTAAGTTAATGGAAAACGAATTAACTCATTATATTGATGGAACTGTTGTTGCACCATCTGATCCTCAAGCTAATCTTGTTGCTCATTTGGATTGGCTCACTAAAAATACTATGGCTCTTGGAACACTAAGGAAATATGTATCAAAAGATCTAATCTTTCAAATTGAAAAGTGTAAAACAATTAAAGAAGCTTGGGAAAAGTTTGGTCAATTGTATGGCCAAGTTGATGAGATTAGAGGTTATCAACTTGACAATGATCTCACAATGTTAGATCCCAAGAATTTTGATACAATCCAAGACTATGTCACTAAGGCAAATGAGCTAAGAGCACAGCTTAAGGATTGTGGCATTGATAAGAAGGATGCACAGTTGGTCTACAATTTGTTGGGAAAGCTTCCATCAGAATATGCAGCATTTGTTTCTAGCTTCCAAACCCATCGCTTGACAGTTGGTAGTTCTTTCACTATGCCATCATTTGATGCTTTTACAAAAATGTTGATGTTAGAGAAGCAAAGTTGGTAAGCATGGGGATTCTCAAGTCTTCAAAGTCCAAGGCTTTGGTGGCTAATCAAGGGAATCAAGGGACTCAAGGAAAGGGTTCCAATAAGAAGCAGAAGCAATCTTCACCAAAGCCACAAGGAGAGAACCAACAATCTACTCCTCCACAACAAAGCTCAACTTCATCTTCTTCAAAGAAGTACAATAATTCAAGCAAGAGGGAGCAACCAACATGTGCATATTGAAAAAAATTTGGTCATGAGGAGCATCATTGTCATGTTAAGCAAATTGATGAGTTGAAAAACATCCTTAAGAAGAACAACATCAACTTGCCAGCTGCATATCAAGAGAAGGACTCATCCCCTTCCACTTCTTCTAAGGGAAAAGGAACAACTCTCATGGCAACAACATCAAGCTCTTCTCCTTCTTCTACATCATCTCAACATGAGAAACATAAGGGGCAAGCATTTCTTGCTTTTGTAGATTCCAATTCAGATAGGTGGATCCTTGATTCAGGAGCTTCACATCATATGACTTCATCCAAGGATATGTACTCTTCATTTGATTCTTGTTCATCACCACCCATTTTGATGGCCAACAACACTTCTTTGGCAGTTTGTGGGAAGGGTTCTATTGACGTTGAAGGTGGAGCATTTAATGATGTTCTATGTGTGCCTACTTTGTCAAGGAACATCCTTTCCATCTATCAGATTACACATAGTGGTACAGGAAAAAGTGTAGAGTTCACACCAGATTCTGTCATTGTTCGGGATTTGCATAGCAGGGCTCTTGTTGCAATTGGGGAGGTTGATCATCGTTCTCGGTTCTACACCTTCTCATATTTTGCTCCTATTGATGATTCAGTTCACCCTAGTGTGGACACACTTGAGGAGATTGAGTATGGTTACTTGAATCTTGGAGTGCTCACTAGTCCTGAGGTTCTTGAACCCATTGTTGATATTCCATCTCCTATATTGACTAATGTACCTGATGATACTTGTGTTCTGACAGTTTCAGTGCCTTGTGATTCAGTGCAATAGTGCATACCTTGTCTTCCAACAGTAGCTTCATGGGATGACTACTTGACTAACATTGGCAGTTTGTTTGTGGAGTCCTACATTGCAGATTTGGGAGACACACTTGATTACTTACATCTTCTCTTTGATGAAGGTGATTCTTCTTCAATTGTTGCGAGGGAAAACTCTGACCCTCCTCTACATGATCAATCTTTCGAGGTTGGTGTGATTGTGGATGCATCTTTACAACAGTTGGAGGAGGCCACTTTCTCTTTTGAGGAGACATTGTCTTTGGAGTTTGGTCTACCTTCATCCTTGCTAGATCTTGAGTTGTCTTTTTCAGCGGATCAGGGTGTTGTTGCAAAGGGTTTCCCACATATTCCAGGAGGTGACTACATTGCAGCTTCACATGGTTTGGGAAAGGCATCTTTCAACATCAACACAGGGAAATTTGAGTAGATTTCAAAGACTTCTTACATTTTGAGGGTTCTTCCTTCTTCGCTTGTGGATTGGGGAGACTTCATTCATACACCTTTGGTATTGTTTCTTCCTAAGGGGAGGAACTTTGTTCGACAGTTTTGGAGCAGCTTCTTCATTCCTTCTCAAGCATCTTCCATGGGTGATCATTGTACATTGAGGGGGGGCTACCTTGTCTCTCTTCTTCTCTTGTATGGGGGGAACTTTTTCCTCACATGGGGTTTTTTCCTTCTCATGCCATGTTCATAGGCTTTTGTATCTCATCTCTATTTTGGGGGGTAGTTTTTTCCCACTGGGTTTTTCTATCTTTACTCCACTTGTGAGAGATTGCATTGTTTGTACATGGGTACCTAACATGGCCTAGTAGCCGGGACCCATCTTGCATTGTTTGCATTTGTGTACATTCTCCCTAAGTTGCACTTAAGGGGGGGTGTTGGTGTAATTAAATGTCTTGTACCTTGTCCTAGGTCATGATTACACCTTAGTTAAGTTTACTTAGGGACCACATAGGAGGTTGTTGGAGATTTTCCACTTTTGGTGGACTTGACATGTCACTTCCTCATCACTTCCACCTTTTGTGGACACATCATGTGATCATCTCTCCACCTTTTGTGGAGATTATCACATTATCCTTTCTCACTTTAGGTGGAGTGATAACTTTTCATAGTTGTCTCATGTCATAAGATTACGACACTTGTCATACCTTTTGTGGAGATTATCACATTATCCTTTCCCACTTTAGGTGGAGTGATAACTTTTCATAGTTGTCTCATGTATAAGATTATGACACTTGTCATAATCTTATGCCCTTCTATGTTCTCACCTTGGCTATATAACCAAGGGGTCTCCTATGTACTATTGTATTGTACTGCATCTCATATTATTGACATTGAACACAGTTTATTCTTGTCATATTCTTTTCTCTCTCTTTTGTGCTTTCTATTAGGCCTCTAGATCTTGGGTGGCTACCTTCATAGCCAATTCTTACAGTAATGAATCAAGCCCATGAGGCTATAGCCCTATAATTTCTAAATTTGTAATTTCATTTTCAGAAAATAATTGAAAGTGGGTTATTTTCTATCTTTCATTTTCTGTGTTTTTATTTGTTATTGTGTTTTGTGGGGTTTGGGTAGTGTATCCCTCATCATAGAATCTATCTCATAAATAATAAAATAAAAATATTACATTTGGGCCAACTAATTTTTTTTCAAATTTTTTTCACCAAGGAAAATCTTTATTCATAACTTTATTTTATTCAAGATACTAATAGCCGAGAGTACTTGAATAAATTTCCTTAGAGTCATTACCCCATGTAAGAACATTTATTTCCTCCAGAAAATTACAAGGACTATTTGAAAGAATGGAAGTTAGAGTACCCCTAGTTGTAGATGATCCTCCTCTAGGAAAAATATGTGGTCCTTCAAATTGTATATTTAAGATCTTTCAAAGTGAGTATACTTAAAATCATCAACTTTATACCAATCTACTATATGAAATTTTTGACTTAGGAGTTGGAGATGAGAGAAAACTAAAATAATAGGAGGATGAAGATCCCAAGAATCCTTTCAAAAAGGAACTTTATCCCTTTTATTAAAAAACAAGAATATACATTCCTTAACAATTGAAACTCCCTTCTTTACAGTGTTCAAGACCATAAAACCTTTCCCAACCAAATATATTATAAGACTATTCTCATTAGCAACTCCTACCAAGTACTTAGAATTAAGAATTCTCAGCCATGAGTGTTTTGGGTGCTTACACCACCTCAAATATAATTTGGTATCCAGAGCTTGAAAATTGAATTTAGATTATCTTAGACAAAGCCACCATTAGATTTATGATCACAAACTTGATCCAAACTATAAAAAAATCAATTTTTGGCACTCTAAATCTTCTACCCAAAGAAATTTAAAGAAAATAGTATCAAAATATATGAGGAATATTTTTGGAGATAATAAAACCATAAATTTGTAAATAGGGAGAGCTTATAGGGCACATTTTAAGAGATTCAATCTTCTAGAAAAAGATAGTTTATAAAAATCCAATTGCTAATCCTCATATGAATCATATGCATATTTTTTCCATTGATATCCTTTTATAATACCAAAAATAGAATCCATAAATAATCAAAAGGGATACTCTCTAATTTAAAATTAAGAATATGCATAATACTTTGATGGATAGCCTTAAGAGTATTAAAGAAAAATATGTTGGATTTATTCTAACTAATTTTTTTTGTTGAAGCAGCCAAATATATATCTAAGACTTTCCTGATATTGGTTGCATCATTTATTTTTTAATAACCAATTATTTTTCATCCAAAAATTGAAGGTGTAACATAGACAAAATTTTGAAGTTCCTTATTAGGCAATTCAAATTTGTAGCTCAATCAATACTTCATTTAATTTCTTATTACCAAATTGACATAACAAACCAAAGAAATAAAAATAAAAAACAACTTGAGAATTCATTCATGATTTTTTTCCATTATAAGAAACAAATCTCCACTTCATCATTTTATTCTTCCAGCTCCATATGCTTGTACAACTAGAAAATTAAATTCTCCTACAAAAATCAATTTGCATGATTTCAAACTTTTCTTTGATCTTGATTCCTGCTCTTTAAATTTTCACTCAACTTATGTCTACCAAATTATGAAACTTGTGCAATTACATTTACAATAACCAACTCCATTCACCTTTTGTTATTGTTGACATTTCATGCCACCCCTTGATGACCCATCATTGATAACCAATTTGAGAGATCCTATGTGGGTCATCTTGCATGAATTCTCCTTGAAGGGTCCTAAAATTGGCTAAGTCTTGAAGTTTTGGGCTTTTAGGCTTTCACTTAGGTCTCTCTACTTGCATGCCTCACTAATCGCTCCCACTCCTCCATCTCTTTTTCTTCTTCTTTCCTTTCCTTCTAAGTGTTTCAGGTGTCAACCGTCAGCCTTCCCCATTAACCCTTATCAGTCTCTCGTGGTAAGCCTTCAACCTTACCCCAATCATCAAAGTCCCGAAGAGGCTTTTCAAGATTTTTCTAAGTCTTGATTTGTCAAAATTCAGGGGTCATTCTTCCCTCTTACTACTTTCCATCTTTTCATCACAGGAAGTAGAGATTCCTCCTAACCCTCGATCCCTGAAACATCTTCAGCCTTTCGGGCATCAGACTTTCATCTTCCTCCTTTCTTCCTTCTCACTTTCACTACTTCCTTTGAAAATTTGGCTAAGTGTTGAATTTTTGAACTCTAGGCTTCGACCTTATCCTTTACCTCTTACCTTTCTTCTGTAAGAGGTAACTCTTCCCTCTGAACCCTGATTGCTACTCTCATACTTTGACCTTCGGTCTTCCCTTTTACCCTTTTTTTTGTATTTGCAATAAGGTGTAAGAATCCTTCCTGACCTCGAAATCCCAAAAAGAGTGATCCTTCTAGACTTTGCGATTCGCTCCTTCGACCTTCTCTCCTCTTTTCTTCTGGTATGCGGTATGGTGAACTCTCAAAGCTCGATCTTCAATGATCTAATGCCAAGATATGCATAAAGTATGAAGCAAAATTGATGCCTAGTCCCCAACGAAGATGCTTTTTTTTTGCTCCAAACCATTTAATGCATAGCAATGGTTTTCTTTCAATCCCAATGCCTCAACCTTTCAGATAATTTGACCTATTTTTTGGGTGACACCATTAATGTTTGATCCAACTTTTGAGCATCGTATTTCAATTTTTGGACTTCAAAGATGACATTTATTGCTCCCCCTAACTTACACAAGTGGATTTTATGAGCTCCCATGCTCATTTATTTCTCATTATTGACCTTTCTGATAGATTCATGCCCTAATCATGATTTTCACATGAGGGATTCTTCCTTTGACACACAAACTTTATTGTTAACCCTAGTTAGGGTTAGGGTTTATTTTGTGGTTCTAAGTTATGCTTGATCTATAAAGGAAAGAAATGTATTCATTTCAAGGGTTCTTCCTCTAGCTCCTCCAGGGTTTTTCTTTGGCATACTTACATTTTGCATTTGTAATTTTAAAGATTGGCTTGTTTCCTCTACATCAATAAAATCGATCAAGATTTCCTCTCTCAACTTGTTTATCCTTGTATAAGCTCATTACTTGCATATCTAAGTGTTTGTTCTCTCTTTCCATACAATTATGTCTGAGTTAAATTGTTTACAGTTGTTGTTTGTGAATCTTCATTTGCTTCCAGCACCTTGTTAAACTCTAACCTCCATGTTTGCCTCTAGGAATCGACCAAATAGAGATCTATGTGAGTCCCCTGATCCCTCTTTGATGGTGGTGTTGTGAAATCTCAACTAGGAAGAAACAACTTCCCATCTTGGTGTACCACCTCCATTTCCCTTTCATGCTTTCTTTCTCCCCTTTTTCCCTGTGAGCTATTAGAGTAGGATAGTAGTAGGTTTTCATGTGTTGGGTTAGACCAACACATTGCACTTGGATCGAAAGAGGAAGATGAACTTCTCTGGAGATTCAACCTCATATGCGCAAAGGTCCCACACCTTGAGGTTGTTTCCATTATTTCATTGGAATTTTGAACTTTGTGTTTATTAGAGTGAAATTTTATGTGACAATAGTTTTTGGCATGCTCAGTGGGACTAATTTCTCTTCGTTGAAGAATTTGGTGTTTTCTTCAATGCATTTTACCTTTTGAGGAATATATTCAAAAAATATGGTGACTCCATTCATATTTGTTGGTTCAAGAAGTACTGGTTTTACTTCATACCATTGAAGAAGTGGTGCCTTCTTCAACATTTAAGCCTTTGGAGGCATTCTTCAAGCACCTAGCAACTTTGCAATATCATTTGGGTGACTCTACTGGTATGTACCCAAAATATTTGGTTGGGCAGTCCTATGCTTTCCTCTTAAATTTTCAAAGTATTTCCTATCTTTTCCATGCATAAATATGTTAAATTTTAATGGAAACCACTTGTACACTCCCCCATTTCATGAAAAATTCCAACTTTGCACCCCTCCATCAACCATATCAGATCGGTTATGCCTCCCCTTTCATTTCACAAAACCTTGCTATTGTGGGTTCTTAACCTTATCAAAATTCTTACCACCCACCCTCTTCTTAGTCTTCTTGGACACCCACATAATCCTATCAACAACCCCAAGAGACTCATCATTTTGACAATCAGCCTCGTTTCTCTCCATGTCATCCCCAAAGTTCTGGTAATATGAGTGTAAGTGAAATTACATGCACATTTCTAGATTTCAATAGATAATTGGATGATATTCAAAGGAAAAAAGAGCTTGACCTACAATAGGAGGAGTGGGCTAATCAAGCCTGTTAGACGAGGAAATCTGAAAAATAAAAAAAAGCTAAGATCAAGCAACAACCTCTCTACTAAAGATCAAAGCTAAAATCCCAAATCTAAAGCAAGCAAGAAAAAATGAAAAGGAAGAAATAAAATAAAAATCAAATGAAATAGCAACTCCCTCATGAAAAACTTGATTCATCTTCATTTCCTCTCCTAAAATCTTCTTTTGAAAACTTTCCCTTAGCTTTGAAGTATTCAAACACCTGCAAGTGACAGTGATAAAGTAGCACAAATGTCGTAGAATGTGGTTGTAAAGAAAAAATGATGGAGAAAGCCTTCTTTTATAGAAGAGCTATTTGAATGGACAAACAAGATCGATCTTCTAGAAAGATTCCAAGATCAACGGTGGAAGATTCATGCCCCATAAAGTAGTGGGCTAGGGACGGCTATGAACAAATGGTCAAGATCAAAGGAAGACTAGAGGGAATCAATGGACCATATTCGAAAAGAGAAAGTGGAGGGAAGGTAGTGGAGGAATTAAATAAATTATTTAATTCATGGAAGGCATCTTTGACCATATTATTTAATTTGGTAAAAGATGTGGAGGAATAAATAATCATTTTAGATTATTTATTTATGGAGAAAGGAAAAATGAATATTTAATTTAAAAGTTATTATGCAACTGTTTAAATTAAATATAGAGGCAAATGAAGAAGGAGGAATTAAATAATTAAGTTGAATTAATTATTTAACTATAGACTAATAATAGAAAGCAAATAATTAAATAAATGACAATTTATTTAATTATAGAAGGAATGATTGTTAGCAATGCAATTAAATAAATACTTAATTTATTTAATTGGTCAAAGGGAAATAAAGATCAAGAAATGAATTAATTATATAATTAAAAATTATTTAATTAATAGAGGAATATGAACAAAGACTATAATTAAATAATTAAAATTATTTAATTATGCAAGGAGGAAGACCAAGATGGTGGAAAAATGACCCTTGTAGACTAAGACATTTTTCAATGCCTAGAAAGCCTATTAGGGGAAGCAAGGTTATTTCCCACAACAAGATGATCTTATTCATCAAGCTCACTATCCACAAAAACAAAATATAGAAGCTCGGTGGATGAATGAGCAACAATTGGAGGCACAAAGAAGGAAACAAGAGGAGTATACGAAAAAGGACATTGTTGCTAGGAAAGAGTAACTCAAACTTACCCTTTCTCTAGCAAATTCCTGAGACTCAGGTAACCCCTTTTGTGCCTAGTTTGAAACAAAAACCTCCACTAGTTCCAGAACAACCTATTGTGCAGGAGGTATGCAAGCACAAAAATTTTAGTTTCAAGAACCCTAATCAACCTCTTGAAACTCCTCTTGAACCTCTTGTTCCATCAAGTAGATCTCCTATGTTGGAGATCCCAAGTTTTGAGAGCCTCCATTCTTCACAAGAACCAATACTTGAGGAGGCTCATCTTCTTACTCCTATTGGGAAATCCCTTCCAGAATCCCAACAAGAGTTTCAATGCCCTTTTGACTATTTTTCTCTCCCTATTACTATTTCACTCTTTAAAGGTGGACCTATGGTATGGGATCCTAATTGGTTAGAAACAAAAGAAGGAAATATTTTGGGCTAGGAGTGAAGAGGTTGTTCTTGAGGAGCCTTCGTGTGCTCTTAACAATGAGTGTCTTGATCTACTACAAGAAACAATCGAAGATAATAAGTTGTAGTAGCAAGGCATTAAAAAGGTAGAAAATATTGATACAGTAGAGGAATCAGTCCTCTCATTTAATTCCCTCCCTTGTTTTATTGAAAATGAGGAGGATAGATCACATATACCTACGTCAACAAAATATTTTGAGAAGCATGGTCCTAGCTTGATGGATGAAAACAACTCCATGGTTTTGGAGCAACAACATACATGTTTATCCCCTGCTATGGTGGATGAAACTTCCCTATCTTTCAAGTTTTGTATTTCTAAGGTGGAGGACCTCTTCTGGGATGATTTAGAATCTTTTTTTTCAAGCTTGGATATCAATATTTCACCCTTAGGAGAGGAGATTTGTGGGCAGCAACATAGGAGTAAGGAGACAACAAAGGATGTGGCAACCATTACATGCCAAGAGTTTGATTTTATTGCAGCATGTTGCCAAGAAGAAATGAACACTTAAAGAGACAATATGAAGAATTTAGTTCTTCACTTGAAGTGTCTCAAAAATCTAGGATTTATGTTAGAGTGTGAATCAATACAAGTATTTTAGTAATTATTGAGCAACCACACATCTTCTAGGAGAGTGATCCTCCTATTGCTCAATTTGATAGTATGCCCGAGCTTCAAAGTTTTCCATTTGAGGTGCATGAAGAAGAGATTATTTGTGTAGATAAAAAAATAGGTTTGGAATATTTTACATCACCATGTGAGCTAGAAGCTTTCTCTTTTTGTTTCAGTTCATGCAATGAGGAGGTCAACTCTGATGACATTGGCCTATCCTTTTGTGAGGTGAGTTCTCTTCCCACTACAAAAGGTTTTTTCTTGGATGCTGACCTATCTTTAGGAAGTTTCACCACTATTGCTATATGTTCACTTGAGGCGCTAGTGTCAGATGAATCTAACACTTGCATCATATGGTTCCCCTGCAATGGAAAAATTTATAGTGAAGTGATCCTTCACCTTGTAGGAATTCTATGTAGTTTCATGCATGTTGGGGGTAGTTTTCGATGGTTACAATTGGGTGAGGTCTAGAACTATGGTCTAAGGGAGATCAACTAATTCAAAATGTTCATCTTTGACAGAGGATTTTTTTTTTCTTTTTCTTCTTGTTAGTTTCATGTACATATTGTAATTGTTTTTCTTTCCATGAAGTGCTCTTGCACACCCTGCATTCTCCTTAAGGGAATGTATGTTCCTATTTTCATGCTTCTCTCCAAGTGCACACCTGCACATTTTTTTTTTCCCCTTGGGAGGCATAGCTATTGAAGTTTTTCCCTTATGACTCTATGCCCAATGGACCGATAAGGCCTCTAGATTCCATGATTTGTAGGAAATCATCTCACAGAAATCGCCATAAATGTTGACATTTCATGCCACCCTTTGATGGACCATCATTGATAAATGATCTGAGAGATTCTACATGGGCCATCTTGCATGAATTATCCTTGAAGGGTCCTAAAATTAGATAAGTCCTAAAGTTTCAAGCTTTCAGGCTTTCACTTATCTCTCTACTCACATGCCTTCCTCATCACTCCCACTCCTCCATCTCTTTTGCTTCTTCTTTCCTATCCTTCTAAATGTTTTAGGTGTTGATCATTAGCCTTCCCATTTAACCATTACCAATCTCTCATGGTAATCCTTCAGCCTTACCCAAATCACCGAAGTCCTGAAGAGGCTCTTCAAGATTTGTCTTAGTCTTGATTTTTCAGAAATCGGGTGTCGGTCTTCCCTCTTACTACTTTCTATCTTTTCATTGCAGGAAGTAGAGCTTCCTCCTGACGCCTAATCCCTAAAACATCTTCGACCTTTTGGGCATCATAATTTCATCTTCCTCCTTTATTCCTTCTCACTTTCACTCCTTCCTTCAAAAATTCAGCTAAGTGTTGAATTGTCAAACTTCGGTCTTTGGCCTTATCCTTTACCACTTACCTTTCTTCAGTAAGAGGTAACTCTTCCCTCTGAACCTCGATTGCTCCTTTTGAACTTTGACCTTCAGTCTTCCTTTTTACCCTTTTTTGCATTTGAAATAAGGCATAAGCCTCCTTCCCGACCTTCGAAGCCTAAAAAGGGTGATCCTTCTGGACTTCACGATTTGTTCCTTTGACCTTCTCTCTTCTTTTCTTCTGGTATGCGTTAAGCTGAACTCCTGAAGCTTGATCTTTGACAGTCTGATGTCAAGATGTGCATAAAGTATGAAGTAGGCCTGATGCCCGATCCTTGACAAAGATGCTTTTTCGCGGCTCCAAACCATTTAATGCATAGGAAAGGTTTTCTTTTGGGCTCGATGCCCCGACCTTTCAATGGATTTGACGTGTTTTCTGGATGACACCATTAATGCTTGATCCAACTTTTGAGTGGCTTGTTTCTATTTCTAGACTTCAAGGATGAAATTTATTTCTCCCCCTGAGTTTTGCAAGTGGATTTAATGGGTGCCCATGCTCATTTATTTCTCATTTTTAACCTTTTATATGGATCCATTCCCTAATCATGATTTTCATGGGAGGGCTTCTTCCTTTCATGCACAGACTTCATTATTAACCTTGGTTAGAGTTAGGGTTCAGTTTGTGGTTCTAAGTTATGCCTAATCTATAAAGGCAAGAAATTTATTCATTTCAAGGGTTCTTCTTTGGCATACTTGAATTTTGCACTTTGTAATTGTAAATATTGTCTTGTTGCCTCTACATAATTGAAATCGATCAAGCTTGGCTCTCTCAAATTTTTAATGTTTGTGTAAGTTCAATACCCACATATCTAAGTTTTTTTGTCTCTTTCCATGCATGTATGTTTAAGTTAAATCATTTACAGTTGTTATTTGAGAATATTCCTTTCCTTCCAACACCTTGTCAAACCCTAACCTCTATGTTTGCTTCTAGGAATCAACCAAATAGAGATCTGTGTGAGTTCCCTGATCCCTCGTCAATAGAGTTGTTGTGCAATCTCAACCAAGAAGAAATAACTTTCCATATTTGTGTACCATCTCCATTTCCTTTTCATGCTTTCTTTCTCCCCTTTCCCCCTATGAGCTATTAGAGTGGGATAGTGGTAGGTTTTCATGTGTTGGGTTGGACCAAGAAATTGCACTTGGATCGAAAGAGGAAACCAAACTTCTCTAGAAATTTAGCCTAATATGTGCAAAGGTTCCACACCTTGAGGTTGTTTCCATTGTGTAATTGGAATGTTGAACTTCGTGTTTAGCAAGGTGCAATTTATTGTGACAACAATTATTTCCTCAATTCATCATCTTATTTCTAGCTAGCATGCTTTCCCCTCTTAGCTCATTATTTTCTAAATCTTACCTCTTCTCTCTTCTTCTTTTTTCTTCAACTTGCACAAGGTTTTGTGCTGACTTCTATTCAGCTCTCCCTATCTTTATATAGCCTCCCCTCTTCTTCTTATCACATTTTCTACATTCTCCAACCTACCTTATGTCATGCCCATCCTTTTCATAGCATCCTTTAAAAAAATATATATATTTTGAACTTCTTTTTAACTCCATGCAACCCTTCTTCTCCATTTGTTGTTTCTTTTCGTGTCCAAGCAACCCCTTCTCCTCTTTCCTATTGGAAGCTTGAGTTGTTTGTGAGTTGTTTGGGTGTTGTCATTTATTTTTAAAACCCTTGTATAAGAGAGTTTTTGAATGTTGTTAGTGTTGATGAGGTCAACCCTTAGTAGTTGGAAGCTTGGAGTTGTTGGCATTGATGACAACACAATGTTGCTAGTATTGTCATTAATGTCTTAGTTCAATATAGTTGCAAAAGTTGTGTTTGATGAGATTGTTGTTGTTGTTAATAAGATGTGTTACATATATTGTAAATGTGTTGCATAAATGTTAGTAGTGTTGCTAATGCAATTGGTTCAATTAGTTTCCAAGTGCTTTTAAAAAAAATTGAATAAAAGAGAGTTTAGTGTGATAGAGTGGTGTTTAGTATTCTGCTCCACAATTCTTTATGGTTGAAGATATTCCTACGTGGTTTGGATATGATGATTAGAATATTTTATAGGTTCTATATCTATAGTTTTAGGTTATGGATCATTTTGCAGTGCAAGATGTGTTTGATAGTATGTTTGTTTGGTGAAATAGGGTGTCTAGGAGAAATGAGATTATTCTGCATTTCTCCACAGTGAAGGTTATTGTCTTGAAGATCTAGGAACATTCTTATATTGTTTGTATCTACCTTTCCTTGAAGTTTTATTTGTTGTGTTATTTTGCAAGGTTGTTTGGTGTGTTGGATATCTATTCCAGTGTGTCTAGTTGCACAAAATGAAGGCGTTCTTAAGTTTTAGGTGGTTGAAATAGTTGTGGAAAATAATTTTATGATGTGGAAAATTTTTAGATCTTTTGGAATGTTTTGTGTGGTCCTTGAGATGTTTCTTGACCTAGAGAGGCATGCTTGTGATCGCTTATTAGTGTTAGTGTAGGTTTGGCTAACCTGGATTGTTAGTGCTAATTGTGGTGGGTGATTGTTGTTTGTGGAAGTGTTGAGAAGAATTTAAGTATAGATTTGGGTCCCAATTAATTTGTGGTGTGGTTTGAATTCACTTCTTTATATTGTGGAAGTGTTTGGTTTTGACCTATTTGATATTGAACAGTTGAGGTGCATACGTTTCCTTAAGGCCAACCTAATTGAGATTTTTTTTAGGCCGCAAATGGTATAAATACAAGGGGAGTTGTGTGGATTGAGAAGAGTGTGTGGGCGATGTAAAATATGTGAAAGTGATCAATTGTGGTGATCTGAGTGCGAGGTTCAATGCCTATAACTCCCATATGTAGTGAGCAGAAGGTGTTTATATTGTAGTCTTTTGAATGAGTTGTTTGAGATTTAGTGGAATTGTACCTTCAGAATAAGAGAGATGCATTATTAGTAGTTCAAATTGGTAGTGATCCACCCATTCTTCTATCTTCTTTCTTCTATATAGTGAGTCCTTTGGCAGTGACCCCTTCTTTCTTTTGGAAATTAATCCCTCTGTTTGTGAGCCTATTGCATTTGGTGTGGCCATTAATTTATATTGTGAGATAATCCTCACCATTTTTTTTCACTTCATTGGTTTTCCACATGAATCTAGTGTTCTATTGTGCATGGTATTTTTATGTGTTGATGTTTACTTGTTTACTTTCATGCTAAATCTAATTAAGGGTTTAAGGGATAATAAATATCTAAATGTTAACAAGGGTTTTGATGTTTTATTATACAATTGATTCAGCCCCCTCTCAATTGTCCTATGCATCTAAAAATTGGTATCAGAGAAAGATTCCTTGGAAGAAGCTTAACTGCTTGAGGTAGATCTGAATGGTGCACAAGAAGGAGTCTCCCTTGTTTGATGGAATGAATTATGCATTCTAGAAAAATAGGATGGAAGGTTTCCTTGTTTCCTTAGGGTTTGGAGTTTGGAAGTCAATTGAAGATGGATATACCATGCCTACTAATGGTTTGACAACTAATGATGAGATCAATTGTTATGAGAACAATGGAAAAGCAAGGAATTTTATTTTGAGTGGTCTTGTTGATTCAGATCTTGTGAAGGTTATGAGCTACAAATGTACTAAAGAAATCTGAAGAAGCTGGAAAGTGTCTATGAAGGAGATGATAAGGTCAAGCAAGAAAAGATGCATAATTTGAAGACTAAGCTTGAAACCCTAAGGATTCCAAAGGATGAAGATATTGTAGGCTACATGCATAGAGTGGATGAAGTTGTCAATTCCATCAATGTCTTTGTAGAAAACTACTAGAAGATGAAGGTGGTAAAGAAGGTATTAAGAACAATTCCTAAATCTTATAGTCATAAAGTTCTACTATTGAAGAAGTTTAAGATTTAGATCATTATTCTAGAGATCAGTTGTTTGGTGCTTTAACTACTTTTGAATTGAGATAATTTGGTCAAAATGATTCAAGAAAAGAGACTATTTTTAAATCTATCAAAAAAGAGAAGGATGATGGATTAGATCGAATGATCTTGATGAGATAGAAGAAAAATTTGTTAGGAGATTGAAAAATGGGACTGTAAATTATAGAGGTAAGATACTTTTGAAATGTTTCAATTGTGGAAAGATAGGTCGTTATGCTTCAAGATGTCCAACCAAAGTTTCAAATGAAAAATATAAGGATAATAAAGGTAAATCTGTCAAGAGAAGTTATTATGTTAAAGAAGATGCTAGCATATCTAATGATGAATTTGACTACTTGAATAATGAAAATGGCGAATTCTTGTTCATGGCTTTGAATGTTGGAAATAATTTTACTAACCCTAAAATATGTGTGAAGGAAATTTCTCTAGAAACATGTCATAATATCAAAGGAACTATTATGACTGTTTTTCATGCTAGAGAGGAGAAAAATCACTAGATAATTGATAGTGGATTGTTAAATCATATGACAGGTGATAAGATTAAGTTTGTTAAACTTGAGAAGTTTGAAGGTGGTCTTGTTAAGTTTGGTGATGATACATCTGCTAAGATATGTGGAAAAGGTTCAATTATTTTTTATGGCAAGCATAATACATATGATGTTCTTTATGTCAAGGGTCTTCAACATAATCTTTTGAGTGTAGGAAAGATGTGTATGATCCTTGGATTGAAATTTAATTTTAAAACTAAGGAAACCACTACAAAATTCCCGAGGATTGATCTAATTATATTTTCCAATTTAATAGAATTACAAGGATAGTTTATCTTTAATATCAATCCTCAGTTTTTTTCAAACACTCCTTATGATTTGGCTTTAGGATCATAACAATTTGCAATATCCTGGATCAAATCCACTTCAACAAAAACATTTGGCATGATTTTTCCAAGATCAAACATTCATATGTTGCAGGATGGATGAGGGAAATTATGTGTCTTGTATGCATACTTGAACAAATCCCACCCACTCTGGGGCACTATAATATCACTGATACCTCTAGCCAATCTTGTAGGTGATCTGTTAGAATTCCCTCATTTTTGGATCTTTTCCCAATAGTCTTCTCCCCAGGGAACAACTCCATAAGATCATTCTCCATAAACCTTGCAAAATATCACTTAACTCCTTTTGTTTTAGGTTTAGCCTTTGATACCTCAAGTTTATCTTCTTAGTTTTAGGTTGTATCTTTCTAGGCTTGGGTTTTTCTTTTGAGGGTTCACTAGCTTGAATCATTTTGCAATTTAGATAAAACTAGGTGTAGAGGAGCCCAGGACTCTAGGTCACGAGAGAGTCCTAAGCAACAAGCTACCCTAATCTACCTCAGGATTTGTAAGAGAATTGGAAGGATCAAGGTACTAAGGGTAAAAAGGAAGAGTAATCTGAGTACTGTTATCCTTCTGCTAAGAAAGATGTTTTACAAGGTCAGAAGAGCCAATTTTGAAGGTTCAAACTATGACCTAGACAACTCACTTTCTAAGCACAACAATGCAGATCACAAAATCCAACGTGGTGTGTTGGTGTCTCAGGGGTGTGCTAGCGTCCATACGGATAGAGGTTCAGAAAATAGGTTGAAATATAAGGAAACCTACCAATAGTTTGATTGTTAAGTGTTTTATACTATGAAAAAGTCTTGGAAAAGTACAAAACTAAAAATATAACAAGAGGAATACTACAACTAAACTATACTAGAATTAACAAAGAAAGGGTGAGAAATTAGACCTTTCTACCCATGAGTTGAATCTTCTAGTGGATTCAGTCACAAGCACCAACACACATAGAAATGAGAAAAATGTTGTGGTTGTGTTTAGAGGACTACCTCAGTCAGTTAGTTCCCATGCTTCAGTGTTCCCACCTCCATGGACAACTAGATAGCCACAAGTTATAGAAAATGATAAAGAGATAGAAATGAAATGGTGGTACTAAGAGAAAGAACCAACAACAAGTATGCTATGTAATGATCAAAACAATGCAAAGAGAAAATAGTAATGGAAAATATCACCTTCAGAACTACAAGTGCTCAAGGAAATTAGTGGAAGGGGAGAGATTGCAAGTCCTCCAATAGTAGCATTGTCATAACAAACGTGGTGTAGGAGCCAAAAACCAACAGCTTGCAGCCAAGAAAATAGTGATGTAGAAGCTTGAGAGTGAAAGAATGGAGCTAAGAAAGAATGAATTGATCAAGAGAGTACAGAAGAAGTAAAGGAATGAAGAATTGGTTCATTTGAATGAAAAAAGGGAGGTAAAAGACCCATTTCTTATTGGTCAAGGAGGCAAGGGACAGTATGCTTGGCATCCAATAGGAAACATAACATCTTTGTGGATTCCAGAGGCAGAAATCTTATCAGGAAGATAATGTTGTGCGCAAACATCCACATGATGCACATGCGTCCCTGGAAAAGATTCCTCTACCAACACAAAACGATGTAGCCAGGTGGATGGAGAAAGGTGGTGGGTGTGGAATTCACATCATCAGATTTGCATTTTCTAATGTAAGGGTTATGAAAATGGGGAATTCGCCTAGGGTGAAAATTCACACCATTATATTTTTCCCCCACTTTAGTGAGCATACGTGTCAGTACGGATGTGAGGTAAAGTAGAAAGAAGATAAAGAGAATAAACCTAAACCATTGAGGAAGAAGATCTTCAATTTGGCACACCTGAATGTGTAGGAGGTAGCTCTGCAGGTTCTTGGTCCCATAGGGAAACCTTGACATGAAAGAGAGAGAGATGGCTCCATAGGTACTTGGTCCTACAGAAGTTGAAAAAAACTCTATAGGTTCTCAGTCCTATAGAATTAACCCTACAGGTTCTTGATCCCATAGAAGGAAGGAAATTTATAGGTTCTCAGTCCTACAAAGGAGGCACCATGGGTTCTTGGTCTTGAGGGGCTTGATGTGGAAGGACTCTACAGGTGCTCGGTCCTGAAGAGTTTGATGCAAAGGGCCCTTACAAGTGCTCGGTCCTACAAGGAAATCTTGGAGAGATGATTGTTCCTTCTATGCAAGATTGATTGAAAAAGCAGCTTTAAATGTGCCCAGTCCTATAAAGCGGCATGTTAAGTTGTAGACAAAACATGTTAGGAAAAAAATTCAAACAAAAAGACATATCACAAAGTAAGAAATTGAAGGAGAAGTTTTCAAAGGGGTCCTTGATTGAGAACCCTTCAAGATAGCAAGGGGGGCCATTCAAAGGGACACTCCAATTGAAAAGCATAACATTTTTTGCAAATGATTCTGTCATAAATGAATTCTTTTCAAATATCTCTTTCATCAAGGAATCCAATAGAAATAATACTCCTTTTCAAGGGAAAGCTTTTAGACTTCTTCATCAGAAAAATCACTCCCTTTTTGAATGAAAGTTTTTAGATTCTTTTACTACAAATTCATTTCGAAAGAAAATTTTCACTAGGGGTCCTTGTTGAAGAATGCAATTTTTGAAAAATAGAAGATTTCCAATAATGGATTCGTTGGATATTGAATACACCTTATTGAATTTAGAGAAGAATAGTAACCCCCCTTAGGGTGGTGTGTGCTACACACAAGAGCACATGACATCCTAAGGAGATAAAGGAGAGGTAAATATTTTGTGGCCCACGATACATTGTGAGATGTAGATGTGGAAGTGTTATCATGCATGCGAGGAACAACAAATAATTAGCACCACAACATCATGAAGCAAGTAGAGATAAGCAAAGAAAAATAAGCAAAGATGAAAAAATTAAGAGACAAGGGAATCTGAGAATTTGTGGTTAGATTTTTTCATATATAAAAATAGGTATCATGTGGTGTATGAATGAATGATCATCAATCCCTAAAGTTCCCAGATCAAAAGAAGAGCACATGAAGAAAAAGTTAAAAAATAAAAAAATTGGGTCAACATGGAAGAGGGCCTAAATTTTCCCAATGCTTTGCAACATCCCCAATCGTCAAAAATCAAAGTTACAACATATAAAATAATGAGGAACACATAGAGGAAGTGTACAAAAAAATTTCAACCCCTGTATCCAAGCACCTACAAAGGTAGCAAGGGTCCTCCAGGAAAGCACATAAATACAAGCATGGGGGAACACAACACACATAAATCTACACTATAGGTAAAAAAGAGGTACCTCCCTAGTCCTCATCAACCAGGAGGTTTTCATTCTCCCAATCTAGATATTGTATGGGGAGGGCCTGTTGGAGCAAAAAAATCTTTCTCAATATCCACCAGCCTTCATTTACCATCCACATTTCACCTACATCAAAATACCTATTGCCTCTAGTTTTACATTATATTTGACATGAAATGCAACACTTTGTGTGACAAGATCCATAAAAACATCAATAATCCCCTAGTATATATCCATTCATCCTTCAAGATAGTCACTAATAAAACAATTTATGGAACTAAAAATCCACCTTGATTTTCATTTCATTTCCATCATGATCCCCACTACCCTTCAATGTTTCACTATATTTGGCATAATATATAGAATTTTCCTTAATGTATATAACTCTCAACCATACCATCATAAATAAAATAACGTCTCCAAATCATTTCCTTAAGCAATTATCCTTCCAAAAAATGTCTCCCTGACAATACAAGACATATCGACATGACAATGCCACGTCGAGGGAACTCTCATCATAGTCTCCCCAATGAACCGATGGAGACAAACCATGGAACACACACTATCGGCAAAACAATCTTTTATCGGGCGAACTTATAGCATTGTCTCCCTGATAGAACGCTAGAAATAACTACGGTGAAATCATTGGGGAAAGTATTACATATCGGCAGAACATGCTAAACTATCTCCTTAATAGCCCGAGCAAGACATATTGGAGACACTAAAACATATTGGGGAGAGACAACATTGTGTCCCACCGATGAGCTGATACAAGACATAACGAAGATATTTTCATGTGTGTAGCAATTAGTGGTATTGGGGAGACAAAGTGCTATCGGGTTGACAAAAAATCCAGTTCCCCCGACTCAATGATAAAATAATAGAAATAAAGGAGTATCAGAATGAATGAGGACTATCAATAGGACATAAACAAAGGTTTTCATGATAAGCCGATGATACGTGAAATGAAGGATGATATTATAAATGATTAAATATGAACTAAGGATTGGGATCGGTGGAACTAAAATGTATTGGTGAGAAATTATCTAGGGTCTCGCTGATACCTCAAAGGAAAACTAAAGACATAAAGTTCATCGTGGGGAAAGGTGGATATCAAAAAAAGTAAAATAATAGTCCCACCGATGCAACAATGATGATTGTCTTCGACTGATGTGGCAGCCTGAGATATCATAGAGATATTCAAAATTAAATGGTCCCCTGATGACATGAAAGAGAGCAAGTGTGCCATTAATGAGCTAGAGTTGACAAATGTATACTTCAAACTGATTTCATTTTTATCATAAAAAATTGGAGGATCTACAGAAAGCAAGAGTGGAGCGAAAGAGCTTGAGGTATCCCATTGTTGCATAGTTGAAATCCAAGGAAGCAAGTGCGACACAAGTAAGTATACAAAACCCAACTAAGAATTTCCTTTGAAGAATTGTAAAGAGAAGTTGGGGTTTCTTGAATGATGGAAGGAAGTTTAGGGGCACCAAAAGCTATAAAAAAAAGAAGTTAGGCTTTTAAATCAAGATTTGATAGACCAGTTTCTAGGGTCGGTACCGAGACCCAAGAGAAGTGCACAGTTAAATCCTTCCATGGAAAAGTTATGGGATAAACACAAAGATTTAGGGGATGTATGGATGCCACAGAGAGGATATGAGTTATTCATGTATCACTATAGAAAACAATATAGGTTCCATCCTATTTGTAATCCATGGAAGATGAACTTGGGGAAGGTCGTTGTGCCTAATGTGTTCATCAACATAGAATTGGTTAAGGCACTAGCTAACAAATATGACCCCAAGCAATGTGCAGTTTAGCTACATGATGGGTCTAAGCGTATTATAATTTCCAAAGAATTTATTTCTACTATCTTCAATTTAGATTGCAGCTTGAATGTGCCATTCATAGTGAAATACCTCATAATAGAATACCATCACATGGATACTAGTGATAAACAATGGAAATTTCCCTTACACAAGCATTGAGAGGAGGGAAATCAACTGAATAAATTCTCTCACAATGAGCACCCTCCCTTTCATGAAGAGCTATTTGAGCAATACTTTCAATATACATATCACTCTACAGGGAAAGTGTTGGGAGTGAAAGCCCCGACTCTCATTTCAATAATACCAATGGTCTTGGCAGCAAATGTGCAGAGCTAAGATGCATGATAATTTGACTATGTTGGATACTTAGCCAATTATTTAAATAAGGGATTGGAGAGAATTAAGAACAACAGTGAGTATATCAATTTCAAACACTATTCTCTACTCATGCACTTACTTTTGTATGACGGGCAAGCTAGAGGGTTTTGGGGAGAAGAATTGAGGATACAAGATATGGACAAGGATGGAAAATTTAAACCAATCCAAATGTGGACATCAATATGGGACAATAGATATGGGAGATCCCATTATCTATACTTTGAGAAATATTTTGTTAAACCCTTACTAAGACTATTAGGGCATTCATGTGACTATAATTTGTCTCGTAAAGTACAAAGATTTCTTAGACCTAAGGAGAAAGATCCTAGAGAGAAGGTGAATCATAATTGGGGGGATTGGTATGCATATTCTGACTACACTATGATTAGAGTGTATGGGTTCAAAGGAGCCCCACACCTATTACCAAAGACAACTCTCCATATAGAGTGTCCTATTTAGAAATTGTAAGACAATTGGCCAAATCAGATGCCAAGCACCTTAAGGGGTATAGTAAGCAGTAAATTATGCCAAGTACTCTATGCATTGGAGACTTCATAATTGTTTCTAGTGAAGGATATGAGGAAATTAATAGGAAATTGGCTCATTATAACTTACCATTAGGTGATGAAATAAATTTTTTTATTCGGGCTTTATAAATAAAGAAAAACTGCCACAAGCATTGTCAGGGTATGAAAATCAATTCTTTGTGGTTGATGTAGTAAGGAATTATGATGAAATTGTAACATCACAAAGGATGGCCAAATACAACAAGGTTATGTCAGTCGAGGCTTGAAGAGGGAAAATAACCCTTCATACACAAAAGTATTCAATCATGTACATGATCCTCTAGAAAGAGTTGAGCAATTAATCAAGCATGAGGAAGAAATAACCAGAGATGTGCCTCCTATGGTCTTTAAGACAAATGTGGAAATTTTTTCCAAAATGTAAGCTAAGGATATGGAACCCCTTAGCTACATACCCTTAGAACTCACTCCAGAAGTTAGTTTCTCTATTGACACTGCCATAAGTGAAGAAGGGGATGAAGAAGATAGTGATGAAGAAGAAAATGAAGTTGAATAGATAAGTGCACCTGTTGTTACACCATATGAGCCGCTCAATGAACAAAGAATTATCAAATTTGAAGCATCAAATGAACTCTCAGATGATGTGAGAGTTAGGTTTGGACAAGAGTTTATTTCTGATAGTGACTTTGTAAAGAATTCAGAGTTCAAATCGTTTGTTTATGAACACAAGGGTAGAGCACTTAGAAAAATAATGAAAGATATCACTCCTGAGCAAGAAACAATTGCCTTGGAAGAACTGAGAAAGGAAGTAGACTAGGAGTTAGAATCCATCACCCCTGAAAGAGGAAGAGAACTAATTCAAGAAGTTGTCATATTTCTCTTACCTAGATGGGACATTATCTCTACCATAGTATTTGATAGCTTCAAGAAAAGAGGGGATAAGACACTGCACCTAATAGAAGAAGCCAGTGATAAAATGTATTCAGGGTTAGGATACAACCCAGATGAAAGCACATTGTGTATATGGTAATTATACCCTCAAGAAAAGAGGTTCACCATTATCAACAATCCAAGTTAGGTGTTTGGGAATCTCATGGTGCATAGAGTTGGGGATACTAGTCTCATTGAAACTACAGAGTTAAACATAAATGTGGAAAAATTTAATAAAGCTCAAATTGAAAAATTGGTAAGAGATAATGAAAAACTAAAGAAAGAAGTGGCCAATTACAGAGAAAAATTATCCTCTTCCTCTTCATTAGAATTTTATTCTCCATGGATAGATTGTGAAAATAAAGTATTGGATGCAATGGTAGATGTTATATATTGGAAACATTGCCATGAGAAAGCTCAAAAGAAATGTTATTAACTTGAGACAAAGATCAAAACCATTAAGTTCGAGATGGTCTTAGAAATGATTAAGAAGAGGTTCGAGAAAGTAATGAACCAAGCTGATAAATATTGGGAGCTCTTTGAAAAGGTGCACTCAATATTTCAAGAACACGAGAAGCTATAGGAGAAGGTGCAAGAAAAGAAGCAAGAACTGATCATAAATGAATTCATGAATGAACAGATCCTCTACAAATATAATGAGTTAATCAAGTGACATGAGGAATTTCATGCAAAAATCAAGGTTGAGCTTGATGATTTAGATCAACCACTAGATATACCATTTCCCATGTTCTTTGATGATGAAGGAAGACTTAAGAATCTAGACCATTGGAAAAATGAGTTGGTTTAGATATTGCCACAAGCACTGGAGATGGTCAATGATGAAGAGAGGGTACTGGATAACACTCACAGGAAGCTCAAAGGGATAATGTACATGGAGTACAACATGATGGATTCTCTATAAAATATTGATACTCACATCAGGGAGGATTACGTCCGACACTTATTAGAAATGCACCTGTTCATCACTAAAATTGAAAAGGCCCTGAGTGTGGAGAAATGAGTTTCATGAGAGAATTGCAGGAAAATCAAGCACTTCATTATGGAGAAGAGAGATTTTCCAGATCCTGAGAGGTCACGAGTTCTCTACCATGAATAACAGAGCAAGTTTTTTATCTTTTTCAATTTCCTAAATTAATTTCTTTATGTTTAAAAATTACAATTAGTTAAGGTTACAAAAGAACATATCTTTTTTGTGAACCATCCCAAAGCTTGTTGCTTCCAATATAGAAAGGGAAACCAAGGCCCGGTTTTGATATCTTCATCATATCATTATCACCACTAGTAGTAGTAGGTTACATTCATATAGCATATTCCACCCATCCATCTCATATCAAAATACTTTTGCTATTAATGTAACATCATTTTAAAGCAATATAATGGAGAAGACTATTCTTAATTGGTGACTTATATTCAGTGTTCAACTATTGTGTCAATTTTCATGCTTATATGTTGTTGTGTTGTCTCCAAAGTGGTTCTTCCAAGTTATTCAAATTTATATAATTTTTCAAGACACATTTTTTGTTGTTGTGTGATTGTTTTGATTGGGTTATGGTGAGAGAGAATTAAAAAAAACTTTCAATTAATTCGTTTTAATTGGTTCCCTTAGGGATTAAAAATACTTTAAGGTAATTAATCCAATTGGTTTCCCTTATGCTAAGAATTAAAAATCCTTTCAGAGCATCACAGTAATTTGAGGGAATGACACTGGGATTTATAAAGAAGAGTACTGTAATTGACATATTTGCATGTTTGTACAAGGTGCAAACATTTAAAAATTCCCAAAAGTTAGAGTTAAGTTGAACAATAGGATTACCTATCATACAAATCTATCTCCATAGTCATCATTCATCTATCAACTCCATTCACCCAATAGATTAGGCACTAGTCAACTTTAGAACATTTTTTATACAAATTCAATTCACACTCTTGATTATTCAAACACTTTCATCAAGAATTAGTAGATTCCCTCCATTTAGAGTTTCAAATCTGCCTTATCATTCAGGTACACTTTCCTAGGTCTAGTAGAGCCTAAAGAGCAGGGGGTGATCAACCATACTCACCCCGTTCATTGGCCAAAAATGTATTAAGAGACTGGCACCCTCTTATGGTCTAAAAACCTATGTTTTTGAGACCTAACAAGGCGAATGAGCCTACAAGGGTGGGGTGGAAAGGGAAGTACCCTCTGACTCACCTATAATGAGAGCCAAGGAAGAAGGCCCCTCAAGGTCTCCTCCACTAAGCTCTTGTGAGGCTAGGGTCATCAATCTTACAAAGATTGAGGAAAAATTTAAGATTTCATCCATTGAATTAAACATGCACTTCGCCAGAGTGCCATGTGTCAATCGAGTGGGAGAAGGAGTCACTCGAGATCCACTGCTGACCTCATCAAGAGGGGTAGTGACAAACTTAGGGGATGCAAGGGTTTCCTTCATCACTAGGATGACACAAACCAAAGTAGAACTCCCTTCTGAAGAAGGTGAACTCTTCTTCTAACCCCATTCGAAGTGAGGTCATCCTCCAACTTACGCTTTAGGAGGAGATGCAAAATACCCATGGAAGAAGAAAAATATGAGGAAGAAGAGGACATAACCACAATAGACACCACCATGATGTTCGACATGTCCATGGGATGAGTAAAATGATTGATTTCTGAGAGGAAAATTAGAAGGGGAAGCTCCACAGAGGGAGCGATAAACACCTACCCCCTTTTGGGGTGAGGGTCATCAACATTCATCGGGGGAGTCAGAAGTAGAACCTAAATGACAAGAATTGAAGTAGAGAAAGTAGAAGAAGAAGGTGCAGTAGAGGACACAAAAACTGGAGCTACATGCTCCCCATCTACCTTATACAAGGTTACTTTTTTAGTAGTCAAAGCCTTTCTTTGATGCTTACACTCTCGTGCAAGCCAGTTTTGCGGCTCCGAGAACTAGAAGTCATTATCTAAGAAGAACCGGGAGGTTACTGTTAAAGGATGCAGTACAACTGAGAGGGGGGGTGAATCAGTTGTCACAGAAATTCAACTTTAAAACTTCAACACAAATCAATTCCACAAATGCATAGTTTTGTTATTAAGCATGAGCAAGAGATACAAAAAAAAATGTAAGATAACACACTGAACACCAGATTTATGTGGAAAACCTAATGAAGGAAAAACCATACAGAGGATTAACTCACAATATAAAGTTTTTTCTAGAACAAAAAAGATAAGGCTCACTGCCCAAATACAAAAGCTCATTGCTTACAGGGAGGCTCACTGCCTGCAGAAAGGTTTACAGAACAAAAGAAGGCTTTACAACCAAAATGAACTAACAAAAGTGCACCCAACAAGTGTTGATACAGTTTCGGTGATGCTCAATATACAGACTTAACACATTTCATTATATTCACTCTTCTTCACATTTTTTGTTGCTTCATTAATCGTACACACTATCACACAACCATACCAACTCATACCTTTCAATCTTCAACCTTTTCTAATATATATACATGATCTTCTTCACAAACATCAATTAGGTCGGCCTAATTAGATGCACATCATATTTACCAAAAATGCTAGTAGTTAGCTTCAAGCAGTTCCAAAATCTTCCCAACACGCTTTATCAAGTTGGCATCGACCTAGGATAGGTCACACATATATCCACATAACCAAAAATTATTTCACCATTCATTAGGTTGGCCAAGGATAGACCTAATAACACTTTTGCAAACACTAGAGAAATGACAATATACCATACAAACATCTAGATACGTAAGATCTTGTAAGTACATGCTCCCAACACCTACGAACCATTTCCCAAAACGACAAGTGATAATAGTTAACTGTGGAGGAGTGCGGACAGGAATACTAGATAGAGCAACACAAATACCGGTTCAGACAATGGACCAAAATACCAAATCAGTCACAATCTTAGACTTGTAGTCAGAACATGGTGATATCAATGACAACACAAAAACTATAGAGATAGTTAATCTTCTTCATGTTTCCAACAATCTCCCCCTTTGTCATTGATGGCAACATGTAACAAAAAGCTTCTTCATCAAACTCTCCCAACATATCAAAAAAAGACTTCTCCAATTCTAATTTCTCCCCCTAACTCCAATCTCTCCCCCTTTGACATCAATGGCAAAGGGAAGCCAAAAAGATGTATTGAAAAATGGTGACATCAAGAGTCACAAAGATTCCAAAAACTTCACTTTACTTCCCCTTCTCTTCTTTTATACCGAAAACATAACATAAATAGGATTCAAGTAAAGATAACACTCTTCACCTGAAAAAAATTCTTATATCTCTTCTCAAGAACTAGACATAGCTTCTTCCAGTTGAAAGTAGTAGACTCCATTCGAGTATAGATGCTTTCTAATATGCCCAACAAAGTAAAAGACGGTGAACAATGTGAACTCTATCTTTCAATATCTTTATCATCAACAAGAATCCTGGATAGATGTTCTAACCGAACCTCAACAATTTCCTTAAGAAGCCAAAAGTTCTTCAATACATCATCTCGCCGCCTTTGCACAACAACAAGCTCAGCTTGTAGTTCACCAACTCTCAACCTTTTCTTTCCTTCTTTATCTTCAAAGATGTCAAAATTCTTTCCAATACTGTTTACTTCATACTCAATTGCTTCAATTTTTCTTCTGAAATTGTCTACCACAACAGGCCATCAAAGACAATACTTGTAAATGCCAAATATCTCTTTAATACACTTCATTGTTTCCACAATCAGTTTAGCTAATCTCCCTTTAGTTTTATTACACCTTTTCTCAACCAAAGCTTCAAATTTGCGTCCTTCTAAACCTTCAAGCAACATTCTTTCTTCAACAATCTCAACAAGATTTTCCAGCAAGAAATTAGAAATAGCTGATACATCAATACCTTTTCGAAGTAGGTATTCTACCAATGCATCATCAATCTTCAATCTATCAATAGGAGAGGTTTCTCTCCATAATTCACCAAGCTTCTTCATCTTCCCCTTAATCAACATAGACTAGATATCATCAGAGGATACATTCTCCTTTTCATCTGAAATGTCAATGATATCTTCAGTTATAGCTTTCTTCTTCTTTGATTCCCGAGGGGATTCAGTAATGACAATCTCCAATTCTCTTTTATCGGAGGAAGAGCCCACCTCAAGTTGAATTGATACAGATATACCAGAGCAAGGATTAGATTTCAATGTTGTGAAATAGGATTTACACATACTTCCACTATCTGATAATTCCTCTAGACACCTGTAAATCTATTTTCCAATCTGAATCCCGGATTCCTATATGTTGGTGTAATTAAATGTCTTGTACCTTGTCCTAGGTCATGATTACACCTTAGTTAAGTTTACTTAGGGACCACATAGGAGGTTGTTGGAGATTTTCCACTTTTGGTGGACTTGACATGTCATTACTTTATCACTTCCACCTTTTGTGGACACATCATGTGATTATCTCTCCACCTTTTGTGGGTGATCCACCTTTTGTGGTGATTATCACATTATCACATTTCCACTTTAGGTGGACTAATAACTTTTCATTGTTGTCTCATGTCATAAGATTATGACACTTGTCATAATCTTATGCCCTTCTATGTTCTCACCTTGGCTATATAACCAAGGGGTCTCTCTCATTGTAACTAATCCTCTATTATATTGACAGAATACAGTTTATTCTTGTCATCTTGTTGCTATCTCTCTCTTATGCTTGTGCTTTCTATTAAGCCTCTAGATCTTGGGTGGCTACCTTCATAGCCAATTCTTACATGGTATCAGAGTTTTTGGAGTGACTTTAGTTAGTCTTTTGGAGAGATTCTTGGAGGGTTCCATTTTTCGCCTTGTGTTGTAGGTGCATATTGAGAGCTTGTTGCATCAGATCTGAGCTCGCCATTGCGTCTGGAGTGTCTGAGATAGTCAGATTTGCTTTTTGTTTCATCTCAATTAGACATTGGAGGCCAAATTTGCAAAGGGTTGAAGATTGGAGGTAGTTGTGAGATCTAGGAGCTAGCTACCTCTTCGGAGCATTTTCAGTGGAAAAGGACATTGCCATTGTGCTCAGAAGGGCCAAAAACCCCTAAATCGACTGCCAAATCATCCAAATCGGAGCAAGTTACTCTCGGAGGCAAAGATTTTTTGGGGCGGGCCTGACCTAATTTTGGAATTAAATTTTAAATTTTAAATTCTTAAATTAAATTAAATTAAAAAGTTAAAAAATAAAAATAAAATTGCTTTTAAAATCAAAGTTTAAAAATAAAATTTAAAAAATAAATCCTGATGGTCTTGTCGATTACCTAGTCAATGATGTGGCGAACCGCCACCTTACCGGTTCATGCATTATAGGACCAAAGTTTTTAAAGTTTTTTTAATAAAACTTTTTATTTATTGTTTTTTTAAGTTTTTTAAAATAAAAACTCTTTTAATTGTTTTTTAAGTTTTTTAATAAAAAATTTATGTGTTTTTAATAAAACTTTTAAAACTTTTCTTTAATTTTTTTAAAATTAAAGTTTTTTAAATAAATAAAAAAAATTTAATAAAGTTTTTTACTTTAATATTTTATATTAAAGTTTTTTAATAATTAGAAAAATAATTTATTTTCTTTATTATTTTAATAATAAAGTTTTTTTGAATCAATAATGTTTTTTAAAATGAATTTTTTTAAAGTTTTTTTAGAAAACAAATTATGCAATAATAAGCAAACCTGGGAAAATTATTTTGCCTCCCGTTTGAGCCTTGTGTTGGACCATTTTGTTCCTCTAATCGGTAGTCAACAGGGGTCAGTTGCTCCTACCGACATCCACCTAGAGGGCTTTCTTCATAGTCTTAAGCTTTGAGGCACCTTTGGTTGGCTTCTTCATCAACATTTCCAGTTTTGCATCATGATCATTGTAGTTCTCCTCTTTCTAATGTTGTAATCGCACTAAAATAAAGTGCCACAATCTACTATTTCAGTGTACTATGTCATGTTCTGTATGCTTCTTTGGATTGATCTATGTATCTAGTGTTAGTTCCTATATACTCAGCGTATGCAGCGGCTGGTTACCCATGCATTTCGGTGAGATGGACTAATCACCATATAGACTCCTATTTTGGAAGCACTCTACCTATCTTTAGAAGTTTGGTTCTACATCTAGAGACTTGGTGCATGGCTCTAGTGAGACTTGGATTGTACAAATTGTGCATGGCTCCAGTGAGACATGGATTGTACCTATATGCTATTGATGGGCATTCAGTTGATGCTCCCGTAGTTGTCTTCTTGGTTCTGACCTTATTCCTATTGCAGTGTGGATTCATCTACAGTTCTTCATTGACAGATTCTGCAGTTACTCTTGAGTTGACAGATTCAGCTTAGTCACCAGTTATGTGGCATCTTTTGCAGTTGTACCTGATTCCTTCTTTCAGTGCTTTGCATAGTTTGACATTTCTTTTGGAACAACATTTGAAGGACTCATCATCATCCTTGGTCCGCTCTACTTCAACTTTCACATTGTTCTACATTCTCTCCTTCTTCAGTTATGATTGGGGACTCTTGAAATTGTGACATTGAGCAGTGACTCTCCATTGAGGGGAGGTTGCATGGACTATCTTCATTCTTCTTATGGGGGGGACTTTTTCCTCACTTGAGGTTTTATCCTTCCTACAACATGATTCTTGTTTTGTTCTCTCTTTTGGGGAGGAGATTTGTCCCACTGGGTTTTCTCCTTTTCTCCACTTTATGAGAGATTGCATTGTGTGTACATGGGTACCTAACATGGCCTAGTAGCCGGAACCCATCTTGCATTGTTTTCTTTTGTGTACATTCTCCCTAAGTTGCACTTAAGGGGGGGTGTTGGTGTAATTAAATGTCTTGTACCTTGTCCTAGGTCATGATTACACCTTAGTTAAGTTTACTTAGGGACCACATAGGAGGTTGTTGGAGATTTTCCACTTTTGGCGGACTTGACATGCCATTACTTTATCACTTCCACCTTTTGTGGACACATCATGTGATTATCTCTCCACCTTTTGTGGATGATCCACCTTTTGTGGTGATTATCACATTATCACATTTCCACTTTAGGTGAACGAATAACTTTTCATTATTGTCTCATGTCATAAGATTACGACACTTGTCATAATCTTATGCCCTTCTATGTTCTCACCTTGGCTATATAACCAAGGGGTCTCTCTCATTGTAACTAATCCTCTATTATATTGACAGAATACAGTTTATTCTTGTCATCTTGTTGCTATCTCTCTCTTTTGCTTGTGCTCTCTATTAGGCCTCTAGGTCTTGGGTGGCTACCTTCATAGCCAATTCTTACACTATACCACATTATCTCTTCTTGACAGGGAATTTAAAAAGTAAAACTCCAAACATACCAGTAGCGATCTGAAACGAAAGGGATAACCCTCAAATATAGGCATTCAAATATTCTCAAAAATATTCTCAAGTAACAAGCTACATAGATCAAACCTCTTATTCTCCTTAACCATCATGTGTGCAATATGAATAGCAATAGTCGATGTGGAACCTTCATGGTTTCTAAAATAAATCTTGTAAGAAATGTCATATGCCACATACCTCACAGCCAAATCTTCAAGAGTGTCTATCAATAAAGCTTGTGGGTCTTTGCTAATACTTGTTAATTCCTCCACATCCTTGTATTTAATAGTTTTCTTTCCAAGAAGGTCACTGATACTGCATAAACCAGTGACTGCCTCGATCGCTTCCTTTGTAACCAAGTAGGGTTTTTCCAATACAACGCTTCCATTCTTAAAATGATTCAATAAGAACAAGATGAATTCCTTATCAAAAATCTATGGAAATTCACTCCACAAATCCATACCTAGGGTTTTGATGTTCTACAATTCAACTTGGTTCAACCCTAGTTCCAATTCTTTCATCTTCTTATGATCAAATTCTTCTAGCTCAACTCCTTTCAGCTTTAAAGGGATGCCATCACTCAATTATTTGTCCATTTCTACACTTTCTTCAATTCGTTATTCGAGACTTCTTTGATTTTCTTCTTCTACCCTTATCGCAAACAGAGAAACAAATTCTCGATTTCCTGAGTTAATTTCTTTGAATTCTTTCCAGAATTACTTCACGCTCACTTCAAGATCACTCCAAGATCGCTTAGGTTCTTCAAATGCTCGAATAACCAAGAGGACTCACAAGTTTTCAACTTATACACCATGAATTTTCCCTAACCACACATTAAATGTGGAAAACACCAAAAAGCTACTAAAAACATCCTTCTTAGCATGGGAAACCCTAAATTGGTTTGCAAATTTCTATGCCAACATGTTTTCTTCCAGTTCTTTTTCCAAAACCTTTGAATACCCATTTTTCACATTCCATCCTCGTGCCAACCTCTGACATGCCATACAACAAGGGGTTTTATGATTTTTTTTGATAATACTCCCCCTAAGGCCTTGCTAGACCTAATTCCTGAATAAGTCATCTATACTGGATGAGGGCAAAGACCCATCAGTACTTTCAGGTTTTACCTCTTCTTCCTCTTTCTTCTTCCATATCTTGTTTCATTTCTTCTTTGTAAATCTTCTTTACCAGATCATTCTTCTCTACCAGAGCAAAATGCTTTCCATTCTTACTTCTGCAAAACTTTGAGATATGTCCAAGTTTATTGCAGTTATAGCAGACAACACCTTTCTGATTAGTCTGACTTCCAATACCTCTCAACCTACATTGATTTTCCCTATGTCCAAATTTGTTGCATGCATAGTAGTAGCCATTAAAGGGTTGATTTATTCTATCTCCATGAAATCTATTCATCATCACCCTGCTGACCATTCCCACCTAAGATCTATGTACACTCAGTAGCCTTATGTCCAAACTTCTTGCATGAAAAACATTGTCCAAAGAAAGAGCCAAAAAATTGATTCATTTTTCTTCTGCACTTTGTTGCTTTATGACCATATCTATTACATGAGAAACAAGCGCCATTAAAAGAAGGATACCTATGTGCATTAGGTTGTCTCATAGGTTGTCTTCTTGCAAACTTCCTCTTCTACTTCCCTTTGTCCTGAGTCATTTTATTTCCCTTTGAACTTTCACCTGCATCATTTCCTAAACCAACTTTGTCTTTACTTGATTTATGTCCTGCAAGCAATTCCTCAAGCTTATTGTAGCTAGATTTAAAATTATTCTCACAAAGCTTTTCCTTCTCCAGTTCTATCCTCAGATCCACCACTTCCTGTTCAAGTCTAGTGCATTCATCAGCTTTATTCTACACCAATGTATTCAGACATTCTTCAATTATTTTATTTTCTTCTACTAACACCTTCAGTCCAATTATCTCTTGTTTCAGCTGCTCACTTACTTCTCTACATCTTTCCTTGAATTTTTTCAACTGTTCTTTCAACTTCCGGACACATTCATTTGCATCATCAAGATTTTCTTTCAGATCTTTGTTTTCCCTTTAGTCTGGAGCTCTCCTTTATCATCCATCTAATCAACCTTCAGGATCCTCCTCAAGTGGTTAAGCTCTTCACCAAGGAACCAAAGCTATGATACCAATTGTTGAAGGATGTAGGACAATTGAGAGGGGGGGTTGAATTAGTTGTCACAGAAGTTCAACTTTAAAACTTCAACACAAATGAATTCCACAAATCCACAATTCTATTATTAAGCATGAGCAAGAGATACAAAATAAAATGTAAGATAACACACTGAACACCAGATTTATGTGGAAAACCCAATGAAGGAAAAACCACGATGAGGATTAACTCACAATATAAAGTTTGTTCTAGCACAAAAAAGATAAGGCTCACTGCCAAGGGCTCATTGCCCAAATACAAAATCTCACTACTTACAGGGAGGCTCGCTGCCTACAAAAAGATTTACAGAACAAAAGAAGGCTTTACATCCAAAATGAACTAAAAAAAGTGCACCCAACAAGTGATAATACAGTTTTGGTGATGCTCAATATTCAAACTTAACACATTTCATTATATTCACTCTTCTTCACATTCGTTGATGCTTCATTAATCGCACACACTGTCACACAACCACACCAACTCACACCTTTCAATCTTCAACCTTGTCCAATATATACATGATTTGTTAGGGTTAGAAAAGGCAGATCTAACAATTAAATGTAGATTTAATTAATAAAACAGAGAAACTAAAACACACATAATAAATCATAACACAGAGAATTTAACGTGGTTCACCCAATCCGGGCTACATCCACCAAACTGCAGCCATCCAATACTTTTATTATCCAGTGTAAAACTTCTTACAATCTTATGAATAATCGCGTTTTTATCATCATACTTTAATACCCATCTGAACCCCTTTTTAACAAGCTTAGAAGCTTCCAGATTTTTGGGTTCTACAAAATCAGATTTTTCCTTTTTCGTTGATTTTTCCCTTTTTCGGTGAAGATGCGAAAAAGTAGGAGGAAAATTTTTCTCGGGGGCTGCCGCCCTCGAACCCCTGCCCGGGGCCCGACCTAGCCCCAAACCCCAACAAGGATACATGCTAGGGTGTATAGTATACCATGGGCTATACAATATAGCATGATCAATCGCCACATACCAACATGATCTTCTTTGCAAACATCAATTAGGTCGCCCTAATTAGATGCACATCATATTTACCAAAATTGCTAGTAGTCAACTTCAAGCAATTCTAAAATCTTCCCAACATGCTTTATCAAGTCGACATCTACCTAAGATAGGTTGCATATATATCCACATAACCAAAAATTATTTCACCATTCATTAGGTCGCCCAAGGATAGACCTAAAAACACTTTTGCAAACACAAGAGAAACATCGATATACCATATGAGCATCTGGATACGTAAGATCTTGTAAGTACATGCTCCCAAAACCTACGAACCATTTCCCAAAACTGCAAGTGATAATAGTTAACTACAGAGGAGTGCAGACAAGAATACTGGAGAGAGCAACACAAATACCGGTTCAAAAACCTGACCAAAATACTAGATCAGTCACAATCTTAGACTTGTAGTCACAACATGGTGACATCAATGACAAAAAAAAAACTATAGAGATAGTCAATCTTCTTCATGTTTCCAATAGTTACTACTCTAGAATAAGAGTGTCCTCTGTAACTGTTACCAATGGAAGGACTATTTCTTGGGAAGAGACATGAGGAGGGAGTGCAAGAGAAAAAATAGGAGTAGGTGGAGAGGCAGCCATGGGTGCCTCAGCAACAAGCATCTTCCCATTCGTTGCTAGAGGGAAGGAGTGGTAGGAGGATGCAAAGGCCAAGACATGCGGGTAATCCACAAGAATGTTTCCCCTTTTCATAAACAATGGGACTATGCACCATAGGCAAGACAAGAAGCTCAAACACTTGATTCTTTGAATTTCACCAAGTAGGCACCATCAGGCTCCCCATGTAGAGCATGGGAGCAGAGGGCGAAGGTGCCACAACAAGATGAGAGGCAGAAGTGAATGGGCCAAAAGATGTAGAAGAGGAAGGCCCATGGCCACGAGCAAGCATCCCCTTCCCCTTTTGCTGGGAGGAGGAGGTAGCTTGCTACTGCAAAATCATAGAACCTTTGACAAAGATGGTATAGGGGGAAACTAGATAGGTCAACTTTGGTTTAGTGCCCCCAATTTTATACTTGATATAGGTGTGATATAACAAGTCAATCCTCGGAGGAAGAGGTCTGATCGAGGTGGGCCAAAAGTGATCTAATGAGAAGCCCCCACATGACACCAATGATTTGTAACCAATGTCATTTAAAACATGTACAAAGTCCTCATGAGAAAACTTAAGACATTTATGAATTATTGAAGTGACTTCACTCATGGAAACCAGCCACGAGATGCCTAGTTTCACTCTGAACAAGTTTGACTCTAAAATAATATCAAAAGTAGTATTTATGATCCTCGGTCCTACCAGGACTGAAAGAGTGATAGAACTGATAGGAGGGATCGAGATTCCATCATGTGTATATATGGTGGTATTTAATTCCTTGTATTCCTCCCTATGCAAAAAAATTATAAGTAGAGTCTCCTTTGTCATGACATTCACCACGTGGCTCACGGGGTCCACTAGGACACCTATCATAATGTTCCCATTGAGGCAAGTAGGAATGTATAGGGGAGAAGGATATTTGTTCATAGGTAGATCCTATGATGTAAAAGTTATATCCGGTGATCCATTCACAGGCTAAGTGGGAGGAATACATGTAAATGAAACAATTCTTATGTACTTCGATGGCACAAACTCAGTAAAATCTGAAGGTTTAGAAATCAGATAGTGACCTATCTAAATTATGTTTCCAAATATCTAGGCCCCCTCCTAACTACATGGATAGGGGTTGTAGATTGGGTTACAAGGTTGCATGTCGTACAACACATAAACCTACAACATGCCTAGGATACGAGAGAAAGTTCTTCGATATCAAGTGACGAAATAGAAATAGTTCATGTTAGGTTTACCAAAATGTAGAGGGGACCCACCGCCTCAGGACTCCAGGTCATGAGAGAGTCCTAAGAAATGGGCTGCCCTAATCTACCTTGGGTTTTCTAAGTGAATCGGAAGGGTCAAGGTACTGAGTCTGAAAAGGAAAAGCAATTTGAGTACTCCTATCCTTCTACTAAGATAGATGTTTAATAGGGTCAGAAGAGTCAATTTTGAAGGTTCAAACTACTTCCCAAATAGCTCATTGTCTGAGGATGGAAACATAGATCATGGACTCTAGTGCGGTGCATTGGCATCTCAAGGGTGCATTGGCGTCTGTATGGATAGAGGTCTAGAAAACAAGTTGAAACACAAGGAAAACTATCGATAGTATGACTATTAAGTGTTTTATACTACGATAGAATGCTGGAAAATCATAGAACTGAAAATATAACAAGATAAATACTACAACTAAACTATACTAGAATTGACAAAGAAAGGGTGAGAAATTAGACCTTTCTAACCACAAGTTGAATCTTCAAGTAGCTCCACTCACAAGCACCTACACATACAAAAATAGGAAAATTTTTGTGGTTGTGTTTAGAGGACTGTCACATTCAGTCCCCCATTTCAGTGTTCCCACCTCCACAGAAAACCACAAAGTATAGAAAATGATAAAGAGAGAAAGGAAATGGTGGTACTAAGAGAAAGCACCAACAACAAGTATGCTACATAATGATCAAAATGATGCAAGGAGAAAATAGAAATGGACAATATCACCTTCACAACTACAAGCACTCAAGGCAAGATCCTGCAACACTAGTGTTGTCACAACAAATGTGGTGTAGGATCCAAAAACCAACAACTTGCAACCAAGAAAATACTGATGTAGAAGCTTGAGAGTGAAATAATAGAGCTAAGAAAGAATGGGTTGATCAAGAGAGTCCATAAGAAGTGAAGGAATGAAGAATTGGTTCATTTGAATGGAAAAAGTGAGGCAAAAGACCCATTTCTCATTGGTCAAGGAGGCATGGGATGTTACATTTCTTTCAATAGGAAGCATAACGTCTATGTAGATTCCAAAGGTAGGAATCCCGTTAGTATGGTAGTGTGACGCATGGATATCCGCACAACCCGTGCATGCCCCCGACAAAGATTCCTCCACCAACACAAAAAGACACGACCGGGTGGATGGAGAAAGGTGGCAGATGTGGAATTTGCATCATTGGATTTACATTTTCTAAGGTAAAGGTTATGAAAATGGGGAATTTTCCTAGGGTGCAAATTCATGCCATTACACCAGGGTTTTACAATTTGACTTAGGAACTAGGGTTTTTGTCAACTACTCAATAATTTGTCAGAATTATAGAAAGATACTTGAATTACACTAAACCCTATAAACCTTTCCCTTCTCAAAATAAGGTTTAATAATTAACCTCAAAATATTTCAAACAAATAACAATAGAAACTCAATTCAAAACCCTTTCATACCATAATTCCCTTTCCTTTTGTTTTCAACTAAAAATTTTGCATAGAAGGAGGAGAATTCAAACTTACCTGGAAACCTTAGCTATTCTTCCCTTCAAATTTGCTCACCTGAGACTCCACTTTCTTGTTTGCCTTCAAATTCTTGCTAAGACAATGAAAAGCCATGTAATTCACATTTTTATGGCCTTCAAAATTGAGCAGATATGCCATTAATGGCAAAGAGATGGCTTGCGTGAGCAAAGGAAACAATTTTTTAGTTAGCCATTTAGTTTTGAATGTTGACCATCGATCAAATTGTTTTAAAACAAGATAGATCGTCATTACACTCCCTCAACACATCACCTTTTTCTTTAAGAGATTCAAACTAAAAATGCGATGTGAAGGAAAGGTGAGATGAACTGAGATGTTGTCATGTATACCCTCCATCTTTTGAACCTTACCACCAAATTAACTTAGCAGCCACCACACATTGTCTTTTCCTGACTTTGAAAATGTGGCATCTGAAGAACCGATGAAATGAACCCATGTGAAGACACCTAGCATAGAATATTCATCCTGGTATATACTTTTTCCTTTTGCGTTCATCACACATCACACTTCTTTAAGTTTCTCCTTTATTCAAATTTGTGATGTATTGGGACCTTGCGATGGACTAAGATCATAACACGTGTAGCAATATGGAACATTCAACGCATATTGCGCTTACCTTCATTCTTCAGGGGAAGAAAACCGTGATGAAAAGATATCATGCAATGCAATAGGAGGATTCCACATGTGTAGAATATTCCTTGAGCATATTCTTCATTCCTGTCTTCCTTTCTTCACTCCCATCGCACATCACATTTTCATCATGGGCCATTGAATTCACAAATGTGATACAAAGAGACTATGTGATGGAGTATGATCTGGCCATGTGTTACAATCATAACTAACTATGCATATCACACTTTGCAATAGGCATTCAATAGGGAGACTAGGCTCCTCAAAACTGCTAGCTTTCTTATCAAGATCTATAATAGAAGGGCTGACATGGAAAAGAACTTGAAAATGGCTAAAGTTTCGGTGCTTGGTCCCATAGACTAATGGTCTCATGGACGTCATTAAAAACCATTCATTCATTCATTCAATAGTTGAAAATATGATGCAAGGAATCACTACGATGACATAAGATTTAGACATCTATCCCTGGGATGAGATCAATGGTGCCATCAAACTTCACATCAAGGGAGCTAGCGAATGTTGGATGAAACGCGATGTGAAGGATGTATGTGATGGAATAGGATGTAGCCACGTGGTGCAAGCAGGGCAGTGGGTCACAGAACTTGAGTGAGCAAATTGGTACATGCATATATGTTGTTTTAAAGTAGGGACTCCACTAGGTAGCATGGAAAAGGGATCACTTAACAAATTGTTTGCACAACTCCAACTTAGGATAAAACCAAATATTTCAATAAAGGGACATTTGAAAGGATTATTTGACTCAACATAACTCAAATGCTCAGATAGATAAAGTTTAGCTAGATTATCACGATGAAGGATAAAACAATGATACTTAGGAAGGAAGGGGTTGGTCAAGACATGAGGATAATGACTCAAGTTGTCACTAGACCGACCAAGAATCGACTCAACCGGTCAATGTAGAAAAATACCAAGCTATCAAAGCAACCAAAGAGTTACATTTTTTGAAGGTAAGAAAAGCCCTAAACACAATTTTGATAAACCCTAACTCATAAATATTTAGATGCTCAGAAATGGGGAGATTTTAGACCAAAGACCACAAATTTTTTGCAAGTTTCATCACCACATAAAAAATTTATTATTCTATGGTGGAATGCATACCATTTAAAATAAGGATTACTACATAATACATTCCTTAAATTATTGAGCCTAATTGGGTCCCTAATTTCCTAAAATTATGCATTCTATATCCCATTTGTACCACTTTCTAAGAAATTACAAGCGTTAAACAAATGCATCCAATTATAATTTTTCCTCTGACACCTAATGTCCTGGAAGTTAGGGTCAGGACCCATACGCCCTTGGGTGTATGGCCCCCCCTCCTTAGCCTAGACCCAATTTTGGACATGTTGAAGTGGCCATCTTAATATTCAAAATTCAAATTACAAATTTTGGCTATGAAGATTTAATTTTTTGGAAATTGAATAAATGCCTATAAATACCTGCTCTTTTCACCATTTGATACTAGAAGGAGATTTAAAGAGCACAAATTATTGTCAAGAGAAAGTTAAGAGTAACATTTCAATGATTTATTGTAGAAATTCAAGATCCAAGCATCATATCAAAGTGTATGTGAGTTCATGTTATCATTTTATCATTATTTTGTGAAGGATAACCCCTTTTGTAGGTCTCCAAAGCAATCCAAGCAATCAAGAAAGAAATATCTAATACCTTGAGGTGATGTGTATGACTTCAATCCTTCAAGGAAGCCACTAAAGGGTGGTGAGTTGCAACACTTTTTGATTTCATCATTCCTTCCTTTCAATTATTCATTTATCATTAACATTGCCACCGTGGAAATGGAAACACTTACACAAGATTTGACTAAGGCAAGCCCCTAAATGGTCTAAAATTTTCCCTCTTTTAATGTGAAAGTTTTAGGTTTGAAGAGGATTAAAGGAAGATTGAAGAAAATTTGTCCATTGTTGCATTCAAATCCCTAAATCTTGTTAAGTCACAGAAACTAACCTACAGAATTATTCGACAGTGTTATGATAATTTTGTAATAAAAAATTAGAAGCTCAAATCTATCATTAGAGGACCCCAAAAATACAGTATAAGTGTCATACTTAGAACCACTCATCCTAGAGAAACCCTATCCTACTATAACACTCATATCCTACTTTTGGTGACAGGTACACAATCCTCTGTATTTTCTAGATCTTCCTGCAATTTATAGTTTTAGTCTATGCATTGTTACGATCTTGCATTTTTCATTTTAGGTCATATAGTCTAATTATGTTAATTATAGAAAATCATTTTTAGTTCATTTCTAAGGCTCAAAAGGATCAAATCTAGGTCTAATTGGCTCACCTTTATGGTTGAAAGTCAATTTAAATGCCTTGTTGATTTACATCATAATGCCTTTGAAAGAGAAGCAAAAACAAATCCTAGGTTTAGGCATTAAACTTAGGGTTCCCTTTTCATATGTTACAGTTAAACATCTTTTGGATTTGAAAAATAATACACTATTTAAAAGTTATGAGATTCTAAATATATATTTTTATTAAGAATATATAAATGGTGTATGTAGAAAATCAATAATAATTACACATTAAAATTATAGTAAGACCTATATTATATTTTTAGAATCCTAAGAATTTATTGTATAAACCCTTTTCATTTTATCAAATTGAAAAAAAAAAATCTATGAAAACCGCTCAAGTCAAGATTTCTATAGAAAGGGTATGATTACTCCCAAGCCCAAACCAAAGTTAAATTTTAGATAGAAAATTAATATGTATTATTAAGAAATAGATATTTTATTTTTATAAAATAAATATCTATTTTCAAAAATGGATATCATTTTTTGAAGAGGATTTATACTTCCATAATGGATGTTTACTTTAGTTTGACTCCCCAAAATAAAATTGAACTAAAAATTTGAGCCTAAAAAAGTTTTATATATAATTTCAACTATGTCCAAGGTCAATTATCTATTGCATTGCCAATGTTTTTCCCATAGTGATCTCACACTCACCCATTAGATAAAATCCCTTTAGATAGTGCCTTGGGGAATCCAAAGAGGTGTGATAATATCTATGAAAATATTTAAATAATACGATTGTCTTGTGACCATACCTAGTTAAGAGGAACATTAGTGATCTCATAGGCCCCCCTCTATAATTAATTGTATATAAGGGATGCAAATGAATTAGATAAAAAAGGAAAATATATAATGAAAGATAAACCTAATAAATATAAATGCTTATGAAAATCATGCAATTGAGAGAATCGTTTAAATGCAGTCCCAATTTAAAATCACTTACAAATCCAATGATGTAATCTCTTTTCATATAATGTAAATTACTAGTGAAGCTTTGGTATGTTCTTTTAGTACCACTTGTATTTACATTTATTTTACATTGTGTAGTTCAATTATATTTGTTTTATGTGAGGATTATGATTTTTAAGAGTTTATTCAAATTTTTAACCAACATCATTTGTATGTGTGATAGAATGGATATACATAAAAATAGAAACTTTACTCTAATTTGAATATATTTTACATTTTCAAATGATATGCAACTTCAAATTAAAAACTTTATATTTGTGAATAAATAATTTTATTATTAAACTTTTATAAACTAATTACTTTATAAACCTTTAAATCTTAAAGGTCTTAAGGCCAAGCACTTCCATTAAATTTTTCCTACAATATGATGGGAAATTTGGTGTCTTTATTTGAATAAAAAAAATCACAATTTTTTCAAATATATCATAATTATTTATAGACATATACTAGAGTTTCGTTATAATTATTTAGACATGGCTAAATATTATTTTTGCTCCATTTGCTAATCTCGGATTTGGTAAGAATATGGTAGTTTCATTGGGATTTATAAGCTCCCACCTGTAAAAGTAAAGAAAAAAATGAGATGTTATAGTTTTGGAATATTAACCAAGGATCTTAATGTATTGAAATATATGATATATTATAGTATAAAATTAGATAAATTCATTCTAGACTAAGTCTTAACTGAAATAATCCCAATTCAACTTGTATCACTTGTATAATTTCATATTTGCCAATAAATTAAGAAAAAAATCAATCATAAGAAAATGAAGGTTACTTGTAGTCAATGCATATTTGATGTAAGAACATTAAGAGTTGCATTTTAGCAAGGTTATTTCCAGGGCATTGCCTAGAACCAAGGCCAAACACATTATAAACTCCAGAGTTAAATTTAAATTCCTGTACCAAAAAAAATAAAAATTAGTAAATCTTAGAAGTTAAATTACAAATTTAAATTTAATATTATATTTTAATATTTTTATTTTTATTAAATCATAATATTTTATGAGAGTTTAAAAATTAAAACTTACATCCCATCTATCAGGATTAAATGTCAAAGGATCTTTAAAGTATTGAGGATCCACATGAATGGAGCGAAGCCAAACTATTACTTTCCATCCTTTTGGAAACTTGTAACCTATTAAATAAAATACTTATGTTAACTTAATAATATTTCAAACATCTCACATAAATTATCCTTCCATTAACTTGAGAAAGAGAATTTACCTTTAAATTTAGTATCTTTTGACACTGTTTTAAACATAAAAGTTGCTACATTTGCAAGTCTAATAACTTCATCCACAGCCTGCACTAACATTGGCAAAAACATTAAATGTTGAGATGGGAATAATTATAATGTGCTATTTAAAATGAATTTTTAAAAACTAACCATCTTCATTTTTTGAGAAGATTAAAACCTTAAGTTGTTCTATTGATTCATCATATTTATAAATCATAAAATTAAGATATAAATAACATATTAAGTACAACCTTTAAAGTATATGTCATTTTCTTGACATCACTATAATTGAGAAGTGTATCCCCTCCCTTCTCCTTTTTAATGGTATTAGTTTCCTCCTAAATCACACTCATATCATGTTAATTAGAGTAAAATAAAAGGAAAGGATCATTAAACACTCAAATTTTAATAAATCAAAATAAAATTTGTATTTACTATAAGATTAAAAAAATATGTTCAAGTTGACTATAGTAACAAAATCATATTAAAAAGAGTTAGAAATAATAAGTTTATTAAAGGAATGAAAACAATTTTAAAAATATATTAATAGATAATACTAAATATAGTCTCAAATTAACAAGTATTTAATTTTGAAATAAAATTTTTACCTTTAATTTAGAAAGAACTTTGGGGTATTTAGACAAGTAATAAATAGCCCATGTCATCGAGCTAGCAGTGGATTCATATCCCGCTAAAATCAAGGAGGTTAAGTTATCAACAATTTCTTCTTCATTCAACTTTTTATCATTGGATTCCACTAAACCCATCAAATTTGATAAAAAATCTTCCATCACATTCTCTTTGTTCACTTTCCTACGATGTATCTCAGAATATATAATAGCTGATAGCCTTCTTCTACACTGTATATGTATGCATTCACAAGAAAAATGGGTTAATACATTCATTAAAAAAGATGTATTTTATATTTAAGTCATACATTTACTATTATAGACCAATGAAAATAAGATTAACAAAACTTTTAATTAAAGAACACTATTGAAAATTCATCATAAATATTCTTCAAATTTTACATTTTAATTAAATTAAATTATTTTTAAGATACTTTTAAAATAAATAATACTGAATTTAATTGATAGTTTTATATATAAACATTATTAAATTAAAGTAGTTCTATGTTAGGTATTAAAATCATTGAAAAATAAAATAGTTCTTTAAGTAAAAGTTAAAATTTATTAGAAAATAAAATAGTTTTATGTCACCTCAAAGAGACACAAAGGGAGGGAACGAGATTGTTCTATTCCATATTCAATAAAGATAATTCCTTGAGCTTTACAAGAGGTGAGAAAATGAATTAGTCTTATGCTAAAAGACCTAAAAAATTTAAGAAGACAATAGACATACAAATGGAAACAACAAGATGAAGGATGAATTAGAAGGATATACATATACGAGAAATCATAAAATGTGTGGTTAATGATAGTCACATTGCCTTGGAAATGAGTGGTTCAACCTATAGTCAACAATCACAAATAAAAGTAATAAATTGGAATATAAGGGAGCTCCATATTTTTAATAAGTAGAGGAACTTGAGAAACTTTAGGATGGACAATAGTTCTTGGTTTTTTATTCTAAAGGATGTTAAAATATCTTTTTGTAGGTTTTTAAATGTTAAGAATAAGGTCTATAAGCATGCCTTCTTAGTTTTTAACTTTAAAGGGGCATCTTGGTTATTATATGGAACCATTATATTGTTGATGATGAAATATTTAATTGTTACTCTTATAATTTAGTTGTTTTATTCACCATAAAAGATAGAAATTTTAAATGATTTATTTCTATTGTTTATTCTTCAAAATCCAACTTGATTCATAATTTTTTAGGAAGTTGAATGATTTTAGAAGTTCGTGTAAGGATTTTAAATGGATGATAAGTGGTGACTCCAATATCACCTATTGACACTATGAATAAGATGTTAGGTAAAATAGATCTAATTGATAATATTGAGTACTTTGGTAACTTCTCTTATAATTATAATTTGATAGAAGTAAAACTAAGAGAAGTCAACTATGCTTGGTTAAATAGAAGGCTATCCAATAAATTTATTCAAATTACATTAGAAAGAGCCCTAGTTTCTTTAAATGTGATTCTTAATTTATCTTTTCATTTATCCTATTTATCTAGGATCAATTATAATCACAATTCTATTACATTGAACCTTGAAAATGATAATAATAAGTGATGTGCTTTTAGATTTGAAAATAATCTAAAACCTGGAAATTAATCTTGAGTAGTGGGGGATAGATGTAAAAAGGAAAATAATGTATAAGGTGGTAAAAAAGCTTAAGAATGTTAAGATACATATTAAGAAATAGAATAAGGCCTATTAAATAAGAGTTGAAAAACTTGAAAGGAAAATACAAATAATAATATAAATTAGGAGAAATTTTCTAAAGAGAAGGCTCTTTTTAGAAACTATTACTCTTTAGTTACTAAGGAAGATAAATTTTTCAGAAAAAAATTAAGAGGTCTATGAATTTTTGATAAATATAGAAATATCATTTTTCACATCACTACTCTTAGATATAAGAAACCCAATAAAAATAAAGTGACTTATGTTCCTAATGGATGCTCTTCCTTTGGTGATGCAAATTTTTTCCTCAAACAAATTCTTAAGGAATATAATGCCTACCATCTAAATTTGAATTTGGAAAATTTTAAGGTTATTCCCCTATCTTGACTTAGGGAGATAAGAAAGTTTGTATTGTCCCTATCTCATTGGATAAGGTTAAGTATGTTGTTTTCTTGTTTGATGGATGTAAATCTCTTGGTCTAGATTATAGATAATTATCAAACATGAGACTACTCAAGAATTCATGTCTTCTAGAAATATTATTAGGGAGATTAATAATACCTTTCTTGTGCCTACTCCAAATAAATTTGGGTAAAAGGAATTTAGACTAATAATTTTATGTAAAACTTATATAAAACAATTATTAAGATTATTACTCTAAGGATTCAAATGGTTCTTCCTTCCATTTTTTAAACACATATTCTATCATTATTATTAATGAAATGGTTCACTCTATGGATAAGAGTGGTAATTATGGTTTTGGTTTGTTGTAACTTAAGAAACTAAATTATGAAGCACCATACCTCGAAAAACTTCAATTGAAGAAAGATACTAATACTATCAACACACCTTCAGATCCGTAAGACTTGAAACCAAACTACGGAGAAACACGGAGCACAAACATTTCTCCCAAACATCTCTGCAATACACAGTTCACATACTAGTGAACACATCTTCTTCTACACAATGATCCAACACAACAAATTTTGGATATAACACCTCTAAACACCTCTAACCAACATATCTGAACCATACAAGTAGATCTTAAACATATAAGAAATTTGGAGCAACACCAGAACACAACTCTACAACCCATAACAACACTGCAACACACAGTTTCTTTTTTTAATCAAATTTTCTCAAAATCAGTTGGAAACCAAGCACCAAAGACACATCCTCATCATCTTTAGTCCTTCTATAACATATCAACTCAACCATAGACAAAAGCTTATCAAAGCAACACTAGAGGTTGAAACTAGCAGCTTACTAATCACAACATAATGCAACTAATCAAAGCATCATCAATGTAGCACCATAGTCAACACCAACAACCACATATATTATTGCAACAATATTTTATTCGTACAGTTGACATTAATGACACCACAAGCTTGTTGACATCAATGACAACACCAACTGCTCATACTTGCAACAATAAGATCCCTCTAGAGTATTTTCCCACACAAGATTATCTTATTTCTTGAATTGTCACATATAGAATCCCTTCAAAATATCATAAATTTAGTTAACATATTGCAAGACCTTCTCATTGTATGGATTAGGAACCAAACATTTCCGATTCTTTATCATGCCTCTTCTATCTATATAATTCATAAGAAAATCTATAGGGATACTCTAAAGGATCTCACAAAGTGGGGGCAAGGGAGGTTAAGTGATGGTCAAGAAACCAATAATATTCATAGAAAAAACCTTCTTACCAAAACCCATACTCTATTTATTGCCCTTCCATAGAATCTTTCTCCACTCGAAAAAATAATTATAGTAGCTAGATACAAGAAAAATGATGTAAAACAAAGTAAAGGAAAGAGTACATTTTTCTTAATTCTCCTCCTTTAGAGTTATTTTCCCAAAAAAAATTTTAAAAAAAACTATATTAAATAGTATTAGCAATCTAATTCCCAAACCTCCCAACCACTTAAGAAGACACAATTTCTCCCACAAGACAAAATCAAATGCACCACCTAGAAATTAGTCTATAAAGAAGATTGAAGATGAAGAGAAGACATCAAAAGAAAGAGGTTCCTTCCTTTGGAGGGGAGTTGGGGAATTTGTAAAAGTATCCCAGTTTGCATGATGGTTGTCTTTACATCTCATCTAATGGGAACTCATTTCGAACCTCTGGCTTTACCACAGTACACAACTCTACTCACGAAATCAAGAAAGCATTTCCCAAGGTTCACTGGAGAAGATGCACATGATCCAGAAAATCGCATTCAAGAATTTACCATCACATGTGGGGTTATAGGTGTTTCTGAGGGAGATGTGTTTGTGCGTTTATTTTTTAATCTCTTGTTGGGAAAGCAGCATCCTGGTTCCAACATTTTTAAGACGAATGCATCAAAAAATTGGGATGTATTGAGGGATAGTTTCCTCACAAGATTCAAACCAGCTATCAATACAGGTGCTCTATTATCTTACTTTTATAAAATCCAAAAGAAAGAGAACAAAGATATGAGAGATTTCATTGATCATTTTAATCAACTTCTGAAGTGGATTCCTCATGCTAATAAGCCCAATCAATCAAATTTGTTAACAATTTTAATTGTAGCAGGGCACCCAGAAGTCTAGTTCCACCTAAAGTGAAATAAGGTATGTGATTTTGAGGTCGCTAAATAAGAAGCCATCAAAATAGAGGACTAGTATTTGTGTCTATCTGGATATTTTCGCCAAAACTCAAGTTGGGACGTTGTTCAATGAGCAATTTCTTTCGAAAGACTATCATGGGAAATCAAGGAAAATAGAATATCAACTGTGTACAGATGAATGTCCCAATCTTACCCTCTTGTGTCAAGAAAATCATTCAACTGAGCCTAACATTGAAAAAGATGACGAAATTCCTGGAAAATATTATGAAGAGGAGGGAGATGTTTCAGATAGAAGAAGAATATTCTTTCCCCATGAAATCTGAAGACATATTGGTATCTCTTGACTCAATAGATAGAACCGATAAGCAATTGTTCATTCATATAGTCTAGATGTCCATAGCAACCCTGGAGCTTGAAATATTTACTTTCGAAAACATTGATGGATCAACAAGGAGCATTACAACAGCATTAAGAGCTCATGAGAATTTGTTTTTTTTCTAAATTAAGGTCATGTAAAAAGGTCGAGTAGCTTCAATGCATTATTCCTTCTAGATGGAATATTTGAAGTCAAAGACAATCCTTTGTTTGAACTCTATGATTCTGAATTGGATGACCTGAATGCACTTACCTCTACTTCTCATAGTGATATGGTACTTGATGGATTTGGTCTCAAAAATAGGGATCGTAATAATGAACTTAATTGAAAGGAAAACTGAACCGTAGAGTGAAAATAACATGAATGTGGATCAATATCTAGAAGGTGTTTACATTGTCAATGCTTCTTCTCGTATACTAAATCAAGGGTTGGGAGAAATAGCTTCATTTCTATTACATTTTATAGAGGGAGGTCTTGCATTTGAAGATCCAAAATTGCCCCTAATAAGGAATGATATAACAGTGGGTGCTAAGTTTGCAGTTGGGAAAAATGGTGATGATCATGGTCTTCAATTACCTCTGGCGTAAATCGATTTAGATCAAGATTCGTCTCAGGTGCATTAGCACTATATTCCAATCAGTGAGGAAATCATTCAAGATGTTATGTCATTCGAAGTAACACATGGAGAGGTGGCTGGTAATGTGAAAGGTTATATACAGGAAGTCATAGAAGCATATGATGGAAGGTGGTTGTTTGGTGATGAAGCTATGTGTAGAGGTAGCTCTTACCAGGCGAGTCTTGTAAAGAGCTACATGTTATTCCTTAATTTACAAGTATTACATGGAAATTCATTTCTTTTCCATAGGGGGTCATACTTTTCACAGTCTTTCAATGGTTTTGCATGAATAACCTTGAGTGCCCTTGGAGGTAGGGTTTCCCTACCGTATATATATTTTCAAATTTTGTTGTGCTGTCAGTTTAGGTGTTTTTTGCTTGTCCTATTTTTAGCTTTCTCTGGATCCTCCTTTCCAATGTTTTTGACTTTGTTTCCCAATGGATTTAAAAGAACTAGTCTACTATTGTGATTCTAGGTCCCTTGCTTCATCTTTTATAGTTCTCGTCCCCAATCAAAGTCAATTGTTATTGTGGTTTTTATCTTTTCCAAAACTGCGCTCACCCATGAAATTTTTATCTAAGTTAAATATATCACCCCTTCCCGCAGTTTTTGAAACTATGTTGGACATCACTTCGGTTGCCGTAGCCTCATTTTTGCATGAATTTCTAAAGTTAAACCTAAATTTTGTGAGGCTAACGCTATTTCAAAACTCTTGTGAGGTTTCAAAACCTTTGTCAGTTCTCGATAGGGTTTCAAAAACCTATTCTATCTTTGACAACAAAAGATTTTGTATGAGATTCAACGTTTTATTAGTTTCAAAGCCCCTTTTCAGAAAACATCCAAGTGTTTTAGATTGTACCTCAAAGGAATATTGTGAAGTGGAAAATAAGAAGGTTTTCATAACCATGCTAGATTTTGACGAGGTTCCAAAAACCTCGTCAAGACCCAACATTGGTTCTTTTACACTACTCTTGAAATTGTCATCTTGTGTTCAAGGTTCTCTTTAGAGAAAGATAATAGTGTCGAAAGTGAAAACCATACATTATAGAATGAAGTTTAAATAGAACCAAAAGTCGTCAAAATTTACCACATTATAGAAATGGAAATGATGAAGCACATGAAGCAAAAGTAAAGAACATCAAATTCATCACATCATGTAGAGAAATTAAAGGATAGAAACAAATGTATATATATTATATTATTTCAAAAAGGTGGATTTTACTTTAGGTGCATAGAGAGTGAACATTAGGATGTAGATACTTTCCACAAATTCCTAAACTCTCTCTATCTATGCGAGAGAAAATAAGTTTTCATTAAATTCAACATAGTGGGTGAAAGTCTCCATTATATTCCTCTCCAGTCCACCATGCAAGAGAGTGATAACTTGTTTAACTTGCTCATTCTGGAGAGCTATGGCAATACAAATAGCATCCCCCACCAGGCCTTCTCACAGGTACTCATCGAGGCATCACAAGGCAGCTTCCACGCTGGTTATGTAAGATGGCCTCACCAGTCTCTCTACAGCTTTGGCGCCCCATTCTAGCTTTTTGGGAGTTTATATAATACACATAAAAAGCTCCAAGAGTGCAACATTATGAATATGTACCTACACAAGGAAATTCTCCCCTATCATCTTCCTTATGACTCCTTCCTCCACATCATACCTCCTTAAGTTGGTCTACCACCAACTGCTTTAGATAATTGCATTCTACTCCTTCAATAACTAATGAACCGCCTTTGGAAGTTGTGTCACTAGAAGTGCTCGACATTTTGGAAATGAAGTTGGGATGTGAAGAATGAAGGAAATTATTTCAGATTTATAGAAAAGGGGATAGTTGTCATATCTACAATCTAGACAATGAGAAGATCTCTTTATCAACAACTAATGATGCAAGGATGTTGTCAAATGCCTTGGATTAAATGAACCCAGCAGATGGTGTGATGGGATTATTGTATTTTTGGTTGAATAAGCTTTAGTGTTGAGGTGAAGCCTATTAATTTAATCTACTCACACACATATGATCACTAATGGATATGTAATTAAATGAAAATTTTGAAAGTTACAGGTTTTTCATATGTATTGAAAGCCATGAGGCTTGCATACAAGAAGCGGTGATGCATTAGCCCATCAAAATCAAATTGATATGAGTGATGTAACTATGACGTTTTAAAAATAGTCATAAATGCTCATAAGGCTTGACTAAGAAAGAATTGGGTAATGATTTATGAAACTCCCACTTGAAAGAATGATAGTTACAATAACTGAAAAGATTCAGGAATGAGGATATATAAATATGCATTAAGAAGACATTAGGAAGGTCCAAATATTTTACCCCCATTACACTTTGATGTAAAAGTGAGAATCGATTGAAGAGAGGATTGTTCTTACAATTTTTCTAATGTTATAAGAATTTCATTGTCTTTGAGCATATGAATGTGAATGTGATACTTGGTTTTTATGAGTGAGTCTTTGAGCTTTGATAGATGCCAAAATACTACTTCTCTTTGTGGATGCTATGTTTGATGGTGCTACATTCATTTCTTTAGAAATCAATGAAGTTGTAATTCAAATTGTTTGTTTAGTTGTTACTATTATCTCAATATTTGAGTTGCAATATTAGTAAGTCATCTTTTAAGTTTGCCACCTACACATTCGAGTTGATATTTTAAAAAGTTTTTATTTTTATTTTTATCATGCTTGTGTCATTTCTATGAACAAGTGCTAGTTTTTCTTTACTACTCTCTTGTTAAAAGTATACCCAATTCTTAACTTTAAAAAAATAAATCTAAAATATCAGATCTTATGAGGGAGTTGTACCTAAATCAAAATTCAAAGGAAGATCAACAATGAAATGGTGATCGCTCCAATTGTTTGTTGTTGATTCGTATTTATTTTGAGCAATATGGAGTCATACTAAATTAATCTTTAAAAAGATAAATCTACCAACCAACAATGTTTCAATTTTGTAGGAAGTATGAAAGGTGACCAAGGAAAGATAAAGTATGGGGTGATCCCACAATAGTGGTTTACAATTTTTGGCCAAACTGGACACTGAAATTATTATTTTTAACTAAATATTCACATTTGGGCACCTATAGCGGCTAAACCGTGAAGAATTTGAAGATGATGCAAACTAGAGTCTCGTCACATTTTGTCTGTAGATTCTAAAAATATTTTTTCAAAATTTTTGGAATCAAATTGCACTTCTTTTTCAATCTCCCACGAAAATTAATTTTTTTCAAAAACAACATTTTTAAAAGTGACGCACACCGTATAACGATAACTTTTTTCAATGAAGGATAAAATTATAATTATTTTGAATTTAGATTTGTAACTCTGATATCTAGTGCTTCCACTTTTAGTTAGACAATTTTTTATTGAATATTTTTATTTAATCAAGTTTCAAAGTCAAACCAATTACAATTCGACATAGTGCGATTATAACGATAACTTTTTTTTGTATATATCGAAATTCAGTTTTTTTTTTTTGTTGGATCAAGGACTTCAATATCTAGTGCACTCATATTTTTCAATTTTTTTTTTTGATAATCTGCTATTTTTCCACATGTGCAGAACAAAGACCTTCATTTTCGATGAAAAACCTATGTTTAATAAAACTAAAAAAACAAATACATAATAAAACCAAAACATATTAAAATTATATTCATTGGATAGCTTGTTTCGAGGATTACCTGATTCTAGTTGGGTTTTGAAGATTCATCCTCAACCCGAGCTCCGAAGTGCCAAAATTTAGGGTTTTTTGGTATCTCGGGGGGGATGAGGAATAAGGGGTTCGAATGAACCCCTAGGGGTTCGAGCGAACCTCTAAGGGTTCGCTTGAACTAGGGTTCATTCGAACCCCCCTTCTATAAGGGGTTTTGTTGCTTTTTTTGGCGGGAAAGCATTAAAAGGGTTCGACCGAACCCAGGTTCTAGTGAACCTCTAATGGGTTCGGTCGAACCAATAGGTTCGTACGAACCCCTAAAATCAAGTTTTTTTCCATGCATTCATTTTTTGTGATTTTTCCTTCCTCACTTCAATTGTAAACCACTGTTGTGGCTTCACCCTATGATTTCAAAGGCTATCACCTTCCTTCCTAAATGTTCTCTCCATATAATGAGATTGGAGCTATAGACCTCAAACATGTGAACATTGAAGAATTCTTGCAGGGAGTACATAGAGAAGATGGTACAACAAACCTGGTCCAAGACTCTGCAACTTTAGGATTGGTGGAAGAAAATTCTTTCCAAGTGTCAGTACAATCATCAAAGCTAGTATTAACATGCGCCCAAAATTATAAAAGGAAGCAAATAAATATATTTGTTCCATCAAGGGAAATCGGTTTAGATACTAGTTTTGATATGATTGAAAGAGTATTTGGCCTCCCAACTTATGCTAATTATGATGAAGTCAATATGGATAAATCTTTGTGATATTATGATAGAAGCAATAGGTAGGCCAAAGACCTAAAAAAAAACAATATCCTCCTTGTCCGTAGGAAGATTGCACAAAAGATGGCCAAAGTACAACACATAAGTGAATTCAAAGAGGATGCTAAAGATTCCATCGTTCTATTAAGCATTATACATGTATATCCATATGACAAAGAGTTTTATCGTTGGATGTGCTATGATATCTTGAAGATAGCAAATAGGAAAATAATTTACTAGGAGATAATTATAATTAGTGATAATCTACATGGATAGTTAAGTGAATATTGTAAACCACCAAGTTCTACATGACATCATACTTGGTGTAACTATTGGCTTACTAGGCTAATTTTCTAGGATTAAGGAGTGAGATCATTACAAATGGGAGAAACTAAAATGTACCATCATTATCCTCAACTGGAGTTCAAACAAAGAAAGAAGTGTTACTGCCTAGTTAATCATTACTTCATTTTTACAATAATTAAGGGCATAGAAAATGATTTTTCTAAATGGAAATTAGGAGAAGCAACTTTTGAGTTAAAGAACTGGGGGAATTGATACATCCAATTCAAAAAATTAACTTGCATTAGGGTAGTTGGTTTCCACAAACCACCTTATAAATTACCTAGGTACCCAAGTGAGAAAATAATTTGGTTATAACTCTATAGACAAACTGTAGAATTTCATAAGTTGATTGTAAATAAGCATAGATCAAGATATGTTTTTCCTATTAAAGTTGGAGTATATTCTTGTGACAACATGCAAATGACCAAAACTACAAAGATTGAAATGGGTCCTTTAACAATGGACCTGTTTGGAGATATGAGAGCCAAGTTTGATCCTATATATGGGGAAGATTGGTCTAGTCATAGGAGCATACTAAAAGCATGAGCCTACTCTAGAAGACCACTGGGACAACTATTTAGATGAACATGAGGTTAGAATTAAGGACTAATGTAGATTTTCCCTAGACATAATGAGGGTAGGAGATTTTGGTAAGGTACCTAATGAATTAGAAGAAGTGGAAAGGTATTTCATCCTACATATAATTTAAATTGAAGGAATCTTCAATCAACCACTTAATACAATTGATTGGAAAAATCCAAAAGATTCATCCATTGAAAATAGGGCTATAAACATAATTGTTGGGTCAAAGATATGTTGGAGGCAATATATATCCAATGCTTGAGTCATTTATCAAGACTCAAGAACAATGTAAGAAAATTGGAGAATCCTTCAATGTTGCAACTGGAAAAACAAAGGGTAAAGGAGAAACCGAAGAAGCTACCAAAAAGAGAAATAAGATTGAAGAGCCATTGGTCATTTAATTTGATGAAGATGAATAAAAACGGGAACATGTTTCTTGAGAACTAAGGATGAACCCTTATTTCCTCATCTTCCTCCATCTCCACCTCTAGTTCTTAGTCCACCAAAATCACCTCCTATCCCTTTGCCCCCCATTCTCCATCTCATGTTTCTCCTCCACCTCAGGTACCAATGTCTTCACTACCTCACTAGGAACACCTAGTTCAACTTGAGGAAGAGGGTAATAAAGTAGAAGAATTTCAAATTGAAGAGAATTGGAGTACATTAGTGCAAGGAGAATGTCCTCAAGGTGAAGTTCAAGCACAAAAATCACCACCCCATATGGAAGAAGTAAGGGCAGACCCTCCTCCTTCTCCTTCTTAACCATTGTTAACTTCACTAATCTAAACCATTGTGTGTTTGAGCTAACAGCTATTTTCATCATGCTACTAAACCATTGTTAACTTCAGTAAATTGTTCTCTTCTCTCAAAGAAATATCAATTTATTTGAGTTCTCTTTAAAAACTTCAACTATGAGCCTAAGTTATCTAAAGCACTAAGTTGCAGGTACATTAGTGTGCACAAAGCATAAATACAATATCTTCCTACAAGTTATTTGTCAATGCCCCAACCTAAATAGCTGATCAAATGATAGGATGTATAAAGTCGTTATTCATTTGGCACATGAAAGAATATAACTTATTATGATCTTTCTCAACTATTTTCTAATTCAAAGGGCGGACTACAACTATCAATGCCCAAGAGGATAATTTATTAAATGGACCACAAAAGTCATACGATCCTTGTTTCATAAAACTTCACAATTGAAGCTAGATATTTCTGACAAGACAAAATACTGGCATAACAAATACAGTTCATTAAGTAATACTTCAATCCTCCTATCAATGACTATAGTTTTTTTCATTGTACTCGTTCCAACGTGTACATATTGATAAATGACACAATCTTATGTGAAATTGTGCTTATTCTTGTAGCCTTTATGTATCTATATATAAACAAATCTTAACATACCTATCCTCAACTTTATCCTTATAAATGGGTACATATCCTAATACATTTTCCTAAACCTCACATTTATCATACATATTCATACACATACCTCCATATAGACAATAGTCACCTCGATCTTTTTGTTTGCCCACCTAGGGTCATTTTTGTGATCACTTACTTGACCTATTCTGCTTCAAATTTCAAAAACTCATATTTGACCAACTAACCCTCTTTATTTTTCCATCTTGAGTTAACTAACTACACATTTTGTAAAATTTGGATGCTATGTGCTAGTATTTAAAAAGTATTTACTAGCATTCATTACACATTTGTAGAATACACACATCCTCTAATTTCTAGGGAAGAAAAGAACAATCAATAGCAAAATATTTGGGTTTGGTGCAGTAAAAGGAATAACAAATTTATGTACCTTATTTAAGGAGGCTTATCTACTCTCTTCAATATTTTGTACTCCTTTTTGAGACTTGAATACATTTCCTTCTATTATAAAGGCAACCCTTTCTTTCAATCTTTAGATTAGTGATAGGGGCAAGGAGATGAAGGTTAATAAAAAATGAAAAGGAAAACATTGCATGGAGTCAAGTCTGAACTCAAAAAACAAATCCATGTTCTGAGACTTGACTCAAGATTTTAAACTTGGTCCTAAATAAAACGTAATATCAACATATAAACTGAAGCAAATTATCGCAAAGAAATCATATTTTTCAAGATTGAGATAAAACATATTAATGAATCTCTATCAATAACATACACTCTTCAATCAACAAACTAAATATCTTTATTTTCTATCCAACATAATCATCATTATTGATTACAATTATTTAGTTATATATTTCTAATAGATTAACCATAAACACTGAGTAATAATAATGTTATTCTTCATCCAAACATATATAAGACATGTTTTCCCATATCCCTTAGACATATATACCACGTACCTTAAGAGCAGAATGAAATGCAGTTCCTGGGATATTAATTGGTTGGGCTCTAAGTCCAGATAAGAGGTCTCTATACATCTTTTCCATACTTTCAACCATGGGGCTTCTCTGAAAGCTTAGGAATAAAGAGCATATGTTGCAAAACGCCAACTGCAATAGAAAACCAATAAGAGAATTCGTTTCCTTGCATGTTACTCTGTACAAACTACAAAGAACTATTAATTTTTTCCAGAACAAAAAAAAGTGAATACTTACAGATTTGATTTCATCATAAGCATGAATTTCGCCATTAACAGCCCAGTTTTCGAAGGTTTCCTTGAATACAGGCCGTAATTTGATAAATATATTTTGCAATGACTTGGGACTATTTATAGCTTCCAGTAAAGAGCGTCTCAAACGCTTGTGTTGATCTCCTTCCACCATGACGATTGACTGTTCTCCGAGCAGTTTAGGAGAGGGCCAACCTGCAACAAAACTGCCATCCTCTGTTCCTGTCCCCATCACAAATTTGTTGAACTCTGGAGAACATGTTATAATTGCAGGGTAGCTGAACAAATGGGTTCTATAAATCCCAGTATCTCCATATCTGCAAAACATAAGAAAATATGAATATGACTGAATTACAGCTGTAGTAAATAGTTTAGCTTAAAAAAAAATTAAGTTTTGATTTGTTTAGATAATTTATTTTTTAATCACACTAACGGATAGATCCTATTGAAAAAGAGAGTGTGATTGATTTCAGACAAATCAAAGCCTGACCATACTAAAATTTCTTTCATGGATTTTCTACTGTAATAAACTGATCTTAAATATCAGAAAGTTTAATGATAAGATACATTTATATGTAGATGAGATTTGAACAGAAAAATAGAGAAAAGATGGGAAAAATTACTTAGCAAATCTCTTCCATATGAAATCATCTGGTTTCCCAGTGAACTTGAAATGCCATAAAAAGCTCAGCAGCTGTCCAATAATAGGCCAGCCCATATCACCAGGAGGAAGCTTTCCTCCTGTATTGGACCTTAAAAGTGGGTAACAATACCACCAGTGATTAAAGGATCTGAGCAGCCATATAAGCAATGGGATTAATCCTAACAGAAATGCTGTAACCCATATTGTATCCATAGATGTAAGCTTATCTCTAATCTGGTGCCTCTCTGCTCAGACCTCATAGCATGTAAGATGCGCTGTTCTTTCACTTTATACAAGTTTTGTTTTGGCATTGTTCGATATGATGATTCCTATGATCATTATGGATATTCTCTTTCTATTTTTGTCGAGAAGACAAGTCAATGTTCTTGTTTTACACCCCAAATTTCTCTGTCTTAAATTTATTCATATGGTCTTAAAGGAAACGACGCGAGCTGTGATGCCAAATACATTCTGGCAAATAAAATAAAACAACTCTCTCCTAATGTAAGAGCTTAATATTCAATTTTAAATATTAGTATAATAGTAATAAATGTATTTTTTAATATATTTTTTATGTTTTTTTTTAGTGTATTTTTAGGTAAGTCTATGCAGGCAACTGATTGTACATTTGACTGTACTTATTAATTAATTGAAAATTAAAAATGAAGATATTTTTAATTTTCAATTAATTAATAAATACAGTTAAACGTGCAAACATGCAATACTTGTCTGCATAGACAGTACCGTATTTTTACGCGAAGGGTTCCCTTATATGAAGTATCTTCACCTAAATCTTCAAATCAATGACTATCCTAGCATCCGTATCAATGCAAGACAATTGGACGGATCTTAGCCGTTCGTCATTTTTTTGCCACTTTTTCAGTTGTTTTTCATCGTTTTTTCCACTTTCCCTACCGTTTTGTTTTCCGCTCCTCCAAACTCTGCTCAGTTTTACTTGCCAATGTTCACTTCTCCAATCTCGCCAAGACTGAAAATAAGGTTTGGACGAGGGTTTTAGAGTATGTTTATTAAAATGAAAATTACGGCAAAGATCCTAATAATAATAATGAGCACATTTAAGTTTTAGCATTATGACATCTTTTACCCTAGGTAGTTAAGTATTTATTTGTATAATTAATATTTATATAATAAAAACACATTATTATAATTAATAATTAAGAATTAAGAATATTTTTATGCATAAAAGTCAATTAAGAAAAAATTGGGCTATTTTTTTCATACAAATTATTAAATATAAACTATTAAATATAATATAATTTGTAATGAATTATTATTATTATTATTATAATATTTTATATTTCAATTTAATTTATATAAAATTAATTATTTAACATATTTTTTAAATAATATTTTATTTATTACAAAATTATTATTTTTATTGAAATATTAAATATTTATTTATATGTTATTTATTTATGTATTTATTTTATATCTAAAATTATATGTATTATTTTATATTTTATAAATTATTAAATATAATATAATATGTCATGAATTTATTTCATTATTATATTTTATATAATGTAAATTATTAAATATTTAAATATATATATATTTATATATTAAGTTTATTATTATTTTTTTATTAAAATATTATATATTACATATTTATATATGTTATTTAATTATGTATTTATTTTACATATAAAATTATATAATTTTAATTATATTAATTATCTTAAACATAATATAATATGGAATGAATAATATATCTAATATACGTTTAATTCTTTAGCTGGAATGTTAGGGGGTTGGAGTTACAGTATAGAAAATATGTGGTTAGGGCTTTCTATTGAAATAATCCTCATATGCACCTTCTTTGTTTACAAGAAATCAAAGTTGTTGGGTTTCAAGCAGAGCATGTCCTTAAATTCATTTGGCATGATGTAAAAGTCTTGTCCACAGTACATGACAGAGGTAAAGGAAGAGTTGCAATTCTTGTTCATCCTAAATGGGCGAATAAGATTTCCTCCTTGGGTACTTCTCACTGTAATAGAGTTGTTTGGATGGTTCTTGCTAGTGGGCAGAAGTCTTGGGGCATCTGCACCCTCTATGCCCCTAATAATTATAGAGAAAGATCTGGATTGTGGAATTGGATGTCATCCTACCTTCCCAATTTTCCATGGTTGTGTGTGGGGGATTTTAATATGATTAAGAACAAATTTGATAAAAAAAAGGGGGTATTGAATCTCTATGGAAAGGCAATGAACTCTTTTTGGGCTAAGATGAAAAGGACCTTAAATATTGTGGATCCCCTTGAGAGGGGTAGAAGAACCTCTAACTCTATTTGGTACACATGGTGTAATAATCAGGCTTGAAACAAAAGGATCTACTGTAGATTGGATCGATTCTATGGTAATAAGGAATCCATCTCTTTCCCTAGTGATTTTGGTGGTGCTATGGTGTCTGTTCTTCTAGCCTCTATGTCAAATTGATCACTCTCCTATTGAAGCCAAAAATTTCTTTGGAGACACCCAAGGTAATCCACCTCTGAGAAAAATCTCAAACTTTAAGCTAAATGCCTCCCTTCTTCAAGACCAGGATTGTATGGATGGTATTAAAATTGTTACCCTGATCTCTAAGGCCTTGAATAGGGGGCTCAACCCTATACAAAGATGGGAGATGCTTGTCTCTTCTTGGAGAATTTTTTTTGGCAGTATTGGCAAGAAAAGGTCCTTAGACATGAATAAATTGGATAATCTACTTCAGGAGAAGCTATTGTCCCTTGAAGGGAAACTTCAAGATTCTTCACCTAACCCTCTTGTAGAAGCCATGATGATCAGGACAAAGTCTTTGTTGATGAAATTACAAAAATATAGGTTCCAAGGCCAAAGAGTTAGAGCCAAAATGAACTAGCTCTACGAGGGTGATAGAGGATCTAAATATTTTTTCAACTTGGTTAAGCAGAAAAAAATTAGAGATGCTATTGGACCTATAGAGGATAATGGGGTAACCTTTGACAACTTCGACTTTATGAAACAAGCTTTTTTTTCTTTCTATCAAAACCTCTTCTCTTTTGAAGCTGATGATAAGGCTAAGGAGGCTAGGTACTTTTGCTCTAAGATTGTCCCAAAATTAGTTAGTAGTGAAGAGGCTTATGCTCTTAACCAAGATATTTCAAAGGAAGAAATTGAGAACACTATTAGATCTCACTAGCTAATGGGAAATCTCTAGGGGGGTCTTCTGACTGCAGAATTCTACAAAGCAAATATTGATTGGATTGTTTCTGAATTGTTAGATGTGTACAACTTTTCCTTCTAGAATATGTCCTTAGGTGCCAATATGAATAGGAGAATAATTAAGCTAATTCCTAATGAGGGTGAAAAAGCTCTGGTGAGAAACTAGAGACCAATAACCTTGCTAAATGTGTCTTATAATATTCTTTCCAAAACACTTGCTAGAACACTTGCGGGAGTATTGAATAAAATTGTTTCTCCATCCCAAACTGGGTTTATTCCGGGTAGATATATATTAGAGAATCTGATCACCAGTTGGGAAGGGATGGACTGGGTAAAGGCTGACAATAAAAATGTTGCAATGGTCCTCTTAGACTTTGAGAAAGCCTATGACATAATAGAATGGCCATTTGTATTACAGATGTTAAAGGCTTTTGGGTTTCCAGAAATTTTTTGTAGGTGGATCAAGATTTTATTCAATGATGCTTCTACCCAAGTGGATTTTAATGGAAAATTTATTGATCCCATCTTGCTTCAGAGTTCCATCCATCAGGGATGTCCTATTTCCCTTGCCCTATTTATTATTGTTGTTGATTCCATGCATTATATCCTCATAACTAATTTGATTTCTCCTCCCATTCATGGTATCAAGCTTCCTAATGGTGACCCTCTTCTAAATGCTCAATTTGCTAATGACACTACCCTTTTCCTTGAACTTTCTGAGGATAATTTTGACATCACTCTCAAAAGACTTGAAATTTTTTTGTATTGCTTCTGGCTCCAAGATCTCTCCTCATAAATCTTTTGTCATTGGGTGGATGCTGGACCCTCCAAGTTGGTTGTCTACCAAAAATTGGCAGTGGGTTAGACCTCATAAGATTGTCAAATATCTAGGTATTCACTTTTTTGTCTCTTCTTCCCTTAAAAATATGTGGGAATGGTTGTTTATGAAAATTGAAAAAAAGCATACTAAATGGCAAACCCAATCGTTGTCCCTTGCTAGTAGAATTGTTCAGAAAGTTCTTGCATCTCATGTTGTCTACCATTCCTCAGCTTGGTTATTTGCTAATGTTTAGTTCAATAAATTGCAAAAAAAATTAAGAGACTATCTTTGGTCTGATGGTAAGGGTTCAAAAAAATGACATAATGTGAAATGGGAATGATGTTGCCTTCCCAAAGAAATGGGAGGCTTAGGCCTTAAATATTTGAGATTGTTGGGCCTAGCATTGGCGGCCAAATGGATTCTCCAATCTATTATAGGGAATGAGCCATGGAAAATTTTGATCATAAATAATTTAAGTCTGTCTAAGCTGAAAAAAGGTAAGCAATGATCCAATTTGAATTTGTAGGATCTCCTCTTTTCTCCAATTGAGATTAAAGTCTTTGGGTCCCCGATATTTGCCACTTTGTGGAAGGCATGGGTTGAAGTGAGGAAGTTAATTGTGAACTATAATGTCCCCATTTTTGTAGCCATCTTAGTGTAATTTCTTAGCCTTTATTCTCCGAAGGCTAAGTAGAGAAATAAGGAAGAAATTAATTAAGTTAATTATTTATTAAGTCATCAAACAAATTAAAAATTAAAAGGTGACTTATATTTAATTAATTTAATTAAGTGACTCAATAAATTATTATATTATAAAGTCACTAAAATAAAATTAAAGCTCATATTGTGGAAGCTTCTAGATGACCGCCCTAAACTTGGTGAGAAAAGTATAAGTAGGTGGGGGGGAGGGTAGTTGCCATAGTTTCTTTATGTTGATATTTGATACTTGATTTTGTATGCTTGTTGTGGAGAAGCCTTGGGTTTCTGTAGAATACATTTGAGGTCTTTAGGTATGAAGTATCCCATTGATTTGCATAACTGAGGTAGTGAAACTATCTACATAAGGGTTGCAACTGTTGGAGGAGATATCTCAATCTTCTTACCATTACCAAATTTGTGGCCAAAGGAAATTTTTGGAGAAGTTCAATTTAGGGTTGATGGAAGTTCATTTTGTTGATAGAAGACATCATTCTCATCTTCTCTAAGGGACAATTTTGCATCATATAATATTCTGATATAATTCTCAGTTATCATAGCAGCTTGTTGGGAAGCCACAAATTCATTCAAGGATGTCTTAATGTGCATCAATTTTTCCTTCTAGTTGGAGCACTCCATCCATGGGGTCAATTCAATGAAGATTGGTACTTGTTGGAAGTCTAAGAGGCTGAAATTTATTTATTATGGACATTTATATCAGAAGGGGTGGTTGATTGAGGATATTGAATTAGCTTGAGGGAGGACTATTTTGAATTGGTATTGGTTGCTACATCATCTCCTATCAAGGGCACTTCTTGTAATCAGGTTCCTCTTGTGTTTGAAGTAGTTTTACATTATCAAATCAGTTTTAGAAGTTGTTGTTGTAGGTGTGCTTTCTATATCAGATTGGCATTGTATTTGAGTTTCACTATGAAGCCAAGAGTCTTGGCTAATTTACATTAGTATTGTTCTTGAGAAGCATTCAATAAAAGAGGGTTAAGCTACATGAAAATTGTGTGATGTAATACTTATATTGTTTAGCTCTTGATTATCATATGAGTATGTATGCCAAGTGTTTGTAAAAATGCTACTTGGTTGTAGGTGCGCATTTCTTATGTAGATGCCCATGTATTTGCATTCAAAAAGATAAAAAGAATTGCATTATCATCTTAGATCTTAGCCTAGACATTGTAGAGTAAATTTGCAAGCATTTAAACCTATTAGAGACCATTTGAAGACAAGCAAGCAAACTGAAAAATATAGAAACAACAAGTTAAAGGGGTTGTTGGAGAAGTGTTTGACAATATTCCTTGGACCCTTAATTCAACAAATTAGGGTCAGATTTTGCAAGGATATTACAATGGTTTTAGAAGTGTGAGCATTGTCATTTTGGTCTATCCCTCTCCTTTAGGTGAAAAATCCTAAAGTGTTAGAATGTCATAGCAACCAAGATCTTTGTTTTGCATTTTGGGAACCCTGAAGATATTCCTTGAAGGAAAATTTAGATTAGAAGTATCAAGGGATATTACAGTGGTATTAGAGCTTTGATCCTGCCATCCTGGAGGGTTAAAATATTTTCATGTAGCCACAAGAAGTTGGGCCACATAGATATTATACCCGTGAAAGAGCAAGACAACAAATAAATTATATTGCAGATATACAACAGGCCACAATGAGAGATAGAGGAAATGGTAGTCCACCTAGAAATGGAGGGAGAAATGGGGAACACAATGAGGAATCGAAGGACCATCAACTTTTAAGACACTTGGCAGCTATGAAGGAACAGGTTGCAATGGTTGTATATGCACTAATGACATAGTTACAACAAATGAACACTCAAGGGAGACAAAAACATGATCTTGATGATAACAAGAGTGTGGTTGGAACACCTAGAACACAACGAGCAAACTCTCATACTATAGATAGACCGAAACATCCTAATTTCTTGAGAAATGAAGGGGAAGAGGAAAATGCAGAAGAAGAGGTTGAGCCTTGACATTTGCTGATAATCTTATGGTAGCAAATGATGAATGGGATTTGCTGACACCTAAGGTTAGAGAAAACATTAGTTTTGAAAGGTTTCTAAGCCAAAGAAGAGAGCACTATAGGGAAAGACATAATCGTAGGCCAAGGGGCCAAAAAAAATAACTCAAACAGGCTACCAACAAACTCACATTGCCTACCTTTGATGGCAGTGGGAAAATGACAACTCAATCACGGTTACACAAGTTAGATACATTTTTTAAACTTCAACCCATGACAGAGGAAGATGCAAGTAAGTATGCCACTTTACATTTGGAGGGAGTAGCACATGAATGGTGGTATCATGGGATGGTCACACTACAACATAGCAGCATTACTTTATATCAGGAGCTCGTTGACAGGCTAGTTGAGCATTTTGATAAAAAGGAACCAGAGTCATACTTTCAAGACTTGGCTCAACTCAAATAGGTTGGAATTTTGGACAACTACATTAGTGAATTTTAGAATATTTTAGTCATGGTTCCTAATATATCCAAGCGAAGAATTGTGTTGCTATTCATTGAAGGCTTATATGAACCATTGAGAGGGTGGATAAAAGCATTTGACCCACCAAACTTGCAAGAAGCAATGAAAAAGGAAAGGAATATGGAACTTGTAGCCCCACAAAGAAATTTCTCATCAAAGGGATCTTCTTCATGCAAGGACAACAAATCATTCTCCAAGAAGAAGAAGGAAAAACGTGATGAAAAGTGGAAGTCAACAACACCCATGGATATGGAGACACTTAATGATTTGTGCAAGAAGAAGTTGTGCTTCTATTGCAAAGGGCCTTACGACGCATACCATGTTTTCCCTTTGAGACCTAAGGGAAAGGAAAATAAGACAATGTGGGCTTTCTATGAGGATTCTGAATCTGAAAAATTAGACCAACAAAGTGATCATGAGGGATCTGATGCAAAACATGAGCTAGAGAAGGAAAAAGAAGAGAGTGAAGCAGAGGTGAAGCTTCAAGAGGCACATCTCACTAGTATTCAATGTGAAGGATCATTCAAGATACGAAGAGTCTTGGTTGGATAGAGGATCATCACTCTACTTGATACTAGTGCCACACATAATTTCATTGATGCTAGATTGGTTGAGAGATGTGGGATTTGCACTGAGGATTTTGAAGGCATAAGGGTTAAGTTTGTTGATGGATACACTCTTAAGTGTGATAGGATGATTCTGGATCTTCGCATGTGTTTGAACAACTTTAAATTCAAGACATATTTTTATGTGGTCAACATGGGAGATGCTAATATGGTGTTAGGAATGAAGTGGTTACATGACATAGGTGAGTTCACCCTTAACCTTCAGGAGATGGAGATGATATTTAATGTGGATGGGAGGACTCATGTGCTTAAGGCCATCAAAGATACCAATTGTAGGATGATATCATTCAAGAGGATGGAGAGACTTATGTGGCATGACATGGTTGAGTGGGAGGCAAAGTGTGTTTTGATGCCAACACAAGGAGAACAATAGAAACCAATCTACCATCTGGATATTCAGGAGTTGAGAATTAAGCACGAGAAGGTATTTAGTGATATTCCACCTGGTAGGCCTCTAGACAAAGGGATCAAACACATAATTGAGTTGGAGGAGGGCACCGAGCCCATGATCGTCACACCTTATAGGTACCTAAGTGGATTAAGGATGAAATAGAAAAAAATATTAAGGAGCTACTAGCTATGGGACACATTAGGCCTAGTAAGTCACTGGATTTGCTTTATCTATTGTTTTGGTTAAGAAAAGGGATGGTACCTTGCAGATGTGCATTGATTAGAGGTTGTTGAATAAGAGGAAAATAAAAAATAGGTATCCTATTCCTAGGATTGATGAGCTGATAGATGAGTTGCATGGTGCTCATTATTTTTCAAAAATAGACTTGAGATCAAGGTATCATCAGATTCATGTTAAGGAGTGGGATATTGAGAAGACAACATTCTGTTGTCATTGTGGGCACTTTGATTTTGTGGTTATGCCATTTGGGCTAACCAATGCACCTGCTACTTTTCAATCTACTATGAATAGAGTCTTCCAGTTGCAGTTGAGATGGTTTGTGTTGGTCTTCTTTGATGAAATTTTGGTCTACAACAAAACATGGGAGGAGCATATTACCCATCTAGATACAATATTGGGTATTCTTGACAGGGAGTCCTTGTATGCCAAGGAATCCAAGTGTGATTTGGGCATGAAAAAGTTTCATTTGGGGCAAATTATCAGTGTAGAGGGAGTGCGTATGGATCCTGACAAGGTCAGGGCTATTATTGAGTGGCCTACACCTGAGAGCCTTACACAACTTAGATGATTTTTGGGCTTATGTGGCTTTTACTGCAGATTCGCTAGTGGATATTCACAACATGCAACACCACTTACGGATTTGACCAAGAAAGGGGCATTCATTTGGACTTCAGAAGCACAAGATTTTTTTGAGAAGTTTAAGAAGCTAATGACTACTTGCCTAGTTCTTGCATTGCCAGATTTCACCAGACCCTTTGAGCTACAGTGTGATGCATCTGATGAAGGGATTGGTGCAATCCTTATGCAAAAAAAAACATTTGATAGATTTTGAGAGTAGGAAGTTACAGGGTCCAAAGAAGAGCTATAGTATCTATGATAATGAGATTTTAGCCATTATGCATGCATTGGCCAAATTCAGGTAGTACCTTGTGGGCAACAATTTTTGTGTTAAAAAAAATCATAATAGCCTGAGGCATTTCCTAGGACAGCGGGACCTCAACAATCATCAGTGAAAGTGGGTGAGAAAATTGCAATCATATGACTTTGATATTGCCTATGTCAAGGGGACTCAGAATGTAGTTGTTGATGCTTTGTCTCTCCGTCCACATTTGAGCTCTATGGTGGAGATTTCAGAGGATTGTAAACACTTGATTGTGGAAGAATATTCCAAGGACTCATGGGCTTCTAGCATTGTTGAGGGGTCGATACAGGACAATAGGTATTCGGTTGTAAATGATCTTATCATTTACAAAGGGAAGATCTTTTTGACCCAAGGATCAGAGATGAAGAGCACAGTGATGAGGTCCTTTCATGATACACCTATGGTAGGGCATCCTGGGTATTTCAAGACTTACAAGCAGATTTGGGAGCACTTTACTTGGAAAGCGCTCAAGTCAGATGTTCTTCGGTATGTTAGAGAATGTTTTGTTTGCCAGCAGAATAAATAGGAACACACATACCCAGTAGGCTTACTACAACCACTTCCAATTCCTGACAGGAAATGGGAATGTTTATTGATGGATTTCATTATAGGCTTACTGAAAGCCCAAGGTAGAGATTGTATCTATGTAGTGGTTGATTGTTTGAAGAAGTATGCACATTTCTTTCTGATCACAACTACATATTTAGCTACTCATGTAGCAAAGTTATTCTTCCGTGAGATATTCAAATTGAATGGGTTACCACGGAGCATTGTTAGTGATAGGGACAGTTGGTTCTTGAGTCATTTTTGGTAGGATCTCTTCAGATTATGTGGGATCGTACTTACTTCGAGCACCAGATACCACCCGCAGACGGATGGCCAGACAAAGATTGTTAACAAGTGGGTGGAGAGATATCTTAGGAACTACATTTCAAGGTAGTAGAAGGGTTGGGTTAAGTGGATTTACCTTTGTGAATATTTCTATAATACCACTTACCATATTTTGATTCAGATGACACCATTTATGGCATTGTATGGTTATGAGGCGTGTAGCTTTCTTGACTTACTGTTGAGTGATAGTAGAGTTCCTAGTGCTTGGGATCTGTTGCAGGAGAACTAGGATATTATGAGGGCTCTTTGTGAGAATATACAAAAGGCACAAAATCAACAAAAATAGAATGCTAATCAGAATAGAGTAGAGTGTTCATTTGAGGTAGGGGATATGGTGTATTTGATGTTGCAACCCTATCGACAGTCCAGTCTCAAGAAGAGTGGTATAGAGAAGCTTAAGCCATGCTACTATGGGCCTTTCAAGATCATCAGGTGGGTTGGAGAGGTGGCTTATGAGTTGGAGTTACCAGCAGATAGCAGGGTGCATAATGTGTTTCAAGTGTCATGCCTGAAGAAGGCGTTAGGACATCGTGTTGTTCCTTCCACCACTTTACCACCCCTCGATGATGAGGGAAAGTTAATTTTGGTACCTGAGGCCATCTTGGATGTTAGAGAGAGATAGTTACAGAGATGTGTCATAAGGGAGTATTTGGTTAAATGGAAGGACTTCCCTGTTGAAGATGCTACTTGAGAAAGTGAGGAGATTCTACAAAATCCAAAGTTGAAATTGCTTGGGGACAAGCAATTTCAGGAAGGGTGGACTGTAATATCACCATTTCCATAGCCATCTCAGTGTAATTTCTTAGCCTTTATTCTCCGAAGGCTAAGTGGAGAAATAAGGGATAAATTAATTAAGTTAATTATTTATTAAGTCATCAAATAAATTAGAAATTAAAAGGTGACTTATATTTAATTAATTTAATTAAGTGACTAAATAAATTATTATATTATAAATTCACTAAAATAAAATTAAAGAGTATTGTGGAAGCTTCTAGATGGCCGCCCTAAACTTGGTGAGAAAAGTATAAGTAGGGGGGGTTCCATTGTTTCTTTATGCTAGATATTTGATACTTGATTTTGTATGCTTGTTGTGGAGAAGCCTTGGATTTCTGCATAATAGATTTGAGGTCTTTGGGTATGAAGTATCCCTTTGATTTGCATAACTAAGGTAGTGAAACTATATACTAAAGGGTTGCAGCTGTTGGAGGAGATATTTGAGTCTTCTCACCATTGCAAAATTTATGGCCAAAGGCCAATTTTGGAGAAGTTTGATTTATGGTTGATGGAAGTTCATTTTTCTGGTTGAAGACATCATTCTCATCTTCTCTAAGGGATGATTTTTCATCATATAATATTTTGATATAATTTTTAGTTATCATAGTAGCTTGCTGGGAAGCCATGAATTCATTCAAGGAGGTCTCAATGTGCATCGATTTTTCCTTCTATTTGGAGTGCTCCATTCATGGGGTCAATTCATTGAAGATTGGTGCTTGTTGGAATTCTAAGAGGATAAAATTTATTTATTATGGACATTTATATCAAAAATAGGGGCGGCTGATTAAGGATATCAAAATAGCTTAAGGGAGGACTATTTTAAATTGGTATTGGTTGCTACATCATCTCCTATCAAGGGTGCTTCTTGTAATCAGGTTCCTCTTGTGTTTGAAGTAGTTTTACATTATCAAATAAGTTTTAGAAGTTGTTGTTGTAGGTGTGCTTTCTATATCAGATTGGCACTGTATTTGAGTTTTATTATGAAGCCAAGAGTCTTGGATAATTTACATTAGTATTGTTCTTGAGAAGCATTCAATAAAAGAGGGTTAAGCTGCATGAAAATTGTGTGATGTAATTCTTATATTGTTTATCTCTTGATTATCATATGAGTATGTATGCTAAGTGTTTGTAAAAATGCTACTTGGCTATAGGTGCACATTTCTTATGTAGATGCTCATGTATTTGCATTCAAAAAGATAAAAAGAATTGTATTATCATCTTAGATATTATCCTAGACATTGTAGAGTAAATTTTCAAGCATTTATACCTATTAGAGACCATTTGAAGACAAGCAAGCAAATTGAAAAATAAAAAAACAAGTTAAAGGGGTTGTTGGAGAAGTGTTTGACAATATTCCTTGGACCCTTAATTCAACAAATTAGGGTCATATTTTGCAAGGATATTACAGTGGTTTCAGAAGTGTGAGCATTGTCATTTTGGTCTATCCCTCTCCTTTAAGTGGAAAACCCTAAAGTGTGAGAAGGTCATAGTAACCAAGATTTTTGTTTCACATTTTGGTAACCCTGATGATATTCCTTGAAGGCAAGTTTAGATCAAAAGAAGCAAGGGATATTACATGAACGGGGAGGCCTTTGGGTTTGTTAGGGTTATAAGGTAGATATCTAACAATTAAATGCAGATTCGATCAATAAACAGAGAAATGAAACACAAAAAAATTAAAACACAAAGAATTTAATGTGGTTCACCCAATCAAGGCTACATCCACAAAACTGTAGCCATCCAATGATTTTATTATCTAGTGCAAAACTTATTACAATCTCATGAATAATCGCCTTTTTCACCATACTATAACTCCCATCCCAACCCCTTATAACAAGCTTAGAAGCTTCCAGATTAGGGTTCTACAAAGTAGGTTTTTTTTTTTGGCGATTTTTCCTTTTTCGGTGACGATGTGAAAAAATAGGAGAAATTTTTTTTCTCAGGGGCTGCTGCCCACTAACCCTCACCCAAGGCCTGGCCCGACCTCAAACCCCAGTGAGGATACATGAAGAGTGTATAGTATAGCATGATCAATTGCCACATACCAATAGGGTTTGCTCCAAATTTTTGTGTTGGCAGTAGATCTATCTAGTGGAATATTAAGTGTAATGGGAAGCCTCTAGCTTTAACATATGGTTGTTCAACTAAACTTTGGCGTCAAATGGGGGTGGATTCTTTCCAGGACATTCTGAAGGATGACAAATTGAAAACTTGGGATTAGCTGGTTTTAGAATTGGGGTGCTCTCCCTCTCAAAGGAAAACATACTCAATGATTTGCAATGGTCTCGACAATGGGTTCCCTGGTAATATTGTAAAGGATTTAGAAAAACTTGATCAGGTTCATTAGAAAGATGGATCCAAACTCTTTGATACCTCGGTCAATAAAATGTATAAGATGTTGTCTAGTTCAGGGGAGATCTTTTGTTGGCTTAACCAATCTTGGAACCTAGACTGGTCTAGTAATAAATGGTCTTTCATTCTTTCCCACATCTGGAAAAACTCCAAGGAACCCAAAAAAGCTTGTTTTAGATGGCAATTAATTTTAAAAACACTTGTTGTTGGTTTTGTGTTGAGTCATTATGGTCTAGCTGCTAAAGTCTATGAATATTGTGATCAACCTGAGTCATTTGAGCACCTTTTTTTTACTTGTAAATTTGTGTTGGCTCTTTGGAAATTATTTATTGAACATCCTATTGTTTGGAATGGAAACATTGGCTTTTCTTGGTATGAAATTCTAGCTGGTTATGTGGATAAGCTTAGAATGGAATTGAATACCTTCTGGTTTTTTTTATCAAATGATATTTTTTGGTTTCTTTGGAAGAAGAAGAATGATGAGATATTCGAGGGAAAAAGGAGGCTTCTTACTAATTTTAATAGTAAATTCACTTTCCTTATGATTTTGTTTCAGGTTTTTGTTGTGTTAGACATTCCTAAAGACCATTTCATGATTCTATTGAAGTAAAGTGTTACAATGGTGTACAAAATAGGGATACAATCAGTTCATTTTTTCCCAAATGGAAGGAACAATCTTAACCAGGATGAGCTAGACTTGCTACACAAATTCATGGAGGAGAAGAAAGGAACACTACCTGATCTAGTGAAGATGAACTAGAAGAAAAAACTACCCAAGTTTGAGCCAAAGGATAGTGGACCAAGAACAATTGAGCCCCCCTTGGGAACTTATGACTACAATGAGGTAGAGTGTAGCAACAATATAATTGGAGCATGGGAATAATATTGGATCTATTTTTTTTTTGGTTCAGACCGTTCATTTTTAGCTCTTAGTATGCAGCTGTATTTTGTTTCCTTTTGAACTTTTAATACTTTAAAAGTATATGATATGGGGCTTCTACCCCTTATAATGTATCCTATTTTGGTTAAATTTCTTCAATAGAAAAAAAATATACTTTTAATTTAGAAATTGAGAGAGGTAGAGATGAAGAGAAAGTAGAAAGGGGAGAGAATAAGAGGGAGGGACACACTCCTTGTTTCTCCCTCCCTATCTCTATCTCTATATCTCTCTCACTCATACGCACACACACACACACACTCCTTGTTTCCCCCTTGCTATCTCTATCTCTATATCTCTCACTCACACACAAACACTTCCTATTTCTCCCTCCCTATATCTATTTTTATCTCTCTATATCTTTGCCCTCTCTCTCCCTCTCTATTACTTGTCTCTATCACCTTGTTTATTTCTCATGCCCCTATCTCCATCTTTCTATCTCTCCCTCTCTATCTCTACCTATATCTCATCTTCATCTCTCCCTCTCTCTCTTATTCACTCCATCTCTCCCTCCATCTCTCTTACTCACTCTCTCTATATATCCCTCTCTCTATCTCCCCCCCTCTCCCTATCACTCCCTCTTTTTATATCTCTCTACTTCTCTCTCCATATATCCCCATATTTATTCTTCTATCTCTCCATCTCTCTCTACCCCTATATCTCCCCCTCTCCATCTCCATCTCCATCTCCATCTCCATCTCCATCTTTATCTTCCACTCTATATATATCTCCTATCTCTATCTCCTTACCCCCTCTCTCTCTTGTTCTTTCCCCCTCTATCTCTCCCTCTTTTTATCCCTCTCTCCCTCTCTCCCTATTGCAAACATAACATGAGCCTCTTGGTAATGGAGCCTTTACCTTCCTAATTATCTATATCTCTCCATATTTCTTCTTTATCTCTCCTATCTCTATCTCATTATCTTTCCATATTTGTCTACCCCTATATCTATCCCTCTTTGTGCCTCTCTCTATATATCACTTCCTATTTCTATATTTATATTTTTCTCTCTCTCTTCGTCCCTCTATATGTATTTATCTCTTCCATCTCTATCTATCCCTCTCTCCTCCCTCTCCTTATCAATCTCCCTCTCCCTCTCCTTCTCTCCACATCCCTTCCCTTCTCCACCTCCATCTCCATCTCTATCCATATCTTCCTCTCTATCTCTATCTCCTTACCTCTCTCTCTCGCTCTTCCCCTATCTTTCTATCCCTTGTTACACCCCATCTCTCCCTCTCTCACTCTCCCTCCCTCCCTATTGCAAACATAAGGTGAGCTCGATTATCTTCTTGATTTAGAGGATTTGTTTCAGTCATGTTTAGATCCCTATAAATGGATTCATAGTCAATTTGAAATTATCACTTCTCCATTGAGACATTTGTTGAACAAGCATCATTTCCTAAACGGTCTACTAATTGACCTCATGTATTACACAAATATATCAAAAAAGATAGAGATAAAATCACATAAAGAGAGGGAGAGAAAGATAAAGAGAGATAGTGGAAGGAAAAAATATATGTAGCAGCAGATAATGAGAAACATAGAGATAGAGAGGGAGACAAAGAGATATAAATAGAGAGGTAGAGAGATAGAGAGATAAAGATGAATAGATAAAGATATAGGGAGGGTGATTGATATATCTCTCCCTATCACTCCCTATCTCTTTATATATCCCTTTACCTATGTCACTCCCTCTTCCCCCCTCTATTTATTAAGCTATCTCTCCCTCCCCCCCTCTCTCTCATTCTCTCCATCTCTCCCTCTATCTCTCCTACTCTATATCTCTAACTCTATCTCTCTCTCTCTTTATCTCCCTTTCACTCCTCTCTATCTCTTTCTATCCATATATTTCTCTACCTCTATCACTATCTCTCTCTCTCTCTCTCTCTCTTTCACTATCCCCCTATATCTCTCTATATCAACCTCATTCTATGTTTCTCTGTCTCCCTCTATATATATTGAGTTATATCTCCCTCTCCCCCATATTCTTCTCTCTCTCCCTCTCTCCCCCTCTTTTTTCTCTCCCTCTTCTACCTATCTCTCCCTCTCTACCCCTCTTCTCTTTCTTCCTCATTGACCTATCTCTCTCCCCTATTCCCTATATCTCCCTCCTCTACCTATCTCTCTCCCTTTCTCTCCCTCCCTCTCTCTATCTCCCCCCTCTCTCTATCTCTCCCCATCTCTCCCTCCCTCCCTATCCCCCTATCTATCTCTCTATCCCTACCTCTCTCTCCCTTTATCTTTCCATATATTTCTATCTCGCTCTTTCTCTTCCCATATATCTCTATCTCTCTCTACTTCTCTCTCCCTCTCTCTATCTCCCCTATTTATCTCTCATCTCCATCTATATTTATCTATCTCTAATTCTATTTGTTTGTTTATCTCTTTGTCTCACTCTCCCTCTCCTCCTCTCTCTATATCTCCTTATATCTCTGCCTCTCTCACTCTATATCACCATCTATACCTCTATATATCTCCCTCTCCCTATTCCTCTATATATCCCTATCTCATCCTCTCTATCTCTCCCTCTCTATCTTTGTCTTTATTCTTCTCTCTATCTATATCTCTCTATCTATTTCTCTCCCTCTTCCTCTCTCTCTCTATCTTCATCTCTACCTCTATTTTCTTCTCTTCCCTTTTATCTCTAGACATCACTATATCTCTCTACCCATCCATATCTCTCTCAATCCCTCTTATTATCTCTCTTTTCCTCTCTATCTCTATCTCTATCTCTATCTCTATCTCTATCTCTATCTCTCTATATCTCCATCTCTCTATATATCACTTCCTATCTCTATCTCTATCTTTCTCTCTCCCTCTCTATATATTTATCTCTTCCATCTCTATCTATCCATCTCTCCTCCCTCTCTTTATCTCTCCCTCTCCTCTCCATATCCCTCCTTCTCCATCTACATCTCCATCTCTATCTTCCTCTCTATCTCTATCACCTTACCCCTCTCTCTCTTTCTCTTCCCCATCCATCTCTCCCTCTTTCTATCCCTATCTCTCCCTACCTCTCTCCCTCTTTCTATCCCTATCTCTCCCTACCTCTCTCCCTCTCCTTATTGTAAACATAACAGGAGCCTATTGGTAATGAAGCCTAATTATCTTCTTGATTCAAAGGTCTTAGAACAATCATTTTTGAATCTTTGTAAGTGGATGCATAGTTGATTTGAAGCTATCACTTCTCTATTGAGACCTTTGTCGTACAAACAAAATCATTTTCTAAATGGCCTACCAATTGACCTCATGTACTACATAAATATATGAAAAGAATATGCCAAAATTTATCCTAATTGACCTTTCACACTTCTTCAATGTACCCATTGTACACTAAGGTGTGATTGCTAGTATAATTATAAATGACATAATTTTGTGTATAGTTGGATCTATTTATTTAGTTTTTCTTACATTTAGTCTTATTTTTATTTCTTATTCTTTTGTTTATATACATATGATCTTAGTTTAGTTAGTTTGTTTTCCTAATTTTTATTTTAATCCTATCCTATTAGAGATAGATCCAACTTAGGTACTAACCCGTGCATCATATTTAGTGGTGTGGAGTCTTCCTCATCCCAACAATCTTGATCCTTTTATTTTTTTTGTTATCTTAGAGGTGTCTCAAACTCAACATTGTGACCCTATTGTCGAGTTAGTCCAGGAAAGCCAAAACTAATCCTCTAGGTTGTGTGAACCTACCAATGGCCCCACACTATGCACACTTGGGAAAATTGAGGTTTGAACCAACGTTAGTTGTTAGTGTCTTTCAATGGCTCAACCAATCGATCTACAACTTGGGGAAAAATTATTGATCCTTTTGATTGCAAATTAAAATCATATTTTAGCTCACTAGTCTCATTTTACACTTTGGTCCCAAGCCAACTATGCACAATTTTTTTAATTTGTTATTATGTTCAAGTATAAGAAGATAACAATTTATATCTTTAAATTCCAAGTATTTTGAAAGCATATACTTGCTTGTCTTCCATTTGTTTAAATGATCTTGAGACTAAATTTTTGGATGGATACATGGGGGTTTGAGATTAACTCTTGTATTAGAGGGTGAGAATTCATTAGCTTGCAAGTGAAATTCGTGATATAGGGTTGAGGTCAAATCAACTACATGGATAAATGAAATGTTTATAAGTGGTGGTTTGGGATACGTGCAAATGCATAAGACAAGGATTGATAAAAATAGATGGTGGAGGATACCTTGATTTGAGTGGAGGGTGGAGACAAAAAGGAAAAATTTCTTTTGTTGTAGGGGAGAGGGGCCCAAAGTAGGGCATGTAAACTTTGGAGGTCCACATGGTAGTCCACGTGGACCAAAAAAAAATAAAAATTTCCCACCATGTCACCCTACCACTTGTGCATTGGGCCTAATATATATTTTTTAAATTCGAGCACTTTGCTACCTACCAAGCACAATTTTGTCTGACCTGTCCAAAGCGGGCCCATTTTTCCCTCCACCCAAAAGTGGAGCCCATCCACATCCTTAATCAGTGAACACATCTACATACGTTGGATTAGACAGTTGTGTTTCCATGACAGCCTCGCCACCCTAAACAAAAGTTTAGAAAATTAATCGCTCGCCGCCTCCTTCGTTACCTCCATTGACCAACTTGCCTTACAAATCCCTTCACATTTACTCAGACTTTTAGGCACATAATTTGAAGATCAAGGTTCATTCAATGCTCCAAATTCTTGCATATCCCACTCACTCTCATTCCTTTTGTTTGTAAACATTCTCAAGAGTTCATTTGGTTTCACACTGATACTAGTTTGGCTCTCCATGCTTTATTGTTTGTCTCTTCACGCTTCTTTGTTCAGCTCTACACTCTCGAGAGCTCCCTTTCTCTTTTAGGTGAGGTTTCTAACCTCGCTCAGCCTGTACTAGTGTCTTCGAATACGATGGTATTCTGCTATGCACTTAATTTTTCACAAAATTTCATTGCAAAAATTTGTCTTTCAGAAAGATTAATAAAATGAAATGTGGGGAGGGTTTAACTGGTTTTATTTTCCTCTACACTCATCCATACACTCCTAATCTTTTTTTCTTCATTGCATGGTGTTTACTCTGCATCGTGCTTTTCATATTTGCTTCCTTATACAAAATATAAAATGGGTTTGACTAGTTTAAATGGTTTTTCATTACTAGTATACTTGTTTGATGAAATATGGAAAGGGTTTGAATGGTTTTCTACCATGCACTTGTATTCATGTGTTTGTCATTGCACAAACTTTAACTTTGTACATTGCTTTTTACATTTTTTTTGTTATTCCAAAATACGGAAATGGTTACAATATATTTTATTGTTACTATGAAATATTCATATGGTTTTAATGTTTATCATTTTGAGGGTTTTCGCCATGCACTTGCATTCGTGTCTTGCTCATTGCACATACTTTAACTTTGCAATTTTCTTATAATATTCTCATGTTATTCTGAAATATGAAAATGGTATGACTGGTTTCATTTCAAAGATATTCTACCATGCAATCTTATTATTCTGTTCTTCCATGCACAATAGTTTTTTCTGCGAAATGTTTTTTTTATTTGATTGTTACTAGCATACATGGAAAGGGTTTCACTAGTTCAAAATTACAAGGTTTTCTTCCATTCACTTGTATTCCTCTATTTGAAAATGCACAAACTTTAACTCTACAATTTTCCTTTAATATCTGTTTGTTATTCCCAAATATGAAAATGGATTCACTTGTTTTCATTTTGAAGATATTATGCCATGCAATTATATTATTTTGTTCTTATAAATGTATTTGTCTATATATATATATACATATTGTGCATGGAAGAACAAAATAATACATAGACATATTTCCATACATATACATATATACATATATATATATGTATATATATATATGTATATATATGTATATATATATATTCGTATATGTATATATATGTAATTTTTTATGTGATTGTTACTACGAAATATGTTCAGCTCTCCATGATTCATTGTTCGTCTCTGCACTCAAGAAATTCCCCTTTGTTTTTCAGTTGAGGTTTTCTACCTCACTATGTCTGTACCATTGTCTTTCATTTTGACAATGTTTAACCAATGGGTTCACTTGTTTTCATTTTGAAGTTATTCTGCCATGCAATTATATTATTAAGTTCTTATATATGTAATTGTCTATATATATATAATGTGTGTGTGTATATATATATATTCATATAATACATACATATACATACATACATATATATATGAATCTCTATTATGTCTATATAATAAGGTTGTTATTTTAGGGAAGTGCTATCTACAAGTATTGGAGAGAAGTGTGGAGAAAGAGGGGTCTATTATAGCAAAGTGCAGAGAATGTTGTTGCAGAAAAGTAATGCACTAAGCTTGAATGAGATGAACCAAACAAAAAGAAAGAATTCAGACCAAGTTTTACATTCAGGGTAAAACCCTTGATTGTATTCATGCTTTTTTTTGGTTTCCGCTCATTCAATCTGGTATATTGCATAAGAGGGATCGTGTTGCTGAGAAAGCAATAGATGTATATAATTATTTCCTTTCCCCACCCTAAACAACCAGTTTAGAGTAGTAATTGCTTGCCACCTCCTTCATTACCTCCATTGGTAACTTTCCTTACACATCCCTCTACACTTACTCAAAATTTCAAGCACATAATTCAAAGATCAAGGTTCATTCAATGCTCCAAATTCTCCCATATCCTGCTCATTGTCATTCCTTTTGTTTGCGTTTATTGTGGAATGTTCATTTGGTTACACACCCATACATGTTTGGCTCTCCACAACTCATTGTTGGGCTCTGCATGCTTCATTGTTCATCTCTGCACTCTCAAAATCTCCCTTTCTCTTTCAAGTGAGCTTTTTTACCTCACTAGGCCTTTACCAATTTCTATATATATTAAAACACACACACACACACACACACACACACACATATATATGAATACATATACATATACATATATATTTATATATGTATATGTATTCATATATATATGTATATGCATTCATATATATATATATATATATATATATATATATATATATATATATATATATATGTATATGCATTCATATATATATATATATATATATATATGTATATGTATTCATATATATATACATACATACATACATACATACATACATACATACATACAAATTCCAATCTCTTATATGATATGCATATGTTTTCCACGAATCTATAAATATTTTGGGTTTCACACTATGTTGTTCACATTGGGTTTTTCATTTAAACTCTTTATGCCATAGAATGCAAATATGTTGTATGTGATGTCAATGTTTGTCACAATAGCCTATAACTCAATATATGGGGTTTCAACTTACACTATTTATGAATGTCAAGACATTTTAGTTCAATTTTAGGGTTTTTTTATTCTATATGCCTAGGTTTATCACCCACCACCCTGTAACTCGGTATTTGGGGTTTCAACTTGTACTGTTTATGGATGTCAATGCATTTCAGTTCCATAGAATGTGATTGTCACACCCAATCTTCTTTAAGTTCTAAACATGTTGGTATATATATATATATATATATATATAACTATATATATAACTCATGTACAAATGTTCAATTTGATTGTTCAATTGGATTGTTCAATTTGATTATTCAATTACATTGTTAAAAGTTATTGTTCTATTGCATTCTTCAATTGGATTGTTCTATTGGATTGATCAATTGGAATGTTCAATTTTATTGTTCAATTGCATTATTCAATTGCATTGTTAAATTGCATTTTTCAATTGTATTGTTCAATTTCATTCTTCAATTTGATTGTTCAATTACATTTTTCAAAGTAATTATTCTAGATTGCATTGTTGATGAGGGCCACACCGCCCAAACCCATAGAAATCACAACAACAGATACCAACATAGAAGATGTGAGATAGGAAAATGACTCTCTTTCAATTATTTTCAAAAAATGAAATTACAAATTCAAAGATTACATGCTACAACCTCATGGGCTTGATTCATTACAACAAAATCAACTCTAAAATGAAAATCTACTATTCAGAGCCACAATCTGCACCATCAGGGCCACCTTCTACAACCCCCACTTAACCCTTTTTATTTTCCCCAATAACCACCCAAGAATGTTCTAGAAAGTTCAAGTTCAAATTTCCCCATTTTTTTTGGTGCCAAAAATCCCGCCATTTGATTTCTGGCCTAGGAAGAATTTTTTTATGAAATTCACTTTTTAGAGGACCAACTTCACAGGGCCATAACTTTTGATCCAGGTGTCCGATTTGCTATTATTGCATATCGTTGGAAAGCTCTCAATGAGCTCTACAACAAGTGATTTGATCGTAGGTCAGTTCAACCACTTTTTTAGTTGTTTTGGGGCCTCTAAAGTTTGATATCTAAATTTGAAGCTGCATTGGAGAAACCAACCATATTGGAAACATTCCTCCTAACACTAACTATTTCCTAATACAGAGAGCAACAACCATTACCAGCACCCATCACTCCAAAAACCGTTAGCAGCAACAAAGACTTTGAAATATGGAACCACACACTGACCAAAGGAGTGTTCAATCTTGAATGCTTGCAGTAGATAGTCCACCCCAACCACAAAAATTTTCTTGTGCTCCACTAAGGCCATCCCATGTAGGTCAAGGATAAAGGGGTAATACTTCACCACCTCCCCGGGCTTGTAAAAAGTCAGATAATCTTTGGGCACACTCGTCCCTAGAATGGTGACTGTGAGGACCTCCTCTAAGCCCACCGACCATTCTGTAACAAAGACCCGATGGATTAAAGCCTCCACATCCTTCTTTTTCATCCTTATCTCCAATAGGGCTTCCAGGAAATGAGAGGTGATGTGGGTTCCAACTCGTTTCGTCTCACCATTCAAAATAAATCCTTTGCCCAACACCATTTTCACTATGACCAGAATGAGTGAATCATATTTTTTCATTATCCTTTTGAGTCTCTACTCCATTACTTTGACATAGAACACCATCTCCCTCATCAAACTATCCAAGTTTATTGGTGTATCGGACTCAATGTTCGTTAGTGTTTTGATTGGAAGCTTCACAATAAACTTAGAACACTCACCCATTGTTCATAGAGAAATAAACGCTCTCTGAAATTCACAAGCCAAGGATGTGAAATGTAACACATGATAAGGAAAATATAGAAGTTTTTTGAAGGCAGCGGTCACTTCAATCATAAATGGAATTGTTAGAGAAAATTCCCACCATGCCACGAACTACCACTCCAACTCATCAAAATATTCATTTGCACAAACTTGTCTGATCAACAATCTCAAGAATGGAATCAAGATGATGGCACAAACAACCATATTGCAGGCTTTGTAAATTACCTTACTTTACCATCATTTCCCTGGCATAGAGACCTGAAATTCCATACAGAATCCCATCTCACCCATCCCATCTCAACATTGCTCTACCACCACAATGTACAACCCAAGTGGTACACTTTCCTGATTAGATTAATACCTGGCGTATAATACTGCCAACACGACAACAACCACGACCATGAACGCAATTCCAATGACTACTGTCTGGCCACCTCAATGTTATCCTTGATAGTTGTGGTCTTTCCACATCCTTGTTGTGGAGAGATGCCCACCCAACCACCCACACTAACACATGTTATTCTATTCTCTATTTCTTTTTGAATTTTCTCTATACAAGAGTTGGAAAAGTTAATTTTTATAATAAGGAATCCCTAATTATATTAGTAAACTCTTTCAAATTAAATTGATGGATTTCAAATATTCCAAATAACATTAAGGATTAACTCTTTCAATCATATTTAATTATACACAAATAATTAACATTATCATTTCTTTGGATTTTGTCCACATCTTTAATTATTCGGGAGCTATTGAAGGAGAGAAATAGATTAACATTGTAAGCCTCAACCATACCTATAAGATCATTCCTCAATAAATTGGAATATGGCATTATTGAAATTAGAAATAGTAGAACTACAAAGTAATAAACCAAAAACAAAAAAATTCATGGCAAGACTATGAGGTAACACCCATAAATGACATGAATTAGGAGCCCCACCTATTTATGGGGACAGTGCAGTGAATTCTATAAAAGAAAAGAAAAGTAAATAAATAAAATGGAAATCATCACCATGTGGTTGGGTCAAACTAAATGTTATTAAATTTTAGGAGATAATTTCAGTCAATTAGGGGTTGGTAATGTTATTCCCCACATACACACCCTACCTTTTTGCTTCATGAATCTCAAGACCCCCTCTATTCATTATCATTTCCTCTTATGTTCTTGTCATATTTTGTTCCTAGTAGTATTCATTTTAGGTTAGGTAAATTAGAGTTTTCATTTTATAAGTTTTAATGTTAGGGTTTTGTGTTGTTTTGTTTGTTCAAGTTTTAGGGTTTTTGTGTTGTTTTGGTCATTCAAGTTTATACCAAGATTTAGATTTCAAGACTCCTCGGTTTTACGTCTTCACCTTAAATTGACCTCCTAATAATAAATAAAACTTGAAAATTCCTAATATAAAATTAGACCAACTAAACACTTCATATTGAACTCCAAAATCTCAGTAGCAATCCCCTTTCTTCATTCCACAACCAAAAAGTGTGAGACTTTTCTAAATTCTCTGACCTTGAATTTTGCATAAAAAATTGTCTTAAAATTAAAGTTTGTGAGAAATTTTATTTTCACCATAAAAAAAATTAAAATATTAAAAATTAGAAAACTAAAAAAAATATAGAGAAAAAGAGATGAAGTTATTGATCTAACCAGAATTTAGAACCTAGGTTCCAAGTCCTAGATTCAACCTAACCCCATGACCCGCCATTGCAAACTAAGGTTCCTTATGAGATGTTGAGTCCCAATCGAAACTTGTAACCTATGTTCTACTCGACTTCAAAACCAATCCACCATTAAAAAATGGATTCAAAGCCCCAAGTCCCCAGGATCCAAGTTTCCCACCATTTTGGAACTCATGTGGTGCAACAAAGTGGTCCTAATGTTTCAAAAGCCTAAAACATGTCATGAAAAAAGCGAAGCAAGTAGAAGCTAGCTTTCTGGATCACTAAGCCGCTTTCGCTGGCTAGCAAGTTCTAGGTGTGCTCTAAACTTCTGGAAGCAACTCATGTTTACTACTCTTTGTGTTGGGCCCCTTCCAAGGCCTCATACACAAAGCTTGAAAAGCTACTTAGGGACTTCCTTTGGGCCTCTTTAGAGACACACAAATTGTTTCACCTTGTTGCCTAGGAGTTCTCTTGTCTCCCCAGAGAGTCTGGTGGGATTGGCATTCTGGCCACTCAAAGGCAAGGGATTTCTCTTTGTGCCAAGTGGATCATACGTGCCCTCAGTGGCAATGAGGCCTAAAAAATTCTTCTCTGGCATTGTATTTCAACGAGATATCGGGTTCATAGACTGGCTTGGAAAGGGATTGGTTTCCATACACTTCTCATTATGAAGGAGCCTGTTCAGATTGAAGACATTTTTGTTTTCAAAAGTATTTTGCGTTCCTGGGAGGTTGTCAAGCCCTAGCTCACTTGGCATGGAACTAGTTTTAGAGATGGTTTATCTTTCAATCAATAGAATATCTGGTGATCTCCTTTGTTCACTAATCTGGGTCATCCTCTCGCCAAGTTTCCTTGGCTTAAGGTCCTCATATTTCATTAGAAAGGTATTTAGTCTCCTCAAGACTTGTTTTCCAAACCCACAATGAGCCTCATGTCATGGGGAGATTTCAAAGCCAATTTTGGCTTGCAAAATCATGACCGTGAAACTTTTGAAGGACTGGTTAATGCCATTCTGGTTGGAATGCTTCATAAAGTTATTATCTATGCTACCAAGCCTTAGTGGAAAGATTGAAAGTGGGGTCCAAACACCCCTTTTACAAACTACAAGCCTCGACTTGGATACCAATGGCTTTCTCCTCATCTTCTGATGGCTAGAAATTTGAACCAGAGGTGGCATCTTCAATCGCTAGTGTTTGTTTGGCACCATAGATTTACTACTATGTGGACTACTATTATTGAGCCCAAGCTTGCACACTTTTATTGGTGTATTCTTTTCTAAGGCTTACCCATGGGATATCGACTTACCCACATGGGGGTTCATGGTCCTTGTTGCCCTTTTTGTGGGAAACTTGAGTGTTTCAAGCATCTCTTTTGGTTTTGCTTTAGACCTCAATAGTTGTGGAATTGGATTCATGACTTCTTCCGACCCTTCTAGCCTGAGCCTTTCTCTTGGAATATGGTGTTGTCGGGTGATTGGCCCCATACTCCACATAAGTATGTTTATATTTGGTACACTTTTAAGGCGGAAATCCTTTTCAGTATTTGAAAATATAGAAACTCTTGTATTTTTTCTCATAGCTAGATTGATAAACATGTATCACTTTATTCTAAAGCTATTATATGTTCTAATGTGTTATTGTAGATTCAAGTGCAAGCTAGCAAAGTTGCACTATAGGTGGCTCACCTTCAAGAGCTCCTGAACCATTGGGGGAATTCCCCCTGTATGGTTGCTCATGTGTTGCCCTCGCCTACCTTCCCCTTGGGGTTTCTTGCCTCCACACAACTAGTGTCAGGGTAGGAGTGGCTCTGCTAGGGACTCTTAGGCTCGTCCCTGTTCATAGGACCCTCATTGCAACAAACACTTGAAATTCACCCTCCTTTCCTCCTTAGGCTAACTTGAGGTGGCCTTCTAGAGGAGCTTTTGGAGGTGGTGGTGGTGCTTTTGGTTGGCCCTCTGGCGGGGCTTCTGGTTGGCTGATTGATTCTTCTAAATGGTTTTCATGGTTGAATCTGGTGATTTCTCCCACTCGATAAGAAGATAAAAAAAATATGATGATGGTTGGGATCCCCTTGATGTCACTCTAGACCCCACTAATGTATGGGGTATGTTGGATGACAGGGATATGCCTCCCTCTACTATTACTGTTGTGGCCATTTAATGACCTTTTATTATTTTTCAATGCTTTCTGTTATCTAGTAACTATCAATGTAACTCTTCGAGGTGTGCCTTCTTACCACCCAATTTTTTTTTGTGAAATGTGCAATATTTATCTTTAATTAATAGATTATGCCTATTCATAAAAAAAAAAAAGCATTCTTTGTTACGTACTTGGAAAACAAATTTCCAACTCACAACCATTATTTTTACTTAAAGAGATTGTAAAATCACAGTAGAAAGTTCACCATTTCTTTTGGACCCATAAAAACATGAGTTGGACATCTAATCATCATAAATCCTAAGAAAATACCTTAATGATGTCGAGTTTTGTTTCAAAAATAATTACAAATAATATAATCATCAAGGGATGTAATTCATTTCTATCACTCAAAGTTTTATTGTGGAAATTATTGGTGATTCCTAGCAAATGCAAATTTAAACTATGAATGCCAGTCTACGAATGAATGAGATGATCTAATCAATGACATAGGCAGAGAAGAAGATCATGGTGTGTAATAATGAATGAGGGAAAGGAAAAAATCACAAAGGAATTGAACTAGTGATCTAAGACCTACAATAGAATTCAAGTATGATACAGAGGCATACATTGAGGTGCAATGATGGGAGAGAAAAAACTCTAAATAAAATTAATTCATGGTGGCTTGCATACACATTGGCACTACAGTAGTAGCAGATTGGTGCCACCCTTTAACATCTAGCAAGTATTTTTTATATATAGGACATATTCAAGCGAAAAAAGGAGGCATAGAAGATTAAAGACAGGACAACATCCTAAATCAAGGCACAACTATATAAAGGTGGAGAAACAATTCAAAAATGGTGTCAACGACATAATCCACAGGTACTAATTGAAGATATGGTGCAGGAGCACCTAGGTCATGAAATTCCTTCAGAAGGCTAATTTGTCCAATTTGTAATGTTCAAGTCAAAGTGATGAGTGAAGGTCATGAAATGATGAATTTTAATGTATTAGCATCATGAAATAAGTCACTAGGTTGTAAAAGTGGGAAAAATGCAAATAATGCAATATTGTCAAGAAAAGTTATCATAATGTAATTATGCAAACAAAAGAGCATAAAACAAGAAAATCAAGGAATCAAGGAATAGGAAGAGAAAAATCGGTGGAGGAAGTAGTTAGTTAGTTGGAATTTGAATAGGAAGTTGCATTTTTGAATGTAAAAAGCTATAAAAACATGCACATGGTGAGAAAAAGCAAATCTTGTATTCCATTTTCATAAAAATCAATAAAATACCCCTGTTCAGTTATTTTGGAAAGCTTTTCTCTTCTTATTTTCGGTTTTCATAGTGATTCAAGCATTCTAAGCTTTGATTCTTTTCAAATAAAGAGTCTTCTTTCACTCTTGAAGGTTTTTGGAATTGTAAATTCAATAATAAAGTAAATTGAACTCAAATTATGAGTTTCGGTCTGTAGATTGTTTTGAGAGTCATTTAAAAAAATTAAGGCCCATCCCACCAATGGAAACCCAGTAGGAAGGTGGGATGGGATGATTAGGATGTTTTACTTTGTATATTTTTTTGTGTAGATGTGTGTGTGCAGGGGTAAGCATGGAGATGAAATACTTGTTGTGTTAATGGAGAAAATCTGAGTTTTCCAATCAAAGTGGTTGGTTACTAGTATGACAGTGGAGAAATGAAAAAATAATAGACTTGGTGATGATTCCAAAGGTCTTGGTAGATTTATTTAGTCATGTTCCAAGTGATGGTAGGAGTCTTGGAGGTATGTAAGTGGTTCAGTCATGAAACCCTCCTTAATTTGTGCTTTTACACCCTATAAACAAGGGTTTAGTGGATCATATTGTTTTTATGGTTTTCAGTCCCTAAAAATGGTGAAATATTGAGTTCTAAGACATGATTGAAGACTGTTCATGGTTGGTTTGTGTTTTGAAGTTGTTTAAAAGGCGATTCCTTTGCAAAACAGGCCAATTTTAGTAGCCTTTTGATAGCATATAGTATGAGAAACTGGTAATTTATTTAAGGTAGAATGTTGAAATCTTATGTTATGTTGATGTGGGTGAAAAAAGGGTCTTCAAATATGTATTTGGTTCTTGGTTACTTCTTCTGATTTGTGAAATACCTGATCTAGGGTCAAGAGTCCTAATAGACAAAATAGTGTTTTGTTTGCATAGAACATGGAACCCTGATGTAGTAGAGGTAATTATGTTTGGATCTCTGATCAACTTGTTTGTACAGTGGTATTAGAGGTGCATCAATGCCTGGGTAAAGGTTGAGGGGAATATTTTGATAATGTGGAGGTTTGGATTTGAGAGCTCAATGTGCTTAATGATGTATTTAAGCGAAGTCTGGGTAATCTGATGAAACAGTAAATGGAATGGTTGTATTTGTTTGAATATTTTCTTTTGGATATTGTTACAATTTGTCTCTATGTTGGACAAGGTGTATTTTTTGTTTTGGATGTCTTGAGCAAATATAGAGAAAGGTGAAAAGTTGTGTTTGGCTGCTAGAAGTAAGGTATCTGCTAAAACAGTGGCACAATAATAGGATATTGGTCCGATTTCATTAAAGATATGATGTATATGGTAATTTGATGGTTTAATATTGGGTTAACAATAGTGAAGCATGGTTTGGTTGTCTTAATTGCCTTGGAGGTTGAGTATTTTGGTGAATGATAATGATGTAATTTGTTGAGTTTGTGAACTTGATGAATATTGTAAAGAAGTTGTATGATTTTTGAAGAAAAAGAAAGTGAATAAAGAATTTGATCTTCTCCTAATTCTGTTTGGGATTGAAATCCCTTGAAGAAATGGTGTTTGTTATGATGCTCTGCATCATAGTGGTATTAGAGCCTGAAGATGCTCTGGGATATTTGTTTAAGATTATGTTGTTGCTGATAATATGAAGAGATTGTTGGTTGGTTGTAGGTGCTTATCCATCTAAGCTACATTGAGAAAGTCCAAGAGACTATAGAAGAGTAAGTGGAACAACTAGGTGAGGCAAGATGAGTTGTGTTGTAGTTAGAACCTGATGGATTCCTATTTGAAGAAGCACTAAAGAGTTGCAACTTGTTAAAGGATACTCCACTGATAGGAGTAGATGAAAGGATGAAGACAAATTGGTTAGAGAAGCAAGGCTGAAGTATCGTGCTTGAAGGAAGAGAGAAAGATGAAAGATGATTACTGAGGAGAAGTAGTTTGCAAGGACAGTCCTATGTCCTTGGTTGAGCAAAGAATTGAAGAAGAGTTGAAAAGGACAATCATGTGTCCTTTTGAAAGAGACAATAGTTTGAGAACCTGATAATGAAGATTGAGAAAGGTACAAGGCAAAGAGATGAAGATAGAGATGGAGAAAGAAGATGACAAGAGAAAGCAAAGTGAAGATGAAGAAAAATGAAGATGAAGAGGACAAAGAACAAGGTGGATTGATTTTTGTTTTGCAGGTACAAATGAAGATTATGCAATGTGATTCCAAGGGACTTGGAAGCTTTGTTGGTTGGTTGTATTGTGTCGGAGCACCTAGGTCATGAAATTCCTTCAGAAGGCTAATTTTTCCAATTTGTAATGTTCAAGTCAAAGTGATGAGTGAAGGTCATGAAATGATGAATTGTAATGTATTTGCACCATGAAATAAGTCACTAGGTTGTAAAAGTGGGAAAAATGCAGATAATGCAATATTGTCAAGAAAAGTTGTCTTAATGTAATTATGCAAACAAAAGAGCATAAAATAAGAAAATCAAAAAATCAAGGAATAGGAAGAGAAAACTTGGTGGAGGAAGTAGTTAGGCGTTGGAATTTGAATAGGAAGTTTCCTTTTCAAATGTAAAAAGCTATAAAAACATGTACATGGCGAGAAAAAGCAGATCTTGTATTCCATTTTCATAAAAATCAATAAAATACCCCTGTTCAGTTATTTTGGAAAGCTTTTCTCTTCTTGTTTTCAGTTTGCATAGTGATTCAAGCATTATAAGCTTTGATTCTTGTCAAAGAAAGAGTCTTCTTTCACTCTTGAAGGTTTTTGGAATTGTAAATTCAATAATAAAGTAAATTGAACTCAGATTATGAGTTTCGATCTGTAGATTGTTTTGAGAGTCATTTAAAAAAATTAAGGCCCATCCCACAGATGGAAACCCAGTAGGAAGGTGGGGTGGGGATGAGTAGGATGTTTTACTTTGTATATTTTGTTGTGTAGATGTGTGTGTGTGCAGGGGTAAGCATGGAGATGAAATACTTGTGTTAATGGAGAAAATCTGAGTTTTCCAATCAAAGTGGTTGGTTACTAGTATGACAGTGGAGAAATGAAAAAATAATGGAATTGGTGATGATTCCAAAGGTCTTGGTAGATGTAGTTAGTCATGTTCCAAGTGATGGCAGGAGTCTTGGAGGTCTGTAAGTGGTTCAGTCATGAAACCCTCCTTAATTTGTGCTTTTACACCCTATAAACAAGGGTTTAGTGGACTAGATTGTTTTTATGGTTTTCAGTCCCTATAAATGGTAAAATATTGAGTTCTAAGACATGCTTGAAGATTGTTCATGGTTGGTTTGTGTTTTGAAGTTGTTTAAAAGGTGATCCCTTTGCAAAACATGTCTATTTTAGTAGCCTTTTGACAACATACAATATGAGAAACTGGTAATTTCTTTAAGGTAGAATGTTGAAATCTTATGTTATGTTGATGTGGGCAAAAAAAGGGTCTTCAAATATGTATTTGGTTCTTGGTAACTGCTTCTGATTTGTGAGATACCCAATCTAGGGTCAAGAGTCCTAATAGACAAAATAGTGTTTTGTTTGCATAGAACGTGGAACCCTGATGTAGCAAAGGTAATTATGTTTGGATCTCTAATCAACTTGTTTGTACAGTGGTATTAGAGGTGCATCAATTCCTGGGTAAAGGTTAAGGGGAAAATTTTGATAATGTGGAGGTCTGGATTTGAGAATTCAATGTGCTTAATGATGTATTTAAGCAAAGTCTGGGTAATTTGATGAAACAGTGAATGTAATGGTTGTATTTGTTTAAATATTTTCTTTTGGATATTGTTACAATTTGTCTCTATGTTGGACAAGGTGTATTTTTTGTTTTGGATGTCTTGAGCAAAGATAGAGCAAGGTGAAAAGTTGTGTTTGGTTGCTAGAAGTAAGGTATCTGCTAAAACAGTGACACAATAATAGGATATTGGTTTGATTTCATTAAAGATATGATGTATATAGTAATTTTATGGTTTAACATTGGGTTAACAATAGTGAAGCATGGTTTGGTTGTCTTGATTGCCTTGGAGGTTGAGGATTTTGGTGAATGCTTAATGATGTAATTTGTTGAGTTTGTGAACTTGATGAATATTGTAAAGAAGTTGTATGAGTTTTGAAGAAAAAGAAAGTGAATAAAGAATTTGATCTTCTCCTAATTCTGTTTTGGATTGAAATCCATTGAATAAATGGTGTTTGTTATGATTCTCTACATCAAGATATGTGCGTAGGTCTCTCACTATGTTTTGTAGATTTATGGCAGACTAAAGATTGCATAAGCACTTAAGGGTGAGTGGTGAGGGACTTCCCATCAAGGCTAACAAGTGGTCAAGTCTCTTAAATATATATGTAGAACTGAGCACCACATTAACTTAAGATAGATGAGAAGCACTAGAAGAAACAGGGATTTGAGGAGAAATTAAGGTATGCTTGGAAACTTAAGACTTGAAAATAAAAAGGCCAATGAAATGAATACAATCCAGACAGCCTTTGTAGAATAGGGACGTTTGCACTGTTTCTTACTAAGTAGTTGGAATTGTGGCTTGAATATAATGAATATCAATGTTAGTGGCTCTCTACATTTCAGGTCTATGGCTTTAGTTTTACATGGTATTGAAGGAAATTCCAAAGTTCTTAATGTAACAAGTTCAAGACTGACTATGGATCCAACAATGCTTTCCTCCTCACAAGCTATAAATTTATTTGTCAACTGGAAAAATTTCAATCTAACAAACAATCAAAATATGAATCATTTGGAGAGACAAGTAATGGCTAATACTAGCAGGCCACGTCCAAGAGTACACTATTGCAAATGATCAAGAGATGATGCCAAATAAAAAAGGACAATAGCACCTACATCTCTATAAATCAACCATGGTAGGAGGAGAGTTTTTCCCTATGCAACAAAAGGTAAGTGACTTAGAGATATGAGATAATTATTCACAAACAAAAGGAGGGAGTTGAGAATACTTAACCAGTGACCGAAATCAAGCAATGCCCTACTTTCTTCAATTTATTTAATTCACCCAAGGTACCTGAAGATGAGGAGAGTTGATGATTCTATGGAGGTGTGGATGTTACATAATAAGAGGTTTCATGAGATTAAGAAGAAAATTATGACTCTAACATGCCCCCGCCATGATTAGACTACAACACTAAATTATAAAAAGAAACCAAGCAAACAAATAAATAAAATAAATAACAATATTGGTTATTATATTTTTGCTAGACAACCCTCATTATTCTGACGCCGCCCTTAAAACAAAAATTTAATTTAATTTATTATATTAACCTAGTCGACCCATATCTTAGTGCTTGAGTATAAGGAAAATATAAGTATGTATTAATTTCCCAAGTCATGAGGGTAGAATGGATAAAACAAGAACATCGATCAACATTGATTAATAAGAGTTGTGATTCCATAAGGAAAGACAACAATTAAGTTAATAGTCATATTAACCCAAAGACATCGATTAATCAAATGAGTGATTAATATAAATTAGTGTTGGGTTTCAAAAGGGTATCCCATTTATAGAGGTCATATCCTATAGGAGAAATCGTGTCCTCTCAATGAAGAGGCATGAAGGTAAGTAGTATAAAGAGAATATGAAAGATGTATCAAAAGGGGATCATTAGATATGTTAGCCAAAGACATCGATTAATCAAATGAGTGATAAATATAAAGTAGCGCTAGGTTCCAAAAGGGCATCCCCTTTCTAGAGGTCATATCCTATGGGAGAAATCGTGTCTTCTCAATGAAGAGGCATGAAGGTAAGTAGTATAAATAGAATATGAAAGATGCATCAAAAGAGGATCATCAAATTTATGGAGGAAAAAGATCAAAATTTGTTTTGCACATAGTGTGTCCCCTCTTCTAGTGTAATGTGTGGGCTTTTAGACCTGGCCTATTACATGTTTGATTAAGGATTTTTTTTGTGGTCGACTTACGAATATTGAGAATATATTATAGGTTGACATATGAATGTAATCATCTATGTAATGCATATATATAGCTAATCTAGGCTCATTCATAGATGTGATGGATGTGAGGGAGAGTCTATGTGCTAAAAAGTTCAATTAGCAAAGATATATCAAGTTGTGTGAATTGAGTTGAAGATTATATACACTATGAGATAAAGTGTTTAGAAGTAGATCAGATCTAGCTGATGGTGAAGTCTGAATTTTGAAGGTCCACATGATTCATATCTTGTTGTAATTAAGGTTGGTGCATCATATCTGAGTTGGTGCTTAGTTCTTGAGTTAGGGGATTTATGTCTCATATAGGCTAGTGCTTACAACTCCTATAGGTTGGTGCCTACAATTCATTATAAATTTTTGTATTATTTTCATGAGAGTGAATTTAGACAATAGCTTCAAGTATCTTTTCTCACTGTGGTTTTTCCCATTTTGGGTTTTCACATAAATTTGATGTTCCTTGTGTGGTTGTGTTCATATGTATTACTTAATTGCTTGATCATCAATAATCACTACTTTGATGCTTTAAGGTACATGTTTGGAGAATTTATTAATGGTAATTAATGTTTAACCAAGTTGAAATTGGAATATACTTATTCACCCCCCCCTCTCAGTATATTGTGTGCCCTTCAAGGAGCTTCACATCCATATATTACCATGAATGGTGACATTTTGATAGACATATGATAGGAAGTATTATAACAATATTCACCAATATGCAAAAATTTAATACAAGTCTTCTTCTACCCCAAAACATAATTCTTTAGATATCCTTCCACCCACTTGTTGAAAATTTTAGTTTTCCCATTTTTTATGGGTGATAACTAGTAATGGGAGTGAATTTTGTCCTAGTCAATTTTAAAAATCTTGCAAAAAAAAAGAGGAATTTCTATCCCTATCATTCACAGTGTTATTTGGAAAGCAATGCAATCTAAATAATTATTTGAAGAATAAATTAGTAATCTATGAAGCTTAGAAATATGAAGAAATAACAAAGAATTATGCAAACTTAGCTAATATTTAAACAACATATATGCATTATTTACCTTGTACCTTAGGCAACCTAACGATGAAGTCCAAAAAAATACTTTTTCCCATTTTTCATTAGGAATATGCAAGGGTTGCAACAAGCCATCGATAAAAGCATGCTCATTTTCATTTTTTAACATACTTTACATTCTCTAATATGCTTAATAACATCATCTTTAAGACCTTTCCATGGAAAATTCTCATCAATCTACCTATATGTCCTAAAATATCCTTGGTGACAAGCTAAGGGAGAATCATGAACAACTCTCAAGACCTTCTCGTTTACATTAGATTTAAGTACCAAAAATATTTTTTCCTTATACAAAATCAGCTCATTCACCACTACATACTTATCATCCTACAAGGTACCATCCAAAATATTAGTAGAAAAATTATTTTTAGCATATTCTAAAAGAATTTGTTCCTTCTAATCAACTATAATTTCTATCATAGATTTCAAATGTGGTCTTCTTGACAATGCATCAAAACCATAAGCTTGTAGCTTACTTACCCACTTTTTTTTCCTCTCATTAAGATATTTTTGGCTAATAAAATACTTTATACTATTATAATCAATTTTAACAACAATTTTTCCTCCAAACTAGGTACTATCTAAACTTAGCCAAAGAGTGCATTATATATAACATTTCCTTCTCATAGATGGAGTAGCTCCTCTCCTCTCCCCTCAAATTTTTACTCTCAAAGGAAATGGGATACTTTTTTGTATCAACACAACACCAATTCCTTGTTTTGAAGCATCACACTACATCTAAAAAGTGTTTGTGAAGTCTAGAATGGCCAACATAGGACAAGATCCCATGAATTTCTTGAGCTAATCAAAATTTTACTCAGTTGATCAAGAATTCCTAATACTACATCCAAGTGCCTCATGTGTTCTTCCCAAGTCCTACCATATATTAAGATGTCATCAAAGAATATTATTATTTTTAGTTGATTATTAAAGACTTGGTTCATGCAAGATTAGAATATTACAAGTGTGTTAGTCAAGATGAAAGACATGAATAGGAAATCATAATTTTGAAAGTGACATTGAAATGTAGTTTTTGGATGTCTTCTCTAACTTTGATTTGGTGATACCTATATCTTAAGTTTATTTTTAAAAAATAGACCACATTATGCAATTCATCAATGAGTTCATCAATTCTTGGAATTGAATACTTATTCTTGATGGTCTTCTTTTTGAGAGCATGATAATCTATAAACATGCACATAGCTCTATCCTTCTTTACTAGAACCATAAAATATGTAAAGGGGATTTTTCTAGGATGAATATATCCCATCTCAAGGAGCTCCTTAATAGATTTCTCTATCTCTTATTCCTTTGTGATGGTGATAAGGAGTGGAAATGATAGGAATTTCTTCTTCTTCTAGATCAAACATATGCTCTATCCCTCTGTCTGGTGGTCTTCTTGGAGGTAAACCATTCAAATTGTGTTTTTCCAAAAAAGTCTAAACATTTGCATGATACTCTCTCTTATTTATCGAATAATGGGTAGTAATTGTGTGCAAGTGTTTTTACCTGTACTCTAAGATGAAAAACTAAATGAAATGCAACAAGGAAATCACAAAACAAACACTCACAATTAGGCCTAGTTAAATTCAAACAAAGCACAATAAAATGAAACTTTTTACCTTGTTCAAATTGATGATTTGGTTGGCCCTTGTTGATGCTCAATTGTGTGCTCCTTGCTTGGAAAAATGAAGCTAAAGTGATGAGGAATGCAATGGAGGTTCAAAATGCTACAACAATGGTGATGGCTTGAATGCTTGTGTGATTGCTAGAGATTGCTAAAGTGGATTTAGTGATAGTCAAAATGGAGGCCATTCCACTACTTTTAGGGGAAGTGCCTCTAAACGAATGGAGGGCCAAGATTGATCCATGGTGCAAGAGATCAAGGGCTAGGGTGAGTTGAGAAATCACAAGCCCTCACATTTTGACATGTGATGAATGATGTGGAAGTGGAAAGGTGAGGTGGAGATGATGTGGAGGTACTATATAGTACCTTGGGATTGGACAAGATCTCCTCATAAAGGAGGTCTTTGTCCACATGTGTTTTGAGAGGACATGTGAGGAATTAAAAATTCCTCACAAATCCTCATGGGGATGGGAGAAGGAATTTAAAATTCCTTAAAATGCATTGGAGGAATAAATGTGAATTAAAAATTCACATGGGGAAGAGGATGCCTTCTCCAAAAGGAGAAAGCATTTAATAAGGTTGACTAAGGACACATTCCATAAATGACATGAAGATTAGGTTAGGCTAATTAGGTAATTAAGGTTGTGCAAATGCATGATTAGACAGGCTAATGAAGGATTAGAGGAAAGTGGGAGATTATGGAGGATGTGACCCTAATGACGATTAGGGGTGTGCACATCCTAATCACAAATTAATTAGATTGATCTGGATTAAGGAGGATTATGGAGGATGTGACATGAGGAGAGAGAAGAAAATGAATTAAGAATTGATTTAATTCATTTGGGCTAATGACTAAATTAAATAAATTGGTCTATTTATTTAATTTAGAGATGAATGAGGTAAGGTATTTGATTGATTAATTAAATACCTTAGGGGACATTAGGCTAAAGAGAAATATTAATCAAATAATAAATTATTTAATGAATATGGCTAAGGGATGCAAGAAAAAGGAATGAAAAGGTGAATTTGACCATATGGGAGTGGTCAAATTCAAGTGTCTACATTTTTCCCCTCTTTGAAATACTATTAAAATAACAATGTTTTGAAGAAAAATAAAACACAAACGACTTGATGGAAGACAAGAATGTTAGATGATGCCCTAGTATAGAAGGGAAGTGAATAGGAAGGAAGAATGATGAAATATGGTAGGGTATGCTCCCTCGAGAGGGCGGATGGGGAAGAAAAAGGGGCCCCAACAAAATTCTTCATAGGAAGAAATGAAGGGTACCATGCGATAAAGCGTGGAAAACCATGAAGAATCAATTTTGAACGGAGGAAACAAACACATGGGGTGAAAATGGCAGCCCTCAAAAGAAAAGGGGAAAATGAATTAACAAAGGGTTAATTAAAGGCTAAAAACTACCCAAAAATTAAAAGGCTAAATAGGGGCAAAAATGAAAATTAAAAATGAATAAACTTAAGATGCTTAGACTAATATATCTATATTAATCTAAACAACTTAAGATGATTATGAAATTAGAATGCAATGAAATGAGATAAAAATGAATGAACTTAAGATTCTTAGACTAACAGATCTATATTAATCTAAACAACTTAAGATGATTATGAAATGATCATGCAATGAAATGAGATAAAAATGAATGAACTTAAGATTCTTAAACTAACAAATCTATATTAATCTAAACAAATTAAGATGATTATGAAATGATAATGCATTGAGATGAGATGAAAATGAAATGAACTTAAGATGCTCAAACTAACAAATCTATATTAATCTAAACAAATTAAGATGATTATGAAATGATAATGCAATGAGATGAGATGAAAATGAAATGAACTTAAGATGCCTAGAATAACAAATCTATATTAATATAAACAACTTAAGATGATTATGAAATGGTAATGCAATGAAATGAGATAAAAATGAATAAACATAAGATGATTAGACTAATAGATCTATATTAATCTAAACAACTTAAGATGATTATGAAATGATAATGCAATGAAATGAGATAAAAATGAATGACCTTAAGATGCTTAGACTAACAGATCTATATTAATCTAAACAACTTAAGATGATTATGAAATGATAATGCAATGAGATGAGATGAAAATTAAATGAAATTGATATGCTTAGACTAACATATCTATATTAATCTAAACAACTTAAGATGATTATGAAATGATATTGCAATGAAATTAACCTAAGTGAATAATGATAGGTATGATAATGAAATGCATAGTGAAATGAGTGATTAGGAAAATGATAATGCAATGAAGTGAAATGATGATGGGTGTGATAGTGCACCTATCAAAACCATAGGAATCCTGGTAGGAAGAATAGATGGAAGAAGAACATTTGCACAACCAAAATCAATAACCATAGGCTAGGGCAAGAATTGGACGGGGGATAAAGGAAATGCAATGAGGTGGTAAATAAAATGTAGATCTAATGCCATTTTTCCATATTAGGAGCATTGATTTTTTATATAGCATAGGCCTGGGTATGAAGAACCAAGGTTGACTAGTTTCCAATGCATGAGACAAACACAACAAACAAGAAGGCTATCCCAACACCCCAAAGCCACAATGGCTTTGGTCAGTCTAGGTATTGGGATAACCACAAGAAAAAAAAATGACCCAACATAACAAAAGACCATGGGGATCTTGGTGGATACTATGTCGAACACCCAAGAAGACAAGATCGCAAAAAAATCAAGATATGCCCCTATGTTTACCTGTCAAAGCACACCATGATGTGATGGATCGTGATGACCCTAAAAAAGTATAAGAGGAAGCTCAAATGACAAAAAAAATGTCAAAATCACTAAAATATCACAACAAATTTCAAATGTCCTTTTTCATAGGATCAGTAGGTGGATGGGATTGATGCAGACTGATTTAGGAAGGATACATCTTGTTAAAACCAAGGATGGAGGATAGATTAGGTGATTCACATGACTCAGGATACTTGAAACCGATTGGACCTCATGATAGTAGTGGATTTTGTTTGTTAGGAACCATCTGGATAGGGACATATTTAATGACACGATGAGGAACCAAGACACACCCTAAAGACCTTGGGGCTCAGGGGTTGATAAAAGATTAGCCTTGCCTAAGTGAAAGCACAAAGCCCTTGTAGTTTGATAAAATACTGACAACTGACCATGGATAAAAGTGAAAAGAGGACAATGAGTACTTTGATGGATGACAAAGACTAACACAAAAGGATAGAAAAAACCCCGGGGGTGGATCAAATGATCAGCCTTGCCTACGTGAAAGTGTAGGGGCAACGTAGTTCAAAAAAATGGATGAAAGAAAACATGAGACCTAATAATGACCAACTCGATGAAGGACCCTAGATGGGGACACAAGACTGACAAATGATACCAATGTACAGGTGATGAAAATATTAGATTTAGGGTACAAGCTCAGGATTTAGGAGAGTCGATCTGAATCATCCAATGCTTAATCAAAATATACCAAGTGAAGGATAAATACGATGTTGATGGGGGGATGAGTATGATAGGATGTGAGGATAGGATATGCCGATAGGATGGATGGAAGCATAAAGGAAAATGGGATGCAAGGTAGATAATGATCAAGCCCTCTACGAATGGTGCATGTTGCTAGGTTTTCAACAAATGTACTTATCCAAGGTGCCACCAAAGGTGGTTTTCACCATAGGATGGATTATTTCTCTCTACTATTTTTTTGGATTTTTGACCTTTTTGATTTTTTTGTATTTTTGCTGATTTTTTACTTTTTTTGGATTTTTCTAGGTAGGATAACCCAGATAACCTAGGTATAGAACTATTTTAGGTGCATGATGTTGATAGGCTCTTCTAAGGATTCTCCCTTAGGTGTTGCAAGATGATATGCCCCAAAACCATATTTTTCTATGACAACATAGGGACCCAACCAATTTGCTTTGAACTTTCCTTTCTTTTCCCCATCATGTTGGGTGCACTAGTTCTCCTTCAAGACTAGATCACCAACATTGAATTGGTGAGGAAAAACCTTCTTGTTGTAATTTCTCCTAAGACAATGTTGATATGCTTGGAGATGATTGTAGGCCTTGATGCATTTTTCATCTAGGAGTTCTAGTTGACTTGACTGTATGACTCGAGCATCTTCATCACAGATGAGATTCTTCAGAGATATTTGAAGTGATGGGATTTTGACCTCAATCAACAAGATAGCATCAATGCCATAAATGAGGGAGTATAGGGTAGTGCTAGTGGGGGTGCAGATGGACGTGCGATAAGCCCAAAGGGCGAGATTGAGATGGAGGTTCCAATCTCAACCGGTGTTATTTACCACCTTTTTAAGGATTTTGATAAGAGTTTTGTTGGTTGCTTTAGCTTGACCATTACCTTATGGGTAGTAGGGAGTTGACCAATGATGTTGGATATGGTATGTCTCACAAAGGGCTTTCATGTACTAGTTTTTGAAGGGCTTACCATTTTCGGTGATGATGGTGGAGGGGATACCATATCTATAGAAAATATGGTAAAGGATAAATTTGAATACTAGTGATTTGAGAGAGTGGAATTGCTTCCACCCACTTAGTGAAGTATTCAGTGGCGGTGATGATGAAGGTATGACCATCGGATGATGGAGGGTAAATCTTGTCGATTAATTCGAAACCCTATTATGAAAAGGCCATAATATAATGATAGACTACAAATCTTATGTAGGAGCATGGATTAAATCTGCATGTTGTTGGCATGGCAGACATTTCTTCACAAACTCACAAGCATCATGCTCTATAGTGGGCCAATAGTATCCTGCTCTTAGAATCCTCCTTGCTAAGGCCATTCCATTAGAATGAGACCCATAGACACCACTATGCACGTTGTTTAATGCCACACGAGATTCCAATTCATTGAGACACTGAAGGAGAGTAGCATCATACCCTCTACGATAAATCATATCTCCCACAATTGTGTATCAAGAAGTGCATTGGATGAATGATTTGTGTTGATTGCAGGTAAGGTCAGGTGGTAAGATGTCATGGAGATAAGCATAGATGTCATGATACCAGAGTGATTTGGGACCTATGATATCACACACCATCTCATTTTCAGGAACATAGTATGCTGGAATTAATAGTTTCTCAACAAGGAACTCACAATCCATTCAATCCTTAGGCATGTCTATGAGGGAACCAATTGTAGCTGTGGAATTCACTACCTTGTTCTAGAATCTAGGAATTTGCTCAAATTGGATATAGGTGAAATATCTCTTGAAGTCATCTACCATGTATTTGTAAGGTAAAAGCTTATCATTCTTGGTTTGAAACTCACCATTGACCTATTTGATAATCAACTGAGAATTGCCAAAGATACAAAGATGATTCATGTTCCATTGGACTGTGATTCTTAGGCTAGTGATTAGAGCTTCATATTCAACAATGTTTTCATGCATGGAAATTCTAGCCTGAATGAATTTGGAATGTAATCACCTTGAAGAGTGACAAAGAGAATTCCTACACTAGCTCCATTGTGTGTGTATGACCCATCAAAATATAGCGTCCATGTATCTGATTCTGAAACTATAAGGACACCTTCATCAGGAAACCCTGCTACTAACAAATATACATCTACCAGGAGAGAATTTTCCAATTGATCTACTATCACTTGTCCCTTGATTGCTTTACGGTCCACATATTCTATTTCAAACTTTCTCAGTAGCATAACCCACTTGGCCATACAACCAATTAATGAAATTTTGGATAATAGATACTTGAGTAGGTCAACCTTTGATAAGAGCTTGATAGGATGACTGAGCATGTAATGGCATAGTTTCTATGAGCTAAAAACAACTGCCAAGAAAAATTTCTCCATAGGTGAGTAATTAAGCTCATAACCCACAAGTGTGCGACTGATATAGTAGATGGCACATTCCTTAGAGAATTCATCATGTTGTGCTAGCAATGCCCCCAGTGCAACTGATGTAGCTGAGAGATATAACATGAGTTTCCTACCTGGAATAGGAGGCATTAAAATGGGTGGATTAGCTAGGTACTCCTTGATCTTATTAAAACCTTATTGACACTCTGGATCCCATTTGAAGGTGATATCTTTATGCAAGAGATGTGTGGAGGACTGGCATTTATCAACAAGCTGGGCTATGAAGTGTCTGATAGATTGTAGCTTTCCTTGCAAACTTCTTAATTTTTTCAGGTTGCATGGTGGGGGAATTTCCATTAAGGCCTTGACCTTTGCTGGATCTTTGCTGGATCCACTTCAATGCCCCTTCTAGATACTATGAAGCCTAATAATTTACCAAATGTGACACCAAACACACACCTTTTTGTATTCAGTTGCAACTTGTATTATTCTAACCACTCAAATATTTTCCTGAGGATCCTGGGATGATCTTCTCTTATGTTGGATTTCTTTAGTAGATCATCAACATGATCTTCCATTATGATATGGATGAGGTCATGGAATATGACAGTCATTGCACATTGGTAAGTTTCCCCCACATTCTTGAGGCCAAAGGGCATGACATTGTAGCAGAAAGTGCCCCAAGGGGTGGTAAAAGAAATCTTATGCCAGTCTTCAGGTGTGATTCTAATTTGATTGTAGCCAGAAAATCCATCCATGAGGGATAACATAGCATGTCTTGCGATAAGATCTACCAACATGTAAATGTTTGGGAGTAGGGAATCATCCTTTAGACAAGCTTTATTAAGATCCTAGAAGTTTGTATAGATTCTAATGTTCCCATTTGGTTTAGCCACATTCACTATATTGGATATCCAGTCAGAATAATCAATTGTTTTGATGAATTCAACCTCTAACAGTTTTTCTAGTTCTTTCTTGACAAGTAGAGCCACTTGAGGATGCATTTTTCTAAGCTTTTATTTAATTGGTTTTACATCAAGATGAACATAAAGATGGTGGAAAACTAACACTGGATCCAATCCTGGCATATCTGAATAGGACCATGCAAAGTTAATGATCCCTTCCTTTAGTAGATTGGCAATGATGGGATACTCTTCTTCTGACAATGACTTGGCCACATAGGTGATCTTGGGCTCCTCTTCTATTCCCAAATTAACTTCTTGTGTCTCCTCAATCAGAATGGAAGACCATTTAGATAAATGAGCCCCAACAAGGGGAACATGAACATCCCCATCCTCTAGCACCTCATCGAGGTTTTCACTATTAGATACACCCTTTATTTTTACTTTTGATGAATCAGAAAGTGCCTCAGGGAGGTTTTCACTAGGTGAGTCTTTTTTATTTTTTATTTATTTTTGATTTTGCGGTTAGGGTGTTCATCTTCCCCCAATCCCATGAGATGTACGTAAGTTTCCACTAAAGGAAAAGTGTCGATAGGTGCACTACCTCATAAGTCTCAATCAATAAGGTCAGGATGATGGAGGGAAAGGTTGATGGTAAGGATTGACGTGGAATCAAAGAGAGAAGGGAGATCTAAATCATTGTATGAGAATATGATGGCTTCTTCTTTAGGTATGTCATCAAGGAAATCATTATCTGAGTTAACATTATTGGAAGTGCTAGTGGATGATGCAAGACCCTTTTTCCTTTTGTCATAGACCAAGCGCAAATGTCTGGGTCACACAGGTGTCTCAATGGGCTGCAATATTCCATGTTCCTCTATGTTGAGGCACCCCCCTTGATAATTGTATTTGTTGGAAAGAGACACTGCAAATGATTTTTGGTGTTTTCATTGATGGAAACCCTAGTCGATGACAAATCTGCATAACATCATTTGCTTATATCAACAGTCAAATTGAGGACATTCAAGAAGAACATAACATCTAGTAGTTTGGTGATCATTGATTCACTTGTAGATTTCCAGATGTTATTTTTAGTTGTGGATCTCATGGGAGGTCTATTAGTACATCTAATGTGTTGTCCTGAAATCTCAATGCCTCGTATTAAGTCTTGTGTGAGTTTGGAGATTCGGTTGGTTAGTTTTCTATTTATCAGTATTTTGGGGCTGACTCAGTTGATGTAATATGTTGCGGATATTCGAGGAATGTTTTACCAAATATTTTTGTGTTCAGTCATTATGTTTTGGGTCCAAGCTAAGTTGTGGATGATTGTTGTGGATGTGCATTGGAGAACTCTTAAGATTTGAGTCGACAAGTTGCTAATATTTTCAAGTTTTATTTGGAGCTAACATGTTGCGATTAAATTGCTAGTTGCAGATATATATGTATTATCTCTTATATCATTTTGGTGTGTGTGTGTGGTGTGTTAATGTGTATTGCGAATACCAGAAGAGTGTTAAGATTATTTTATGCACAATTTCACTTGCGCATAGAGATTGTGTAGAGTGAGTTAGAGCAGAGTAGAGTAGAAGTTCAGTATCAGTTAAAAGGATAGAAGATTGACAACTGAGCTTAACCAGAACTATAATCAAGCATTTGTAGATGCTATTCCTTCAGTTCATTCTCTTGGATCTAATCCAAATCTTTGTAAGATAGCGTGCGTTCCTATTTTGAGCGGCGAGCTCTAGGCATTGTGCCCGAATTCAAGTGCATTCCCATATTATAAACTTCTTTTTGAGTATACTTAGATTATATTGTGGATTGGCCATCCACCGTGGTTTTTCCCCTAACAAGGTTTCCACATAAAAATCCTTGTGTTATGGTGTTGTGGTTATTTGCTTTCTATTTCTGCATACTTCTCCTAGTTAAATATTTTAAGTGGATTAATAATCAGAATAATAAAGTATTTTTTTGCAGAACACTAATTCACCCCCCTTCTCAGTGTTGCTTGTTTCCAATAGTATTTTTCTGCTAACTTTGATGCACGAGGATAAACCTCTTGGAAATATTCAATGCTAGAGGGGGTGATGGCTCAGGCTCTTCTCTATAGACCCATTGACTGATGTCCTCCTCTGTCAGATCTTGTTGTGTTCCTAGGGACAAGAAAGTGGTAGAACCCATGTTCTTAGTGTAGACACTAAAATTTGGTCTAAACCTATGACTTCAATTTCTTCATAATTCATAGTTTCATGGCCATGATCAAATAATGTTAATTATTTAATTACTTTCTAAAGTCCTTTCTCATATATTAATTAAATAACTTCAATTATTTAATTAATTCTTTTTAGCCTTTATTCCTCTATTAATTAAATAACTTTAATTATTTAATTAATCCATATTATCTTTATTCAAATCCTGATTAATTAAATAAATGTTCTTTATTTAATTACGTCACTAATTAACTTTATCCTCTTTCTTAAATTAAATAAATTATTATTTAATTTATCCTTATCATATTTTCAACTATAATTAAATAAATACTTTAATACTTTAATTATTCATTAATCTTTTCTTTGGTTAATTAAATAAATTTTATTTATTAAATTTAATCCTTAAATGTCAAATGTTGAATTAAATAACCATTTAATTCATAAAAGTCTATTTTGAACATATCCTTCTATATTTAGATAATTGTTTAAGTTATCTAAGTATTCATTTCCACTTGACTCGAAATCTATTTAAATAAGTCAGTTATCTCCTGATTTAATGTTTGAGTGTCTTTCACGAATAAACTCTTTGTCATAACCAGTTAGTTATCTAGCTGTAATTCTTTTGCATGTACACATTTATTAATTAAATATCTTTATTTAATTAATTAATTTATGTGTGCATTCAAACAAATCATTTCCTTTATTCTATCTTTATTTTTTTCATGCAATATTTATTCTTCTAATTTTTTAATACTTTCAACTAGAGATTAAATCATTATTTAATCTTGATCTCTATTCTTAGGTTTTATCACTCACGTCAATACTAACAATTATCTCAATGCATGTTGAATCTTTTAATTTGAATCGTCTTTCTATCTTTCAATCTTGGCCTCTCATTCGAATGATCAATTTTCTATAAATTGACCTGGCTTTCAGCATTGCAACTCCTCCCGAAATCTGATGACTTTTGAAGAACTTGTTTAATCTTCAATATTTTGCTATAATCATATACATCAAGGCTATACTTACACACATACTGAAAATCTGAGGAAAAGAATACCATCATGATAAAATGGAGAAGGATAATCAAGGCCATTCATGGAAGGATGTAGATATTGGGTGAGATCATTCTATGTTTATGTTTATGATTTCTTTGTGCTTTGTTGTTTACCTTTAGATTATGATTTGAGTTTGATTGTATTGTTATTGCTTTAATCCCACTTTGTTTTCCTGATATTACATTGGTGAACCCGACGTGAAGAAATGCTCTTCGCATATTTGTAGACATTTTATTCGATTCTTGCAGGTATTGTACAGCTCGACGCATCTGACATACGAATTGACACAATTGATATCATGAATCACATCTGAATTATACAATGATGCATCTGACAAAATTTGATGCATCTGTGCCTTTTTGCGATGCAATCGACTAGTGAAAATCTACAACACATATGCTATTCTGCGTGACACATCTGACTTGTGAAATTTCTAGGTTCAAATTCCAATTTAGAGTTTTTCATTGTGTTTTTATTTCAAACTAATTTTTGGTTTGCGGCGTGCGTTTGAAGGAGTTAACATAGTGTTTACAGGATGTAGTGTAGAAGACAATTTTTCGAAACCTTTTTGTAGGATGATCAATGAAGACCAATTCAAAACTACTAATGAATTATTTTGCAAGATGTGTGTCGAAGACTATTTTGAAATAGATTGTTTGGTAGATTAGAAAATTATCATTTGGGTTTTAAAATTTACTACTGTCTAATGTGTTTGGTGCGAAAGCACGATTTGTTACTACCTGATTCAGTATCTAGAAGTATCATCTCCCCTTGCACATTCATGCAATCCTGGGTGCAAGAGAAACTATTACTGACTCTAGAAATTGGGTCTGTCTTGGTGGGAAAAAGTACTCACCCCAAGACAACTCAGATCGGCAACGAAGTTCTTTCGCTGAGCTACTCCTGACTAGTATATAAATGTAAACCTTAAGGGAAAGCTTAAGGTTGTAGGTGCAACTTTTTTATGCAGATGAGATCATTTTATCTTGCCTCATGCATAGCCACCTAAATGGGTTCCCGTACTACGAGCCAATTTGTTTAGTAAGCCAAAAACCTTCTATTTGTTGGTTCAGGAGGTCAGACCTCTAAAGTTGTCTCATGTTCATATGGTTTTTAGTAGAGATGAGAAGTATGCCATGGGAGTTTCATGGGTACTGAAGCTTGGCTGCCCTAGAGAAGTGAGTGTCGTGGAGGGTAGCCAGTGGGGTCAAGCTTCTAGTCATCCACTTTGAATAAGCATAGCTGGGGAAACCCAAGTGATAACTCAACAAGTATTGTCGCTACCAACCTTAGGATTGTACTTTTTTTTTGGAATTACACATGTTCATGATCGTCAAACTGGAAATACATTGTCTTCTGATTTTTTTTATTTGCCAAAAGTTGATCACGAAACATAGTCAATTTACACTGTAATTTACTGGAAAACTGCAACCATTCATCAAAACATTATAATTTTCAAAGTCACACTTGTTCACCAAAAAAACACATCTGTACTTAGAGTCTCATCTGTTAAATAGTCTATCGCATCTGTTAGAAACTGAGTCCAATTTGCATGTCCTAGAATTTGAGTCGCATTTGTTTAACTGTGAGTCACATATGCCAGAATAGCTCACATCTTCTTAGTAGAGCACCACATCTGATATCCAAGTCACGCATGTCATTACCTGTTGATACCTTCTATGACACATCTAAATAGGTGATCGCATTTGCAGTGTGGAATGACACATATGCCCTATCACAGAACCGAGCCTTATTTTACCAGTGCACTGTCTTTGAGTTTGAAAACTGCAACTAATCAATCCTAAGTCACAATTGAGACCCTGAGTCACATTTTCTTGATATAGAACCGCATCTATCTGATACCCGAGGTTAAATTTACCAGTAGACTACAACTGAGAAAAAAAACTGCAACTATTAAATTTTGTGATGCATCTACCAAATTACCAAAAAATAAGAATTCACTATCATAGACCGAAAAAAAATAGTCAAACTAGTATCTAACTTATCCTTTTTCACTAATTCTTGGATAGAAACCAGAAAATTTACTCAAAATTTGCATGATTGCATCCTTTAGGAATCATTCAGTCATAGTGATAGGTATCCTATTTGTAGATCTTACTTTCATCCTAGGAGTTTTTATTTCCTTTAGAGATATCATCATTTGCATATTTTAAGATAGGAACCTTTCATGCTTTGGATAAACCCTTGATTCAACAAACGTTGTCATTGAACCTAGTCATCATATCTTTTGTCCTACACGTGATTCCTTCTAGCTCATTAGTCTAGTCTAGGAGCTCACCTTATCTTTTGGTCCTACTCCTATGAAGGTTCCTTGTCAAAACTAAATTGAAACCTGGGTTAAACTTTAGGTGATAGATAAACTCTTTCAAAGTCTTCCAAATTGATCATTTAGACCTTTGCATATTTAGACATTGCCCTCTTAGAATAGTGTCATTTTAGACATACCATATTTGCAGAGAAAATACCAAAAAAATAGCTACATACATTCATCCTTTATATTTAGAAAATCCCAAAAACATAGATTAGACTCATAATCATCCATAGACTTAGTTTTTGCATCACTTGCACTTTGAGCTTATTTTTACATGGTTGAAACAAGATCGAAAAGGAAAGAAAGAGAAAAGATGGTTGATCCAAATGATTTCATCAATCTGTTCTCAAACCCATTTTCAAGGACATCTTCATCTAGACCTCACAAGACTTTGTTAGACAATTTTTTTACTAGAGACACCCAAGGACACATTGTAGTGGAAGACATAGATGTTGCCGCACAAGACCTAAGTTTGCTTCCTTTGTAGATGACTATCTAGCAAATGATCCTCAACAATACTTAGCCAAATTGCTAGTAGAAGGTGCCAAGTTACCTCCTGGTTTTGATATTCATACCCTACAAACTGCATCTACTCAAGGGGAAAACACCACTACTACTAGTGCCACTATACCTCAATTGACTACTGCTATACCATCTGGAGTACCTACATAGAGTTCTCCAATGATACACACATCTCCATTTGGTATATCTAGCATGACACAGGGGATAAATTTCACCATAGGGCTGTCATTGTCCAATCCCTTTGGTCTTCTTGTTGGGAACAAAAAATTTAGAACATTAGCTCCTATACCAAGTGTCAATGTCACTAGCACTATTCCATAGACAACAGCTATACCCGGTGTTAATGTCGCTAGTACTATACCACAAATTAGGGTCTCATAGACAGGAGGCATACCCTCCTTTCAATATGGAAACCGACCCATCACTTCACAAATTCCAAATCATAACCCCTTCTCACATATTCTGAATCAAAATCCATTTTCACAAACCCCAAATCAAAATCCATTTTTATAGATTTCGAATCAAAACCCATTCACTAACATTCCAAATCAAAATCCACTTTACATTACGGTATTTAACCAAAACCCATCACAAAATGTTGGATTTCAAAACCCGTACATAGACCCAAATAATCCAACCAACGCATCATTAACTCAAGTTGATGTCCTCCAGACACAAATGCATGCACTTCAAACACAAATGGATAACATGGCAGTGTCTAACAAGAAAACCTTTTCAAAAAAGGATTTATACCCATTTCCCTTCGATAAATCATTGTACATGACACCTTTCCCTCATGGGTATGTCATACCAAACTTTCCCAAGTACAATGGAAAGAGAAATCTAGTTGAACACATAAGGGAATTTTCCACGATGTGCATAGATGTCTCCTACGACCCCACCTATCTTATGAGACTCTTTTCGAGAAGTCTTATTGGAATTGCACTAGAGTGGTTTTCACGTCTTGACTATGGCATAAAATCATGGGGTGAACTGGCTCACAAATTTTTTGAACACTTCTTTAAAATCAACTATGAGATTAACATACAAACCTTGTGTCACACTACACAAGAAGGAGAAACTTTTATCGGTTTCTTCCAGAGATGGAGAACTATAGCCAACCGATGTCCTATCGAGATACTTGAGAAACAAAAGGTCACTATCTTCCAAGAAAACCTCAACCCAAAATTGAGAAGTGACTTGAGGGTACATTGTTGCACATCCTTTGTAGAACTAGTGGAAAAAGGGCTCATACTAGAAAAAGGTCTCATTGAAAAAGGATAACTTAAGACACCCAATAGAAATCCAAATGTGTAGAACACACCCAATGACAGAAACAAGTTTTGGTCTCAGAATAAAAATATTACCAATGATGGGGTAGTTGATGCAAATATTTTACATGTAGGGCCGATCATCACACTTAGAGGAAATAACCCCTTTACCAACACACTCAAGTCATCAACCAAACCCTCAACACTACCCAAAACACCCAACAACCACAACAACAGAGAAGATTTCCAAAACATGAGTTCACTCCCCTTAGGGAACCCATAGAGTCATTCTTCAAACAATTATTGCAACACAATCTCATATAGCTTCAAGAGCCAAGACAATACAATCTAGGGAAATTCAAACCATTTTGGTGGGATTATAATGCCTTTTGTGACTTCCATCGAATCAAAGGACATAGCCTACAAAATTGCTAACAACTGAAAAATATCATATAGGATTTTGTTGAGGACAAAACTATTCAGGTTAGTGGATAGAAACTAGCCTCTTCAAACACTGATCAAAAGGTCTTTTCTGATCCACTACATGATCATGGGAAAGGAAAATCCCCCAGTTCAGGTAACAAGACCAATACTTCTGCCAATTATGCTAGTGTCAAGCATGATTATAGTGGCCCCATCATAAATCATATCCAAGCCACTGATGATCATGCCAATACCATTATCATAAATAAAAATCCTGAGTGTGTTGTCAACACTCGCCAAACCAAGATCACTATCCAAGGTTCACCATCACACCGGGAACCACAAATCTCCAAGTCACAGTATAACTTACTTGATTAGTTGGGGAAGACCCCAACCCAAATCTCTATCTTGGAACTGTTATGTATCTCCCTTGAACATCAATCCATTTTAGACAAGGCTTTACTAAGCGCCACTGTCCCTAATGATCTCAATGTCAATCATTTCCAGGAAATGGTAGGTTATAATCATCATGCCACATTCTCCAAACAAGACTATGCAATTGAGAATACAAATCATAACGACCCATTACATCTTGAAGTCCTTGTTCACAAAACCAAAGTTAGATGAGTTTTGGTAGACGGAGGGGTAGGGTTGAATATTTTCACTTTAAAATTGGTTAAGGCATAAGGCTTCTCAGAAGCATGTGTGGACACAACTAAAAGCATTACCATCAAGGCTTATGACGATGAAGAATGCAAATCAAAGGGGGTTGTAACACTTCCTATCAGAATTGGTCCTATAGCTATGGAGACAAAATTCCAAGTCTTGGATCTCACCCTTCCATACAACCTTTTTCTAGGCAGACCATGGATTCATGCTATGAATGATGTTACTTCTACCTACCATCAATGTCTCAAATTTCCTTACAATGGCATTGAAATTACAATAGATGGTGACCCAAACCCATTTCAATATTGCACCCATCTACGAGAGATACCCCAATGCCAAGTGCCAATAAACCAAGAGGCTTCATTGTCCAATTCATCTCACTATGTTGATCCATCCACTCTCTCTAAAACATCCACTTCTCCATCATTACCTTCCAATCCTAGGGTTGAGATCCAAGACAAGGGTTGTGGAGAATATTAGATGAAGACATCTTATTGTGTTAGTCACCTGGTTCCTCCTAAATCATATAGTTTACCTATAGTAGATAGGAGACAATCAATGGTCACCATATGCATCCCTCCCACAACAACTTTCACTAAATGGGGAGAATTAAGCAAAGAAGCCATAAATGAAGATGGTGTGACCTCCTAGTTGTATAGAGTAGAAAATGAAGAACCTCCCCCACTTGCTCACATACCTACACACTAGTATGGAAAGGGTTTCACCATCATGCAGAGCAAGGGATATAAGGGACATAGTGTCTTAGGCTTACATCAAGATGGGAGAACTGAACCAATCATTGTTTCTAAATGGCTGAAAGGCTTAGGGCTTGGGTTTCAACTGCTTTAGATTGGTGTTCCTAGTACCACATCACCTTTACTCAAGGAAGTAAGTGCTTCTAAAGATATTGAGACATCCGATGAACCATCTAACCAACCCTACTATGATTCCCCTGACTCAAATGAATATGAGTGGGATTCCCTATCCTCCACCTCTGCTATGGACCTTGATAAGTTATTTGGAGAACTTGACTTAATGTTGAAATCTTCACCAAATCCATTGAATTCCTGTCCACCTAAGAATTTGAAAAAAGAGGAATGGTTTAAACATTACTACCGGGAATCTCTTGATCCTACCTCTTGGAACCTGACAAATCCATTTCAGATAACCAAACCTTGGCATTAGGCCCACCTTGGAATCCACCTAGATCCAAGAAAAAGAGAAAAGAGGATTTGGTAGGAAAATTTTGTGACTATATGAAAACTCAAATTTTACCTTGACCCCCTTGAACTTTCACAACTTTGATGATGACATGCCTTTAGTTTATCCCCAACTCATTCATTGGGACCAACAAGACACACCTATCTTGGACATTATTGAGAACAATGAAGCAATCGCTGAGTTCCTGGGATTATGAGAAGGCATGCCTAGTGGAGATCATAAGGCTAGATTTACCATTGACTTGGACAACATGGCATATTTTGGGGAATCTATTCAACTGTCAAGTCACAAAAATAAGAAAAAGAATGAAAAAGATAAAAATGATGAGTCCCTAGGTAAAAATTGAAAGACGCCTTTAGACAATGAAAAAGAAAAAAATAAGGACACATCCAAAGGTGAAAACCTCTCTAAGGCACCTAAGGATGGAGGTTTGAAAATTCTCCCAATTGCTCAGGAAAATTTGTCCATGCTAGTTGAAGAATCAGTGGAAGTCAACATAGTCACATAAGAGAACCCCTGACTGGTATATTTTGCAACATCATTGACAAAAGAAAAGCAACCATAATTTTGCAACTTCTTTACACAAAGACAGATTAATTTTTCCTAGTTGTATGTAGACATTCCTGGGCTAGATCTTGAACTTGTACTACATCATTTTCCCTTACAACCAGGTGTAAAACCATTAAAATAGAAATAGAGGAAAATGCACCCACAAATTTCTTTACTAGTCAAGGTTGAACTCAAGAAACTATTTGACGTTGGCTTCATTAGATCAATCGATTATGTAGATTGGATTTCTAATCTCGTGCTGGTCACAAAACCAATAGGGGGCATCCACATCTGCATAGATTTTAGAGATATAAATAAAGCCTATCCCAAAGATGATTTTCCTTTGCCAAACATTGACATGATTTTTGACTTAACAATAGGCTATGAGATGTTATCTCTTATGGATGGATTTTCAAGGTATAACCAGAACAAAATTGCAACTAAAGACCAACCTAAGACAGTTTTCACATGTCCCTAGGGGAAGTATTGCTAGAATGTTGTCCTTCATACTAAAAAATGTTGAAGCAATATATTGGTGTGCCATGACCACTATTTTTCACAACCTTATACACACACTTATGGAGGATTATGTTGATGATCGTATTGCTAAATCGCTGACAAGGGCTGATCATTTACAGGTCTTAGACAAGATATTTCGAAGGCTAGAAGAGTATAAAGTGAGACCGAATCTAAAGAAATGTGTGTTTGGAGTGAAATTAGGAAAGCTTTTGGGATATATCATTTCTAGAAGAGGCATTGCAATGGATCTAGCCAAAGTAAAAGCAATCATAAACATGCCTCCACCAGTTAATCTTAGTCAACTAAGGACATTACAAGGGATATTGCAATCCATTAGAAGATTCATAGTGCAATTAGCAGATAAGACACATCCCTTTCAATATTTACTCAGAAAAGGAGTACCTTTGTGTGGACAGGTAAGTGCCAGGAAGCTTTTCAACTCATTAAGGATTACCTACTTACACCACCAGTCTTAATGCCACCTATTGAGGGATGACCATTGATTCTCTACATTTTAGCAACACATTCATCACTAGGAGCATTGCTTGCACAAAAATGACAATGAGGGTCATGAAAGGGCAGTATACTATATCAGTTGTACCTTGGTAGGTTATGAGATTAATTATAGTACCATTGAATGTGCTTGTCTTGCAGTAGTGTTTACAACTCAAAAACTAAGGCACTATATGTTAAACCATCAAATAATGTTGGTTACGAAGATAGATCCTTTAAAATATCTTCTAAGGAAAGCAATATTAACAGGGAAATTGGCCAAATGGGTGATGATATTTAGTGAATATGACATCTAGTACGTGGAGAGGAAAGACATCAAGGGACAAGTCATTTCTAATAAGTTGGCTGATGCACTAATATAAGTAGATCACCCTTTAGTTACAAACTTTCCTGATGAGTTTATATTCACCATTGACTCAAGCACAACATGGAAACTATACTTTGATGGGTTCCACACCAATCATGGCTTAGGGGCTGGTATATTTTTTATCACACCACAGGGTGATTCTATCCCTAAGTCATTCAGGATTGTGTTTCCATGTACCAACAACATAGCATAATATGAGGCCCTTGTGATAGGATTATGCATGGTAGTCAAATGGAAAATCAAGAACCTACAGGTTTATGGTGATTCTCAACTAGTAATTCGACAGGTAAATGATGACTATGAGACTAAGGATGAAAAGCTTGGTCCCTAAAAATGCATGGTAGATAGTTTTAAAGACTACTTTGACAAGGTTGACTTTCATCAAGTACCTCATGTTCTAAACAGGGCAACAAATGCCATGGCTACTATTGCTTCACTCCTGGACATATCGAGCAACATGCCTAAGTTCAAGTTTTTGGTAGAATAACTTTTGGTCCCTGCCTATGACATCCCAGATTTGGAGATGGTGTGTGATATTGTTGGTCCTGATTCCCCATGGTATAAGGACATATATGACTACCTCCATGCCGAGATCATACCCCCTGACCTATCTAACAACCAATGTAGGACATTCCTTCGCAAGTCAGCCAAGTATACCATCATCAGAGACACCCTTTATAGATGTGCCTTAGACAATACCCTACTGATATGTCTCGATACTAAAGAAGCACAAGCAACCTTGTGTGGGGTACATGAAGGTATATGTGGATCCCATTCTAGCGGTCCTACCTTAGCTAAGAAGATTATGAGACTGGGTTACTATTGGCTTACCATGGAAAAGGAATCATATATCTTTGTCAAGAAATGTTGCCAATGTTAGGTACACGAATATTTGATACATGCACCAACACAAGATCTCCATCCCATAACGTCACCATGGCCTTTTTCCCAATGGGGACTCAATCTCATAGGTAAGATACATCCCACATCATCCAACGACTATAAGTTCATCATTACTGCCACTAAGTATTTTACTAAGTGGATTGAGGCTATCCCCATGACCTACATCACTGACACATAGATTTCTAAGTTTATTTTAAACTATATCATCTGTCGGTATGGTGTTCCTCAATCCATTATCATAGATAATGGATGTACATTCAAGAACCAAGAGTTCTATCATCTCTATGAAGAGTTCCATATCCAACACCATTTTTCCACCCTATATTACCCACAAGGTAACGACCAAGTTGAGGCATCTAATAAAACAATCATCTGGATCCTCAAAAATACTGTTAATGATGTTGGTTGTGATTGGAACTTATAGCTTAATCCAGCCTTATGGGCTTATCGCACAAGCATTTGTACTCCCACTGGTGCCACTCCATGTTCCTTAGTATTTGGTTCTGAGACCATCTTACCTATTGAGGTTGAGATTCCTTCCCTAAGGGTATCTTTGAAAGGACATATTGACGATGAAGAGTATCGAGTTTTAAGACTACATAAGCTAGAATTCCTAGATGAACAAAGACATAAGGCATTAGATCATCTCCAAGCATATTAGAATTTTCTTCGTCACAGCTACAATAGGAAGGTCTTGAATAGAAACTGACATTGGTGACCTAGTCTTAATGGAGAATCCTAAGAATGAAGCTAAAAGAGAGAAACCAGGAAAGTTTGAACCTAACTGGTTAGGACCTTACATTGTCATAGAAGCCTTTGGATCAGGAGCATATCAATTCTCTACTCTTGAAGGAGAACCATTGTTAGCACCTATCAATATTCTTCCCCTGAAGAAGTTCTACACATAGCTTCTAAGAGCCTTGTCTTAATTATTAAAAATACAAAAAAATCAAAAAATCAAAAAAATCATTACCTAGGTGAAAACCTGGAAAACAGGCGTCTTGGTAACATAAAAAAAATCAAAAACTCAAGAAAATGGTAAAGAGAAATAAGTCATCCAATAGTGAAAACCACTTCGGTGGTGCTTTGGATAAGTACCATGGTGAAAACCTGGCAAACAGATGTGATGTGTAGTTGACTCTACTCCTTTGTCTACTATCATTCTAATATGAATTCCCTATACATATCACTTATCCCTCTACATACTATCTATCCCTATAAATATCAAGTATTTCCCATCCATCCCTTGTACATACCATTCATAATAAATGGTATTCCTTCCCATAACTTGGAGCGATTGACATCGAGTGCATTTCATATCCCTCATCCCATCCTATTCATAATCAAATGGTCTTATACTCAATTGGGGGAAAATACTTGACTTGTTTCATATTGGCTCTTACATTGGTTTTTATGAAGACGTAAAACCATCAAAAAATCCAAAAACATTACAAAATGTTCTGAGAAAATCTGAAAACATCAAAAAAAATTCAAAAAGACAAAAAAATCAAAACATGTCAAAAATAAAAAAATGAAGTCAGAGTCATCACAATTGTCAGTCTTTGTCATTTGTTGAACCACATTGCCTTTGTGACTGGACATAGGAAAGGCCATCTATTGATGTGTCCCCGAGGCATTAGGTCAGTTATTTTAGGTTAGTCTGTATAAAATCATGACTCAATCCATATGTCTATATGACAAGGTCATTGGTCATGTCAAACTACGAGGTCTCTGCATGTATAACATAGGAAAGACCATCAATCGATGAGCCCCTGAGGCTAAACTAGGTCAATCCATTAGGGTTCATCACATGCACTACCACACACATAAGATATTTTCATACAAATCAAGCTTTTATAGTTAGTCTTGTCAGTCAAAGTCTAGTTGAACTATGAGGTCTTTGAGTGTATAACATAGGAAAGGCCATCAATCGATGAGCCCCTAAGGCCGCACTAGGTCAGTCCTTTAGGCTTCATCATCACACACAGTCAATTGTCAGCACATCACATCAAGTCATGCATCAACAAGATGAACAAGTCAACAATCTCATCAAGTCAAATCAAACAAATTGCCTAATCAACAAAAAAACAAAACAATTCATGTCTGCTACAGGATGTGTCCTTCCTGAAAAATAGACATTACCACAACAAATCAATTTATGTCTACTATAGGATGTGTCCTTCCTAAAAAAATCCTAAAAACAAATATCAACAAAACAATCAACCTATGTCTTATACAGGATGAGTCCTTCCTGAATATAGACATTGTCAAACAATCAACATGGCCTTACACAGGTTATCACATCAATGGCATCAAACTCAACGTCTTATATGATATGTGTCTTTCTGAAACCATGGTTTTGTCATGCCTTATACAAATAGTCACAAAATCAAAACCAAACTCGACATCTTATACGGTATGTTTCCTTCTTGAAATTGAGCTTTATCAATCAATCATCTTATCAATCAAAACAATCAAACAAACAGATCAAGTTTCGACAAACATTTTATTGGCTTTTTATTTTGTGGCTTGTTTATCTTATCATTTTATTGGCTTTAATTTGGAATCCTGATACTAGCTTTCTCAAGGATGTCCCATGAAGGATTTAGAGGAGTGATGATGTCTCATGAGTCATCTTTTATTTGTTTGTTGTCTGTGGTTTGTTGTGACAAAGACTGGGCCAACGGTGCCCTTAGTATGAGTTAGGACAATCCTTGTTTGCGACTATCTATTGTTAGCAAGTGGATGACCTTGCACACACTGATTTATGTCATATCATGGTGTTTGTCTTCATTTGTATTAGTTACTGCCCAATGATGATAAAGTGCAAAGCCTTTTGTGATTCGAAAAAACATTGAAGATTGCTAATACTAACATCAATGTATTTTCTTATTCATCTTTCTTTCTGCACTAACATTTCTTCTTTCTTGCATTATGATGGAGTCCTGTGACACACAAAAATATAAAGCATCTTGCATATGCATTCATGTTTGAAACATCATGTAAATATCATACATATATCTTGCATTTGAAAAACACAAAAATATAGGCATCCATCATATCTAGGAAATCATGGTATAATAGGCATTCATCATTATAGATTACATAATAAAAACATTACATGTACATAACAAGTGTAAATATATGCATCAAATTATATCCATCATCATCAAACATATAGCATCACATGTAGATAGCATTGTATATATAAACATTGCATTGCATCTCATCATCATAAATTACATAAATAACATCAATCGATATCATTGAAAGTAAATGAATACAACATCACATCATAGGCTACATAAACACATCATAATGTAGATGGGATCACCCATAACATGCACATATCAGATAGAACACATGCATAAATAAAAGACTGCATAATCATAAATAGAACTACATATCATAAGAATCACAGCCAAAATCATATTTATAAATCGCTCAAAAAGTGTCACATCACAATGTCATAATGTATCAATAAAAATGAAGCCCGTGGGATCTATGATCAAAATACAATGTGTTAATAAGTATCAATACATGTCCGTATTAAGAACTCCCACTGCTCCCATGTGGAGAATGTGAAGGTGATTGATGACAAGATCCTGATGACCTATGTGCAGAAGGAGGCTTGTCATATGGCCCAATCCTGTGAGGTCCCACAACCCCCTCTGTGTTCTATGTCCTACTCTACATCCTGCTCTAGGATTTACTACTACGTGGTTGAGAAAAATTGGGAGCCCATCTCTCAGGAGGAAAGTCTCCCTCATATAGGTCCCTATAGTAGGTGGCTCTCTCAACTGCTCTAACCAACTCCCGTGAAAAAGCTATCAACGACCCACTGCAAAGAGTTGTGATCTTTGTGAATCTCTGCCCAGTCTCCTATCTCTAAGCTATGGTGTGGTTCCTATCCATATAGGCCCTATCCCTCTCCATCCACAATGAGTCTCGCTCGGCCATCAAAGCCCTCATCCTCTCCTCAAGGGATGCTACCTGGGCCTGTAAATCTGAGACATCCTAGTCAATAGGACCTATGTCATCCTGTCATGGTCGTTCCCTCCCATCATCCTCCCACTCCTCTAGGATCCTGTCTTAGAGCTCCTACTCCTAGTTATCCATATCCTCCTTCTCTTCATCATCCTGGTAGCCGGCGAGCAGACTAAGAGCATATATCTCTGCCTCCTCCCTAACCACCTCCTCCTCTGCATGATCCTCTCCACCAGCCTCAACATCAACCTCCTCCTCTCCCCTACCAACCTCAAGCATGGGAACATCCTCTCCCTCCCTCTCCTCCTCACGGACGGGTGATAATTGTGGACCTCTGCCTCGACGACCACGTCTACCCCTACCACCACCTCTCTGACCTCCTCCACCTCCATCTCTCCCATCTCCTCTGCCACCTCTCCCACCATGACCTCTGCCTCTCCCATGCCTCTCTATAGGAGCATCCTGATCTAGATTTGTGAAAGGAACTGGCTTGGGACTAGTCCACCAGGTATCATATGCAGCCGTCATGCCCAAATCAACTACTCCACCTCTCCACCCCCACTGCACTAGCTATAGACCATCAATATCTACCTCCATTGCAGTGATGGGAATCTCTGGTCCCCACAAGGTCACCTCCCTAGAAGAGCGAGCATACTCTGCTCACCCTCGAGGTTCATCTTGAACCTCTCCAAACTATCTCAAAACCCGATTTGGTAAATGCCTCTCAATAATGTACATATGGGACACTGTCCTACCTATTAGATAACACGTTTGTTGGAAAAAAGGCAGGTGTCCATCCTCATTTGGCCACTGTGGGAAATCCATGTAGGGCCTCCAAATGAATTGAACCATTGTATCAATGGCATGTCGGTAGAAACCAGTGTCCCCAACATGAGTATGGGTGTTTTCCCCCGCATAAAAGAAGGCATAAGGTGATCCCTGCTACAACTCGGCTGTAACAAGTGGATGGAAAATAGCTATGCATTCCCACACCCATACCATTAGGAGTTTGGTACCATAGCTCATAAACTATGCCTCTCTATAGGAAATATTGTGCAAATGGAAATATAACATAGCCAAAAAACAAGGGCCCCAAGCATAAACCACCCACCTCTCTAATATGCCTACTAGCATCTTGTTACATCTATTTGATCTATGTTTTGAGGATGAGTGAATGATCTATTTTAATTTTTGAAGTAAAAAGGTTTAGTGAATGGTTGTGATTGTGAATTAAGCACTATGAATGTATGTAGTGGTATAGGTTATTCTATGGATTACATCATGTTGTAGTTTTGATTAAGAAAAGAAACACTCATTATTGACATCATGTCTGGATATTATGGTTATTCTATGGATTACATCATGTTGTAGTTTTGATTAAGAAAAGAAACACTCATTATTGACATACATGTCTAGATATTAAGAAGTTTTGTTCATTTTCTTTTGTTTCAAGGCTCTGATTTATCTTTTTTATCTCTATTTAAACCCCCCCCCCCCAAACTTAGATTAGTTGATCTAATGTAGTTTTGTTCCCCATTACTAGCAAAGGCCCCTTGCACATTATATTTATATTGACCATTGAGTGACATCCACATAATTGAGAACCAATTACCAGGACCTTGGGAGTTAGATTACCATGTGTTGTCTTTCTTTTTCAGGAGAAATAGAATAGTAATATTTTGTTTAATGTTGTTGTGTTGTTTTGACCCTCAACACATCTCCCCCCATCCTACTAGAAATCCATGACCTTGGTGGTCAGGTAGAACTACCCCCCAATCAATGTACACAATAAAAAATCTATCCTACCATATCTCTTTGCTAAAACATGCCATCTAACCTCATAGTGATCTATCCCTAACTTTCTAATGTCATCATGGGGATAGTATCTGCACATCTTAGCAAAGCCCCTCTATGTGTCATACATCACCCTAGCACCCCTAATCAACAGTCTCAATATCTTATATACATCCTCTAGGGTGACAGTGACCTCACCTATAGGCAGATGAAAAGATGATGTCTTAGAGTGCCACCGCTCCTAGAGAGCATTCAGTAGACCTCGGTTAGCCCAGATAGTGGGCATGAAAGTGACATGATGAAGACCCAAGTGCCACAAGAACCGTCTCTCCCCGCTCCACAACCAATCCCGGAAGTCAAAGGTCAATGGTCTCGATTCCCTCATATATACCAAATCCAGTACAACCTGTAATGGCATAATGCATCCCTCATGTCAGAATCAAAAAACCTGTTATAGTTCAAAATTTCAAAATTTTATGTCAGTCAAATGCGTCATTTTAATTTTCAAATGCGTATCAAATATCAAATGCATCATTATTCTATGGAAATGTGTTTCAGAAATGCAAATGTACACAAATGTAAATCACACCCAATCAATGCACCATTCAACATACAAATGTGTACTAGAAATTAAAAATGCGTGACTTTTTCTTCCATGCGCTACTGTCTACAACACATGCGATGCAAATCTACACATGCGGTTCATTAAAACTCAAATGCATTTATTTGATAAACACACCCACACTACCTTCTATGTGATTTTACAAATGCGGTGTTTCACATACACATGTGTCGAACACACATGCATATGCGGTGATTCCTAAAGTGATGCATGATTAAAAAGTGAATTAAATGCATAAAAAAGCATGAAAATTAAAATTTCAAGAGATGATTTTCAACTACATACCAGGGGTCCTGCATCCACAGGTCGTCTGAAGGTCCGAATGCAATATCCACGATGCTACGAGTGTGGAACTGGAGATATGGTGGCAAGAAGGTCTAGAGAAAAAGTCTTAATTTTTAAACTTTTTAAACTTGGAGGGTGAAAATGAATTGGATTTTCACCCAATTTCTATATATACCTAGAGTTTTGGGTGGCATTTTCTTAGCCCTTCTCTATTAGACATGTATTCTTCCAACTTACGATGACCCATACACGTACCAAACACCTCAAAACTCATTTATTTCACCACCACTGTATTTCTGGATATCAAATTGACTAATCAGGACTATTTCCAATTTTTTTGGATTTTTCAAAAATTTGTCAATTTTCCCGAGGGGGCATACCTTCACCTATTTTATACTGAGGCATGATTGGGGCATGTTTTTGATTGATTTTATTTGACACAACACCAAAATGACATTGTATCAAAGAGGGGAAAAATGTAGACACTTAAATTTGTCTAAGCTTGTGACTTCAACTTCTTCACAATTCGTATTTTCATGATCATGATTAAATAATGTTAATTATTTAATTACTTTCTAAAGTCCTTTCTCATCTATTAATTAAATAAATTTAATTATTGAATTAATTCATATTATCTTTATTCAAATCTTGATTAATTAAATAAACGTTCTTTATTTAATTGTCACTAATTAACTTTATCCTCTTTCTTAAATTAAATAAATTCTTATTTAATTTATCCTTATTATATTTTCAACTATAATTAAATAAATACTTTAATACTTTAATTATTCATTAATCTTTTCTTTGGTCAATTAAATAAATCTTATTTATTTAATTTAATCCTTAAATGTCGAATGTTGAACTAAATAATCATTTAATTCATAAAAGTCTATTTTGAACATATCCTTCTATATTTAGATAATTGTCTAAGTTATCTATGTATTCATTTCCACTTGACTCAAAATCTATTTAAATCAGTCAGTTATCTCTTGATTTAATTTCTGAGTGACTTTCATGAATAAAATCTCTATCATAACCAGTCAATTATCTAGCTTTAATTCTTATGCATGTACACATTTATTAATTAAATATCTATATTTAATTAATTAATCTATGTGCACGTTTGAACATATCGTTTCCTTTATTCTATCTTTATTCTTTTCATGCAATCTTTATTCTTCTAATTTTCAAATACTTTCAACTAGAGATTAAATCATTATTTAATCTTGATCTCTATTCTTAGGTTTTATCACTCACGTCAGTACTAACACTTATCTCAATGCATGTCAAATCTTTTAATCTAAATCGTCCGTCTATCTTTCAATCTTGGTCTCTCATTCAAATGATAATTTTTTTATAAATTGACCTAGCTTTTATCATTGCAACTCCTCCTGAAATCTGATGACTTTTGGAGCACTTGTTTAATCTTTGATATTTTGCTAGATAGGGTATGTGCAGGATCATGATGGGCCAAAAAGTGGCAATATGATGGGTATGTGTAGGGTATGTGGCTGACGACTTTTTTTAACCCAAAATTGATGAAACGAAAAGGGTTTTTAAAGGAGATTCCTAGCTTTCCACCAATATAAATTATGCTTTACTTTGAATTTAATAAATAATTATTATTCATTTTCTATTTGAATTATGACTAAAGTCCTAATTGATAGGCTGATTGAAAAACATCTATAGCTTTCAAATGGTATCACATTTTTTGAATCGAAACATGGTCACATTCTATGCTTTGCATACTATAGGATTAAAAAGAAAAATTGAATTTCATGAAGTTTTGACCAAGTTAAGGTGGTCAAACATATAAGTTTTATATTTTTAAAAGTTGTAATAAAAAATTCATAATTAATTATTTACTTGGAAAAAATTACAAAAAATTGCATCACATTGGGACATGAGTCCTCTACTTATGTCTAAAATCTTATAAAAATATTATCATTTTATTGTGGTTAGGGTGGTCAAACACCTACTTATTTTTTCCCTAAAATTTAAGTACTATTGCATTGAAATTTCAAATTTTCACCAAATAGATTTTTAAAGAAACTACATTCAATTTGCTACTGATTCTATTCTTACATATTTTTGAAATAATATAGATAATTTATTCAAATTTTTACTTCAAGTTGCCTAACTCTGATTTTTCTAAATTTTTCACCACTTAAGGGCCTGTTTTTTCCATGATAATCCTGCACATACCCTATAATCACATACATCAAGGCTATACTTGCACACATACTAAAAATATGAGGGAAAGAATACCATCATGGTGAAATGGAGAAGGACAATCGAGGTCATTCATAGAAGGATGTAGATATTGGATGAGATCATTCTATGTTTATGTTTATGCTTTCTTTGTGATTTGTTGTTTAGCTTTAGATTACGATTTGAGTTTGAATGCATTGTTATTGCTTTAATCCTACTTTATTTTCCTAATGTTACACTTAGAACTATTAGATTTTGTCTTCACTTCTTCCTCTTTCGATGTGGACTGGGAAGGTTGACCATAGGTGTGAGGAGATGGAGGCATGGTTGCCACATTTAGAGTGTACGCATCTCATATTCTCCACAACCTTTATCAATGATCTTGACTTTGGTAATGGTGGATTCAGATGTGGTGGATGAAGTGGATGATGTGGCAAATGATGAATTGGAGGATGGATTGGAAGGTGATGCTTCAGGTGCCCCCACTTTGACTCTTGGACAATGTCAGGAGTGGGGGAAGGAAGCTTCTAGAGCACGACAATACTCAAAGGGTTGTGGATCTACATGAATGGTTACTTCAACCCCATTGTATGGGAACTTTAGGCATTGGTGATAGGTGGATGGAATGGCCTACAGGGCATGGATCCATGGTCGGTCAAGGAGAAGGTTGTAAGGAAAATCCAAATCAAGAACATGGCATGTGGTGTATTGCATGATGGAGCCAACTTGAATAGGAAGAAAAATAATACCTTCTGAGTCCCTTTTTACATTATCATAGGCCTTGATTGTAATAGTCTGATTATCCAGTTCAGCAATAGTATATCCTACCTATTTTATAAACTTTAATGTACATAAACTGAGGGCAGAGCGATTATCTACCAAGACCCATTTCACCTTATGGTGTGAGACAATGACCTCAATGTGCAAGGTGTGGTTATGGGATGAATCGATTGACAACATATCATTCTGACTAAATCCTAGCTGGTAGGTGGTAGATAAATGTCCTACTAGAGCTTGAAACTAGGTAGAATCTATGTCATTGGGCACATGTGTATCCTGAGGAGCTTTTGTAAGGATTTCTTGGTGGATTGGGGAAGACCTAAGAAAATCTAGAATGGATATTTGGGCTGGGGTCTTACCAAGATGGTCAAGAATATTATATTGTGAACTCATAAGAGTGGGTTGGGATGAAGTGGAAGCCCCAAGAACTATTATACGGGTACATTGTGTAGTAACAACACATTGAGGGTCTTTGCCTTTGACACGAATCATAGATACGCGAGGCTCCACTTGATTGATGCACATAACAATACCATCATAATTGTATGGCACATTTTTATAATTGATGTTATTTTGGCTGTTATTGTTAGACCTAGGATTAACATTTGAAGTATTCGAACCCCGATTGTGATTAGGGAAGGTGTTCTGATATATTTGTATTTGAGCATTGTATGATGCAGCCTGATTTGCATCCACTATGATGACACCTCGATCTATAAGATCTTGGATATAAGTTTTAAGTCCTATAAATTTATTAGTGGAGTGACCTTTAATCTTGAGAAAATCACAATACTCATTTTCCCTATACCAAGTGGGTTTGGGCTTTGACTCATCAAAAGGATTTGTCACAGGATAAGTGATTGCATAATTCACTTGAAGCAACCTCTTGAAAACAACATCTAAGGGTTCTCTCAAGGGAGTGAATGGGTGCTTGTTATTCCCTTGATTGTATTGATTAGACTATTGGGGAGGACGGGGTGCACCATGTCGTACAAATATGAGGTTGGAAATTGATTGTGGATTGGGGACATACTATGATCTTTGTGAAGTGTTAGCTACTTGGACATGTTTGGTGGCGGTGACACCATCATTGACAACATTTTTGTTCTTGTTCTAGTAGAAGGATTTATATCCAAATGATTTATCCTTATATGGGTTAAAGATCTTGATTTGTCCCTTACCGATTAGGACCCTCTCGATGGTGGTGCCCTTCTCAATGACTTCGGAAAAAGTGGTAACACAATGGAGGCATAGATTATGAGCTAGTTCAAGGTGGGCATTGGCAACAAGATGGTTACCAAAGCTTTCTCGTTGAGATGGGATTTTAGCCAACTAGCCAAGGCTCACCACCTTTGCAGGTAGCTTGCAAATGTTTCTCCATCACATTGGCTATCTTTCAAGAGATCTAAGGTATCAATGTCCTTCTCCAAATTGAAGGAGGAGTGGGCCATGCATTTTTTTGAAAGATCTATAAAGAAAGAAACTGACCCCTTAGGAAGACCCATGAACCAGTCTAGAGCTTGCCCCATTAGACTCCTAGGGAACAATCACAGAAGGTAGTTGTCATTATGCATGACCTGTGCCAATATATGTAAAATTATTGCAAATGGTTCCTAGGATCTCTCCTTCCCTTGTACTTATCAAATTTAGGAATCTTGAAATGCTTAGGAAAGGGGATGAGTGAAATTGAGGGATCAAATGGATAGGGGAAAATCTCCTCAAATTTGAAGGACTTCTTGGATGTCCCTATTTGCAAGTTCTTTAGCACTACTTTTATTTATTCCCACTCTTTATTGGTGGGTGTTGAGGAGGAAGGACCTGCTAGATTGGACTGATCATATGAGAGATATTATTGATGTGATGGAGGTGGAGATGAAACATACTGACCATATGATGATGAAGATGGATAAGACAGGGCTTGTTGGTATTTATTAGGATACGTGGATTGAGGATTGACATAAGTTTTTTGGTATGATGGGGGGGCATTGGTAATATGAGGAAGAGGCACCCTACTGATATGATGGTGGTTGTTGGGAGTAATATGGATTGGATTGGTAATTATAGGCTATTTATTGTTGGGAAGCATAGCAAGTCTACTGTAGATTGGATATCTGGTAGTAGGTGTTTTGTTGTGATTGTGAGGGATTTGTGTATGATGACTATTTTTGGGATTATTGCTAATATAGTAAGAATAATTGGGATTGGGGATGGATGTAGAGGCATGTGGATAATAGGTGCTTTGAGGATGATATATGTATTGGGAGGCAAGGTTTCCTAGAATTTGCTAGGAGGATTGTTGTGATTGCATCAAGATTTTTGAGTACTGAGGGGGTTGTTGGAAGGATGGTGGTTGTTGAGGTAGTTCCTGATAGGATGGTGGTTTTTGTTGAGGAGGTTGTTGATAGGATGGTGGTTTTTTCTGAGGAGGTTGCTAGTAGGATGGTGTTTGTTATTGAGAAGGGAATTGCAAATGATGAGTAGGTTGTGATAGATTACTCTACTATTGGCGTGAAGAGGGTTTTTGTGGTGGTTGGTGAGGTGGTTGTGATGGTACATGTTGCGGATTACCTTGGGACTGATGCGAGGGTGGGAAATTTCCTTGAGGCTATTGTTGGGATATAAACGAAGGTGGAAATAAGTTTGATGTGGGTGTGGGACTAGGAGGTGGAGGTGGCACAGTGAAAGGATTGCCCCTAATATTACCTGGAAGCTAACCCAATTGATTCAGTGGGAGAGATGGTGCGGATGGTGTAGGGGTTGGACCTTGCAATATGTTCATGCCTTGTGGATTAGGAGGATCTTGTAGGATACCAAGACTAGGAGGATTGTTAGGATTGGGGCCTTGGAGATTGTTAGTATTGGGTTCAACACCCATTACTAAAATTAGAATGCTAGTTGTTGGAAGCTGAGAAAGAATGACATTTCCAAATCGTGGTTGGTACCTGTTGATGGTGTTTTCTGCACAGCAACAACTCAGACAGAATATAGAATCCTATCTCTCTTGAAAGGTAAATCTCTATTAGCAAGCCTCAAGAGATAACCTCAAGGTCTCTAATGTCAGGTCTTGACAATGCATAAAAAACTCAGTGATAAAATGTGAAAATGCTAGTAATTACAATGGGACCTTACTACAAGCAAAATACTGAACCGATTTTATCAGATCTAACAATCTAATGATACTTTAATTCAAAAATCTGACCCAATAACCAAAGAAATAGAAAAAGATAAGGGTTTGAAAGAGATTTCTAAACTTAACACTACTCCTAAGATTAACAATGAAAATAACCAACACCCGAAATGGACCAATCCTTTAAAACTGATCTCTACTCGACCCAAATAAATCTACAATCTTACAAAAAACAATGCAATCTTCTAAGGTGTTAAGATTTTCAAATCATAAACATTCATTCAACAACCCTATTGCAGTTGAAATGAACAAATCCTCACAATCGAACTAAGCACACAAAATATGAAGTCCAGGCTAACTTTGCAAAGCAACTAACAATCAGTTGGTTGCGAAAAGTATGGACTAAAGGATTGCTACAACATTCAAGTATCAAATCACAAACATTATTAAATCAAATCTAATCTAAATATTAACCTTCTCAAAGCAATTTTAAAGATGGAATAACAAGAACCATGCAAGACAAGAGAATACAGGTATGGCACCAAATCACAATGTCATTTTTTGTATTTAAATTGTCCACTGTAGCAACAATTCCAACTTTCTGTTACAATATTTTCTTGAGAGACACTATTCGCTAACCCTAGCTCTAATTGCTTCTAACTATATTTCTCTATTCTACTTCTATCTTCTATATCTTCTCTACTTCTAACTATCTCTAACCCCTTACAGATGAGGCAAAATGCCAAATATATAGAATCCCCCAGAAAACCCATCAGCCAAGCAAGAGCTAGCAGCATTAACTGGGCACCACCAACTAGCCAAGAGAAAGTCAAAATGGAACGAAGGAACGCATTAAATGTGTGAACAACACCCAGGTCGGCTCGGGGTTCCCAATGCAGCTCAGACCAATGCAGGTCACGATAATGCAGAAGCATAAATCCCAGAGTAGTTGGGCATTAATTGCCCTCCCTTTTCTCTCTATTCTGATCCGACCCTTCATGAACTCTCTGAAATGTCCCATAAAAGTTAGCTACTGGTGGAAAAGGAAAAACCCTAAGTCAATTCTCAATTGATGTAATCTCTTCTCTTGACCGTTTAATTGACTTATCCAAATCTACCTTACACGTTAGGTATTTGTCAATAACTACAAGGTAGGTGGCTGCATCATCCAACTGGTGCTCAGAAACAGAACCATCATCCAGCAGTGCATAAACATCCTGCCACCAACTTCTCAACTGTTCCAGGCTCAAATATTTAGGCGCGATCTTCCTTCGCCCCGTCATGATTTCAAAGAAGGCCATGGAGCCATTATAAACACCACTTAGGGTATCATCAATTTGTTTCCTTTGTTTATAAATCTTCTTTAGCACTTTCTGCCTGATCTGCAATGCCTTGTACCACTCCCACGGTTCAGAAGCTCTAGAAGAAGGAAGGATTCCATCACTTACCAATCTATCCCGAGTGTACTCCATGATAGCTCTAGTTTTTTGCAGGAGATGCGTGTCTCCCTTATCCTATGCCAACACCACCTTCAACCGATCAGTTTCCATGATAGCATCCTTCCCAGTTGACAGAATTTCCTTGATAGCTTCATCACCCTTTATTTGCACTCCTTTCAACCAATTCGTAGTGGCAAGGGTGGAAGCTTTCATCTTTTCTATCTCGGTGACGGTCTCTTGAGGGAAAGGATTAGTAGCAGAGGAAGAAGGGTTAATGGATTGCAAGGGCTTCATTAAGTCTTCCAAGCATTTCCTAAGATTTTCATTCTCTTTCTTTAGCTCCTGCTTGGTCTTCATTTCCTTCCTCAATCTACCCACAATAATTGCACTAGAGGCCTCATAATCTTCAATGTCCTACTCGACTGATGTAGGCCACAGATTGAAAGTTTGAATATTGTAATCCTTTCCAGCCACATCATCTCTATTTTTATCTGGAGTAGGGGTGGCAATGTGAGCAACCCTATCATGAGCTTCATCTCTTTCGATCCTTGAGATCACCCTAGCCTTCTTCTTACCTTTATCTTTTCCAATTTTGGCTAGTAGTGCATCCCAACTCGGTGGACTATCCTCCACAACCATTTGTTTTCTATTTATCTCTTTGTCTAGCCAACCAGGGACAGTGGATTCCAATTGTACCTCACTCTACCCTATCTCCTCCTGTTGATCTCCTGGTATTTCCTCTTCCAAATTCTATTTCTCAGGAGTCTCATCCTTATTCCTTTCCTCCCCGACGTGTTCCTCCTCATGTTCAGGTGACAGGACGTTTTCTGCTTCTCCCTCCCTTGGAGGAGATTCAAATACTTCATTTGTGAATGGTGACCCCGTATATGCAACCAAGGGAGACTGCATCACCTTTTCAATTTTTGCCTCTGCACTATGGAGATCACCTTCATGAAACTCCTCCCCTTCAGTGCTCGGATCTTCATCAACTTCTTCCATCTCACCTGGTTCACTTTGGCTTCCATGAGTGGAAGGAACATCATCATGTTGCACATCATGAGAAATGACCAGAGGAGGGCATGCCTTAGGCACACTGTCCTTAGGGGAAGGAGTCCCAAACCTCCTTGTATACACCTTGGCCTTCTCCTCTAAACTTTCAACATTCACAATTGGTGGGGAAATCACCTCTACAACCCTGGAGCTTGCTTTCTTTGATAATTTGACAATTCTCTTCTTCTTTGGCATAGGAGCATCAGCCTCAAGATTCTGTTCTTCACTCCCCTCCTGGGCATATTTCTTAGTTCTTGTCCTCTTCTTAGCCTTCGGCCTTCTTTGCTTTTCTGCTTCCAAGGCTTCTTTTCCCTGAACACCTTTAAACTTAATCTTGGCAAGAGAACCAAGCTTGCCTTTACCTTTAGGATCCTCTTGCTCTATGGACTCCTCAGAAGTTGAATGAGGATCTAAATCTCCCATCAGGTTGTACGTGCATTTCACTCCCTTATTCTTGAATTCCCATATCGTATGCTTGAGCCACATCCTAGTAAATTTGAGAACTGGATCCACTAATTGTTTCAATTTTGTCTTTTCCTCCTCTAACCAATCCACATCACCAACTGGCCTATCTTTTACCGCTTCATAGGCATGATCTTGAATTAAATTCCCATCATCTTCCAATTGATCAGGAACTGCCCTTACATTATACAAATGGAATACATCCATAGGAAGCCAGGAGAATTTCTTCTTCCTAACCTCAAATTCATCACTATAGTTGGCCCAGTAGTCCTCCAGATTCACCTTGTGGCAATACTCTTTGTTGGCCTTCTTTTGGGCCTCTCCTATAATATCAAACCTTGATCTCCTAGAATGAAGAGACAGATTGAGGGCACTCAATTCTTCCTCTGAAGCCTGGGCAGAACCAATGGAAGGATGAACCTCTTCAGTGCCAATCCTTAGGGGAAAATCTCCACCAAATCCTGTCTTGTGTTTGTTCTTCTTGACGATAGCATCAAAGTCACAAATCTTCCTAGTTACTTCCAACAAAGATAATGTGATTAGTGGGAGACCTTGGAAGTCTATATGGAGCCCTCTGGCAGCCATCAATCCGGATGTAGGAGAAATTTGGGAACTATATAAACCAAGCTCCATATTTCTTGATGAGTTCCTTGGCTCGATCCGAAATCTTGACATGCTCTGCTTCCTGAAGCATTTTGGTGATATACATGGTAAATGCATCATTTCCCTCCTATAGTTTGAACCTCCCAAGTGCAACTGAGAGAAAACTTCATAAATAATATCCTGTCCAAAAATTCCCTTTGTATCCAATCCTTTGTAGGGATGGAATCTTTGAAGTTCATAGACCAGATATGAAGTCATTGTGAAAATATTGGTCTGCAACACATTGGATAATTGTTCATGGAGTACTCCACTGATGACCCCTTCCCAATGGTAATTAATCTTTTCTTGTTCCATCCTTACAATCACACGGCACATCCAATTCTCAAACGTACCTGCATTCTTCAATCCAACCACCCTGCTGAGAAGGGTGATGGCATCATAATATTTCTTCTTGAACTTTATCCTGAATAGCTGCTTAGGTAACTTGGAGTAGTGAGACTTCGGCTTCTCTAGGAAGGAATTGATAAGCTGTTGTGACTTCACAGTCTGTTCATCGTAGAACTCCTGAGTTTCCTCAATGGTGAATCCCACCACATGAGACCGGTCTGGCATATCAAAGGTTTGGGCAATGGAGACCAGGTTGAGATTTTCTACAACTCTCCCTTGAGGACCAATAATTATTTGTGTGTCCTGATCATAGTGCCTGGCGCACTCAAGGACCAGCTCATAACACTGCACTATAGAAGGGAAACCAGCAACATGGGACAAGCCTAATTCCATTATCCTTCTAGGCACCAAAGGAAAGTCCTATGTAGCCATTCTTCCTTTAAACTCTTCATAATCCCATGATCCGACATTTGTATCAGTCACCTCTGACCAAATAGAAGTGATCTTACTCTCAGGGACCCTACTCTTAATGTCCATTTTAATTCTCTTTGCATCATACATTGAGGACCCAGTTGCTACCTTGCTAAATTTAGCTTGCACTCAACATGGAAATCATAGTAAGAACCATAGGAAACTAATATCAATTGGTCAATACACTGCTAGAATGCATCTCATGTAGCCAGAGTGTTACTAGATCTCATATGAAATGATCACAACAAATTTTGGGTTTCAAGGCCACCCACAGAATCTGAGCCAGAGAGGAATCTCGGGGAATTCTATACTGATCGGATTCCAACAGAACAACCAGGAAACGCCTACTTAAACATTAAACCTGAGCATGATCGATCAGTAAGCCACATGGGAAATCCAAATATAACATGAAATAATCATCAAGTGCATCACAAATTATAAATGAATCCAACTATCTCATGTTCCTTTATATTTCATCAGATTTTGGGGAAATTCGTGAGGGACGGATTTCCGTGAAGAATGAGCCAAATAGGAGACTTCAAAAAATCAGAGAGGCGGTGGATTTCAAAGAAATCCAGACCTGACGGAAGTTTGCGGATAAGGAAAAACTCTGAACCAGTCAGTGCAAAGGCAAGTACTTCAGCCAAACAACTTCTATTCGGTATGAGTTCATGCCGAGTGGGGCATGTCCTGCCGATCGGCGATGAGGAAATTCATTTCGATGAGAGACTTTCTTTTCGGGGTAAATTCACAGTGAATCCCCTTTGTCTCACCAACCATCAGAGTTTAAGCAATCACTTTGGCTAGACTAAAGTTTATCTAAATGATGTCTCAGCGAACTTACAGAGTCTTGCCAACTAGCGATGTAGCAAACATCTCGATGTGACTAACGGGTAGTTGGGGTAAGGTTTCAGCGAATTTTCTTGGTCTCACCAACTAGCGATAGAACACGAGAGACCTTCGGTGTGAGAAATATGTTGTCACAACGAATGAATATGAACTTAGGAGGGCTTTCGGTATAATGTCTTATCGATGAATGGGGGTCTCATCAAAGCAAATGGATGTCTCAGTGTTAAGTTTTGAGTTTGGCTAGAGGTTCCAGTGACTACGTAAGGTTTTGCTAACATAGAGTCCCATTGGTATAACTTTTGGCCGACAACATGTGGTCTCCCCAAAGAGGATCTGAGCTTGCTAAGAAAAGAAGGCCTCACCATGAAGTCTTGGCGACCGTTAGGAGTTGCACTAAACGCGAAGGTCTCGGCAAGAGTAGTGAGCTCACCGAAAGGTCTCTCTGAATAGACAGAGTCTTCCTGACTTTGAAGGGCATTCGACGAGAACATAATATCTTCGGTGAAAGGTCTCACCGACAAAGGGGAGGTCTGAGCGATAGAAAGGAAAATTGGTAAGATGAAAGGAGCCCGCTAGGACCTCCTGGTGACTAGGGCATGTCTTGCCTATAGAAAGACTTTTCGGCGTAAGAATTACATTGTCCCAATGATCAAGTATGAACCTAAGAAGGTTCTCAGTGAAATGTAGGATGAACATTATGACATCTCCCAGACTTCGAAGGGTCACAGCGAAGGAAATCCAGAAGGGATGGATTATCCCAGATGGACGAAAAATCCCGCACTGCGACTCAAAGTCTCGGCTTAACCCAAACACTGAATCAATCATGAATTTCAAACATTTAAAATCAGGGCAAGTCAGGGATGGATCTCCTATAGGTTTTCTCAACATTCTAAGCTAACCTAGGAGCATACTCAAGACAAATGATGATGTTCTAGGTTAAAACCCCATACATCCACCATTAAAGCACAAGCGAGCTTAGACTTAAAACATTTTGACCACTCTGAAAATGCCACTAGGGACAACTCACGACTTCCAAAGCATGACTTCTCATAATGTGAATAAACAGATGAACTCAGGACTTGCTTGGAAAGCCACAAATCAAACAATTATCATGCAACCCTAGTCATGAGAACATCCAAATAATGCATAAAATCAAACCCAAATAAGGATTTATAACTTCAACACGCTATCTGCAATCATCAATTTAGAGCAAAGCAATAGAAACATACCATTATAAGCCAAGAATCACTCTTAGAATTAGCAAAAGTGAACAAAAAAGTGTCCACAAAGAACAAAGACACGAACGTGCAAGTAAATGCCACCAAATTGATCAATTCAAAGACAAATGCCCCAAAATCCCAACCAATCACTCGCAAGAAAGCACTTCTTAGCTCAAACGACAGCAACAATAAGCATGATGACATAAAAGATCCCAGAAATCAAGTTAAATCCATCCTTCAAAGCATGCGCAAAGCCATTAATGCAATCGATAGGACAGTCCAAAAAACCTGGAAATCCAACGACATGAGGGAATCCAGGAAAATCCAGCCCGCATGGAAATCTGTGAATACCGAAAATCCTTGAACAACAGGGTCCAGCCGAAGTCCAAGTAGGATCTGGGAAAATCCGACTAGGGCTGAAAATCCCGAATCCAGGTAAAAACCCAAAATTCGTCCCAAAACTTAGGATTTTCAATGAATAACTTGGGGAAAAACTTAGGAAATAAAAATAAACATTTAAGCACATGCCTAAATAAGACAACCTCAAAAAGAAAGGGCCAAGAAACCAAAACTGAGGCAAAGAGGGTCCCTGCCCTTAACGAGGCATGTGTGCGAAAACTGCACAACAAATGGCAACTTCTTCTGGGAAAATGCTCCAAAGCATTTGATGATGAACATGAATCAAGAACCCAGAATCTCTGGTTTCAATCTCACCATCAAAGAAACAAGTTAGAATGCAAAGATTTAAAGAAACAGAACCAAAGGATAGACCAAACCTTCCATAGACTGAAAATCCAAGTGTGTGCACATGAGTTCATTTCCCTCCTTAAGCTACTACAAAAACCAAGTTCAGTCAAGTCAAGCTACGTAAGGATTCTAACTTCAAAAGCAACTTGGATAGGGCCTCGCTGCCAGTCAGGCATACATAGCCTTGACGAGGTTATCATTGTGACTCTCTTGAACATAGCTCTACTGCTAGCCAGGTGTCCATAGCCCTGGTAGAGATATTCAGGTATCCCTGATAAGTTGAATTTATTCTTTTGATATTCAATTTTTTATTTCTCTTTCTTTTGATATTCCTTATATGTCACTTTCATTTCAACTTGTGAACAATGGAGTTCACACTCAGGGCTGACAACCACAGTGGCGCTGAAGTAGAAATAAGATTTTTCACTTAACAAAACTTCACAAGGATTCCTATAGTAACATCAGGATTCTTAATATATATGAGAGATATAAGATTTTAGAGTACTTCAAATTCAAATCAAAGCTGGTGATCAATCTTCTATAAATCTGACATTAAGACTATTGGCAATAGTAAAGACTTCAACCATCCTTTCAAGATACAAGACTAAAGTCCACCAAGGAAATACTTAGAACAATTCTAGATAATGATACATTTTCCATGCAGGTGCAACACATCCAGGCGAAAACAGAGAAACCCTCAAAGCAAGAGCAAAGGAAAACAAAACCAAAAGCAAAAGCAAACCTACACTAACCAAAACAAACAAAAGCCAATCAGAAAGGGAAAACCTACTCTAACTATATACAAGACAAGAGCTGAAAATAGCTCAAGACTGGAAATAATGCTTCAAATACTACCCATTGATAGGCAGTGGGATATCCTCTCCAATGAGAGTTTTCAAACGAAAAGCATTATCTCCTAGAATTTCTGAGATTTGGTAAGGTCCAAGCCAAAGTTTATCAAATTTTCCATGCTCTCCCTTATGGTCATGGGCTTTATCCCAGTAAAGAACCAAGTCAGAAATCTTAAAAGCTTTAACCTTGGCTCTTTTATCAAACCATCTCTTGACTACCCCTTGATGTTTAGCAAAGTTTTCTAGGGATTTGTCCCTCTTTTCCTCAAGGTGTAATAATTCAGCAAGTCTAGCCTCACGTTTATCTCCCTCCTCATAATATTCATTAATGAACTGAAGGGTAGGAATTTTCAATTGTATAGGAAACATAGGTTCTAGACCATAAACTAGATGGTAAGGTGATATCCCTATGGAAGTCTTATGTCTGGTGTGATCTTCCCACAAAGAAAATCTAAGCTGGGTATGCCAATCTTTCGGGTTTCTTTCTAACAATTTGCGAATAACAGTCAGGAGATTTTTGTTGGATAACTCAGCTAACCCATTACCCTGAGGGTAATAGTTGGATGCAAATTTAATTATAATCCCATGGTCAAAATCCCAATTAGAAAACTTCAAAGATGAAAACGCAGGACCATTATCACAAACTAAAGACATGGGGCATCCAAAATGGTTAAGAATACCTGATTCGAGGAACTCAATTAATACCTCAGAAGTACACTGCTTGCATGCAAGAGCTTCATTCTATCATGTAAAATAATCAATAATGGTAAGGATATACCTGTGTCCAATGGAGGAAGGTGGATTGATTGGACCTATGAAGTCCATTCCTCACTATGCAAATGGTTTTACCTCAAATACTAGTTGAAGTGGGAATGCGACATACTTCTCTCTGCTTGCGGCAGTCTGACACACATGACATGTTTTGACGTGGTTGTGTGCATCTTTAAACAGTGTAGGCCAATAGTAACTAGCTCTCAGGATCTGGTTCGCTGTAGAAGGTGTTGATCCATGGCCCGTACCATATCTGTCATGAAACTCCAACATCACTCTTGCAGATTCTACCTTTCCTAGGTACCTCAAATAAACACCCTCATGATTTTTCTTATATAGGACGACTCCTTTCAACATGAAACTGTCACTCTTTAAGTACAATTCCCTTCTTTGTACTAAATTGAGATGATCAGGGCATCTCTGGGTTAGGAGGTAATGAACAATATCGTCATGCCACTCTTCAGGAGAGACATCCTCTAAATTATAACTCTGAGCTGTAAGGTCAGTGCCTGTCTCTACCATTGTCTGTGTAAGCCCTTTCCCTCTTACCAACTTCATGGGTTGAATTTCCATATCATACTCTTACAACTTAGTTACCCACTTGGCTCTGCGTTTCCCCAGCTCATTCTGCATCAATAACAACTTAACTTCAGGATCAGGAACTATTGCAAAGATTTTGTTTCTGAGGATATAATGCCTGAATTTCTTCACAGCCTTGACTAAGGCATAAGCCTGCTTTTCCACACTTGGGTATCTCAACTCCGTATCCTTCAATGGTGCACTCATGAATGATATGGGATGCTCGTTTCCTTGATCTGAATTTTGAGTTAACATAGCAGCATAGGAATGATTAGAGGCAAATGAATATATATAGAATGGATTAGCATTGTCTGGACTTACCAAAATAGGAGCTTCAGCAATAGCCCTCTTTATCTCTGTAAATGCTTCTTTTGCTTCTGCATTCCATACAACTTTGGCCTCCTTCTTTAACATTGCATTCAGTGGCTTAACTATTTCTTGAAACCCAGTGATGAACTTCCTCACGAAGTTGATCTTGCCAAAGAATGATTTCATTTCTTTTTTACTGGTAGGCAGTGGAATCTTAAGAATGGCTTCTATACATTTTGGATCAATTGCAATCCTCTTCTCAAAGATAATGTGCCCTAATAATTTACCTTCTGCAACTCCAAAGATGCATTTCTTTGGATTGAGCGATATCCCAAACTCTCTACATTTCTGAAAAACCTTGCATAAATCTGAGATGTGATCACCTCTCTTCTTGGAAAAAACCGTTAGATCATCCATATAAATGATTATGCACTTACCAATGATGTCTTTGAAGGCTATGCCCATTGCTCTCTGGAATGTAGCTCCAACATTAATCAAGCCAAAAGGCATCCTTCTGTAGGCAAAAGTGCCCCACTTGGTGGTGAAGGCAGTCTTGTGCCTATCCTCATACTGCACCATAACTTGGTTATACCCTAAATAACCATCCAAGAAGTAAATCATCTGGGATCCATTGACAATCTAGAGCACTTCATCCAGTGAGGGTACTGGATAATTATCTTTTTTTGATGCTCTATTTAGATTCCTAAAATCTACACACAGTCTGATTTCACCATTTTTCTTTCATACTGGAACTAGGTTTGAAACCCAAGTAGAGTGTCTGACTGGGAATATTATCCTTGCAGACAATAGTTTTTGCACTTCCTTTTGTATTATAGGTTCTAGTAGAGCATTGATAGGCCTATGCCTCTGTCTGAAAGGCTTTACTCCTGGATTGAGAGGAATAGTATGGGTTATGATTGATGTATCATAAGTCTTTAAGTATTCATAACTCCAAGCTATCACATCTGGATATCTATGTAATGCATCAATAATTACTCGTCTTTCTTCTGGATTGCACACTTTTCCAATGAGAACATTTTTGACATCCTCCTGAGATCCTACATTATATTTATCACACTGTCCACTAATAGATTCTTTCCGGGTATCCTGCTCCTGATCCTCTCTAGTTGCACCATTCCCCTGGGAATTGTGTTGGTCTTCAGATTAATCACCCCTTCCAAGTCCATCTCAGCTTCTTGAAGTTTAGTTTCGTCAATGATTTGAGAAGCAAAGACATCAGTACTAGTAATAAAATCTAAGATATGCTTGTCATCTTCAAATACCTGGAAGTTGGTGATGTTGTTTGGTACTGATGGTACTGGGGTCAGTTCCACAGTAAACTTCTTTAGTCCTGAAAGAGATAGAGGCTGCAAGGTACTTGCTGCCTGAGCAAGAGAATCAACTGTTTGGTTCTTATTTCATGGAATCAACTGAATGTTGAAGGCATTGAATCCTTCGATGAGGTCCCACACTCGGTGTCTATAGTTAGTCATTCTCCTATCATGACAAGAGTATTGTCTCCTGACTTGCTTGACTATTAACTTAGAATCTCCAAAAACTTGCAAGATCTTAACCTTCTTCTTCAATGCCATCAACAGTCCATGCACCAAGGCTTCATATTCTGCTACATTATTCATACAGTGAAACTAAAGTCTATGAGTAGCAAAAAATTCCTTACCTTTTGGGCTAATTAACTTGAATCCTACCCCAGCTCCATTCTTTGATTTAGACCCATCAAATCTCAAAGTCCAACAACCAATAGCTATAGAGTTCCCTATTTTTTCACTTGCACTATTACTACTAGATGGATCTTTAGAAGGCACTACTCTTTTCCGTGTGGGATCTTCTTGAACATTCAGGATACCATTTTTGACTGCAGGAGTGGGGTTGATACGTTTCTATATTTGTTCCACTACAGCTTGGCATAAGCAATAGTCCAATTCTGAATGAGAAGGATTATGCACCCTGTACCAATTGGGAAAGAGTAGCTCTCCAAAGTTCATTCCTCTTCCCAACTGAACTTGAACTTCAATGCATTTCTGAATGAACTGTTGAAAATTATCTAGCAAACCAAGCTGACTATCTTCTAGGTCATTATCCTTCTCATCTGGTTTGATTAGGACTTCAGTACCACTAGATTCTATTGTAAGGTCAACAGGTGATGTGTTGAACATAAGAACTTCCTCCATGTCTGGCTCTTCAAGAGGAACAAAAACCATATAGTTACCCATGCTTACTTCTTTTACCAGAATCTTAGTAGAGGTTTTATGATATTCCGTAATCATATACTTTATTTTGGGTTCTCTTTCAATTCTAATTTGGTTTGGCACTCCCTTCCAGGGAAGCCACATATGGGAATGATCAATTGAAACATATCTGTTTAAAGCCCTGGTAAAGTCCCTTCCTAGGATTAGGCCATAAGCATCAGGGATGTCAGCCACCTGTATATTGATAACCTGTTGGATCCTAGGATCAGAAGGAATTTGCATATGAATCATATTTAACTCTCCTATAACATTGACTTCAGTCCTATCTAATTGTGTGACTTTCTTCTATGATGCAGCAAGAGTAATTCCCATAGCTCAACATACGCCGAAAGGAATAACATTGGTTAAAGCACCAGAATCTAGCAGACAATTATGTAGATTCTTACCAAATGTTTGAACAAAAATCAAGAAAGGAGGTGTGTCTGTCTTCCCTTGAAATGGAGTTAAGGGGGTATCTACTTGAGCAACCTGAGTCTTGTCCTTTTCTTTCCTAGTATCTCTAGGGGGCATATGGACTTGATTCTGAGTTTGATTTTGTCTTCCTACTGACTGAGAACTAGATATCCTATTGACATTCTTGCTTACTAATTTATCTTGTGACATGAAATTTGTATTATAAGATCCTAAGACTGCATTCCTGATGGATGGAACTCTTACTAACTCAAATGCAGATAGATTTACCTTCAATTTTTGGAGTTCTTCAACAACATACATGGCCAATTGTTCTTCATTTAAATTAGTAGGGGTCTCCCTTAGGTATTCCATTACCTTTTCCTTATTTGCGTCAGCATTTCTCCCTTTTGGTACATCAACATGTCCTGGATCTTGAGATGAATATTGCTTGGGAATCTGAGGCAGTGATGGATTATTGCTAGCATTAGGGTCTGGAGGCATGTTGAAATTATTTAGTGGGATGGAAGTAGTGAAGGGACCTCTAGCCTATGGGTGTCTATGTGGCAACTCCCTCAAATCATACTTCTTGACAGGCCTCTGGAAAGTTTGCACTTCTTCAACATAAGCCTCCTCGTCTTTGGGACCATTATCATTCACTGAATTCTCATCAAATAGCTGTGTCATTTCATCTCCATTACATACCTGGTCTGTTTCCTCTATCAACTGATCAGATTCTTCTTTAGGTACATTCTCCTTACTTTGAGGAAAAGGAGCATGGTTCAGTACTAGCACCGGTGAATCATAAGGATTGGATGGTACTATTTCCTGACCGCTTGCATTGTTCTCTACTTCATACTAGAAAATTGATGCTACTATTTGGAATTCTTGACAGTCTAACTCAGAATGTTGACTAGTCTTGTGGAGCCTACACCACCCTGATAAAGCAGCCTTGGCTAGGTATACACTGCCAGGAGGTTTCTCTTGATTTATTGGCTGATTGATAGGGTGATTGATAGGTTGGTCTAGTGGGGTGGGAACTCCTCCGTTGTTAGGCCTTGTGTTCCATGTCCTATTTTGTCCTGACGGTTGCCTCCTATCAAACCCTTTTCCACCACCTCTGTCAAAGTTCTGGCTCGAGGGTTGTCCTTTATCATAGTTCTATCTTCTTTCATTATGATAACTTCTGTCATTATTAAATCCTCAATCATTGTTATATCCTCTGTCCTGGTTATATCCACTTTCATTGTTGTATCCTCTATCATTATTGTATCCTCGGTCCTGGCATTGCCCTCTATCAGAGTTTTGTCCTGGTGGATTCTCTCTGTTCTAATTGGACTGCATATTTCTCTGATCAGCTTGCAACTGATTATTTTGGTTCCTCAAGTAAGTCACCTCCATATTCAACTTCTCTATTTGTTCAGACATTCCATCCAATCTCTCCTTGTCAGGATTAATATATGGCAGTTGATTTGCATGGTTCTGAGGGTATCCTACTATAGCATTGGCATTCAATGATTGATTCAAGACTTCTGAATTTTACAGATATGAAGGATAACTAGCCTAATGCTGGGTATGTAGGGGTTGATTCACATTTTGCTGGGGGTAACTAATCATGGGTAACACGTGTCTCACAAGTGGTCCTGGGTGAGAAACCAGAAGCAACTGAGGTACTGGATTCATGATTGGAGTATGGTTTGCCAAAGCTTGGATGAGAGCTGGAACTTGTCCAGGGTGAGCAACGGGTCCTAATGAGGGTAGAGGCCCAGATAGATGTTGCCTTAGATTAGTACTAACTTTCACAGCCTCTGCATATGCATCAAGTAGATTAGCAGGAGGGTTATTACTCCACTTCATGAAGGTAGCTGTCAAACTATCAAGTCCCTCATAATAGACTTCTAAGGCCGTAGGTTCATCAATAGTATAAGGAGCCTGCAGTCTGGTGTAAGCACGATGAAACCTATTTTTGAAGGATGCTATTGGTTTATTGACCTCCCTTTTGACATCTGTGATCTAAAGATATAGCTCATTGGGACTGATGGGAATACGACACTTCTACAAAAATACAGTCTCTAGCTCAGTCCAATGCTCGATAGACCCAACAGGAAAATGGTTGTACCAATAGAATGCATCTTCCCCTAGTGAATAAGGAAACAATCTACAAGCTACATCCTCATGGTTTATCCCTCTATCCTTGAGGCTAGTCTAAAAGATCCTGATGTGTTCCTCAGCGGTCCTATTCGGATCATTGACATGGAATTTTAAACAAAAGTGTTCAGGGTTTTTGGGCATGACATTGTAAATGGAAAAACTTAATGGAGATGGGTTGGTTGCTAGGAAAGCCATTGGTGGAGGTGGGGGTGGTAATGGCTGATTTCTGACTGGCCGAGGTTGTGGATTGGGAATGCCCTCAGACTCAGATGAACTTGATGAAGATGGGGATGATGGAGATGAGGGGGATGGATGGGATGATGATGATTCTCCCCTTCTGTTGGCCCTTCTAGACCTAGTTGGGTCTGGTAATTCCTGAAATTCCTCCTCTCCTGGAGCAGATCTTGTCCTTCTTTTGAATCTCTCAGGAGAGATGGCATTCAAAAATTGATCCAGCTTGCTTGTTCAGGCCATCTTTCTAGCACCAATCCTGTTGATGGTGTTTTCTGCACAACAACAACTTAGACAAAATATAGAATCCTATCTCTCTTGAAAGGTAAATCTCTATCAGTAAGCCTCAAGAGATAACCTCAAGGTCTCTAATGTCAATTCTTGACAATGCATAAACAACTCAGTGATAAAATGTGAAAATACTGGTAATCACAATGGGACCTTACTATAAGCAAAATACTGAACCGATTTTATCAGATCTAACAATCTGATGATACTTTAATTCCAAAATCTGACCCAATAACCAAATAAATAGCAAAAAATAAGGGTTTGAAAGAGATTTCTAAACTTAACACTACTCCTAAGATTAACAATGAAAATAACCAACACCCGAAATGGACCAATCCTTCAAAACTGATCTCTACTCTACCTAGATAAATTTGCAATCTTACAGAAAACAGTGCAATCTTCTGAGGTGTTAAGATTTTTAAATCATGAACATTCATTCAACGACTCTATTGTAGTTGAAATGAACAAATCCTCACAATCGAACTAAGCACACAAAATATGAAGTCCAGGCTAACTTTGCAAAAAAACTAACAATCGGTTGGTTGCGAAAAGTATGGACTGAAGGATTGCTGCAACATTCAAGTATCAAATCACAAACATTATTAAATCAAATCTAATATAAATATTAACCTTCTCAAAGCAATTTTAAAGATGGAATAACAAGAACCATCCAAGACAAGAGAATATAGGTATGGCACCAAATCACAATGTCATTTTTTGTATTCAAATTGTCCACTATAGCAACAATTCCAACTTTTTGTTACAATATTTGCTTGAGAGCCACTATTCACTAACCCTAGCTCTACTTTCTTCTAACTATATTGCTCTATTATACTTCTATCTTCTATATCTTCTCTATTTCTAACTATCTCTAACCCCTTACAGATGAGGCAAAATGCCAAATATATAGAATCCCCCAGAAAACCCGTCGGCCAAGCTAGAGCCAACAACATTAACTGGACACCACCGATCAGCCAAGAGAAAGTCAAAATGGAATGAAGGAACACATTAAATGAGTGAACAACACCCAGGTCAGTTCGGGTTTCCCAATGCAGCTCAAACCAATGCAGGGAATGATAATGGGGAAGCAAAAATCCTTGAGTAGTTGGGCATTAACTGCCCTCCCCTTTGTCTATATTCTGATCCGGCCCTTCATGAACTCTCTAAAACGTCCCATCCAAGTTAGCTACTAGTGGCAAAGGAAAAACCCTAAGTCGATTCTCAGTGGACGCAATCTCTTCTCTTGACCATTTGACCGACTTATCCCAATCTACCTTATACGTTAGGTATTTGTCAATAACTACAAGGTAGGTGGCTGCATCATCCAACTGGTGCTCAGAAATAGAACCATCATCCAGTGGTGCATAAACATCCTGCCACCAACTTCTCAACTATTCTAGGCTCAAATATTTTGGCGCGATCTTCCTTCGCCCTGTCATGATTTCAAAGAAGGCCATGGAGCCATTATAAACACCACTTAGGGTATCATCAATATGTTTCCTTTGTTTATAAATCTTCTTCAACACTTTTTTCCTGTTCTGTAATGCCTCGTACCACTCCCACGGTTCAACAACTCTAGAAGAAGGAAGGATTCCATCACTTACCAACCTATCTTGGGTGTACTCCATGATAGCTCTAGTTTTTTGCAGAAGGAGATCCGTGTCTCCCTTATCATGTGCCAATACCGCCTTCAACCGATCAGTTTCCATGATAGCATCCTTCGCAGTTGACAAAATTTCCTTGATAACTTCATCACCCTTTATTTGCACTCCTTTCAACCAATTCGTAGTGGCAAGGGTGGAAGCTTTCATCTTTTCTAGCTCGGTGATGGTCTCTTGAGGTAGAGGATTAGTAGCAGAGGAAGAAGGGTTAATGGATTGCAGGTGCTTCATTAAGTCTTCCAAGCATTTCCTGAGATTTTCATTCTCTTTCTTTAGCTCCTGCTTGGTCTTCATTTCCTTCCTCAATCTACCCACAATAACTGCACTAGAGGCCTCATAATCTTCAATGTCCTACTCGACTGATGTAGGCCCCAGATTGAAAGTCTGAATATTGTAATCCTTTCCAACCACATCATCTTTGTTTTTATCTAGAGTAGGGGTGGCATTGTGAACAACCCTATCATGAGCTTCATCTCTTTCAATCCTCAAGATCACCCTAGCATTCTTCTTACCTTTATCTTTTCCAATTTTGGCTATTAGTGCATCCCAACTTGGTGGACTATCCTCCACAACCATTTGTTTTCTATTTATCTCTTTCTCTAGCCAACCAGGGACAGTGGATTCCAATTGTACCTCACTCTACCCTATCTCCTCTTGTTGATCTCCTAGTATTTCCTCTTCCAAATTCCATTTCTAAGGAGTCTCATCCTTATTCCTTTCCTCCCTGATGTGTTCCTCCTCATGTTCAGGTGACAGGACATTTTCTGCTTCTCCCTCCCTTGGAGGAGATTCAACTACTTCATTTGTGACTGGTGACCCCGTATATGCAACCAACAGAGACTGCATCACCTTTTCAATTTCTGCCTTTGCACTATGGAGATCACCTTCATGAAACTCCTCCCCTTCAGTGCCTGGATTTTCATCAACTTCTTCCATCTCACCTGGTTCACTTTGGGTTTCATGAGCGGAAGGAACATCATCATGTTGCACATCATGAGAAACGACCAGAGGAGGGCCTGCCTTAGGCACACTGTCCTTAGGGGAAGGAGTTCCAGACCTCCTTGTATACACCTTGGCCTTCTCCTCTGAACTTTCAACATTCACAATTGGTGGGGAAATCACCTCTGCAACCCTGGAGCTTGCTTTCTCTGATAATTTGACAATTCTCTTCTTCTTTGGCACAGGAGCATCAACCTCAGGATTCTATTCTTCACTCCCGTCCTGGCCAGATTTCTTAGTTCTTGTCCTCTTCTTACCCTTCGGCCTTCTCTGCTTTTCTGCTTCTTGGGCTTCTTTTCCCTGAACACCTTTAAACTTAATCTTGGCAAGAGAACCAAGCTTGCCTTTACCTTTAGGATCCTCTTGCTCTATGGACTCCTTAGAAGTTGAATGAGGATCTAAATCTCCCATCAGGTTGTATGTGCATTTCGCTCCCTTACTCTCCAATTCCCATATCATATGCTTGAGCCACATCCTAGTACATTTCAGAACTGGATCCACTAGTTGTTTCAATTCTGTCTTTTCCTCCTCTAACCAATCCACATCACCAATTGGCATGTCTTTTACCACTTCGTAGGCATGATCTTGAATTAAATTCCCATCATCTTCCAATTGATTAGGAACTGCCCTTACATTATACAAACGGACTGCATCCACAGGAAGCCGGGAGAATTTATTCTTCCTGACCTCAAATTCATCACTGCAGTTGGCCTAGTAGTCCTCTAGATTCACCTTGTGGCAATACTCTTTGCTGGCCTTCTTTTGGGCCTCTCCTAGAATGAAGAGACAGACCGAGGGCACTCAATTCTTCCTCTGAAGCCTGGGCAGAACCAATGGAAGGACAAACCTCTCTAGTGCCAATCCTTAGGGGAAAATCTCTGCCAAATCTTGTCTTGTGTTTTTCCTTCTTGATGATAGCATCAAAGTCACAAATCTACCTAGTTACTTCCAACAAGATAATGTGATCAGTGGGATACCTTGGAAGTGTATATGGAGCTCTCTGGCAGCCATCAATCCAGATGTAAGAGAAAGTTGGGAACTATATAAACCAAGCTCCATATTTCTTGATGAGTTCCTTGGCTCGATCTAAAATCCTGACATGCTCTGCATCCTGAAGCACTCTTGTGATATACATGGTAAATGCATCAGTTTCCCTCCTATAGTTTGAACCTCCCAAGTGCAACTGAGGGAAAACTTCATAAATAATATCCTATCCAAAAATTCCCTTTGTATCCAATCCTTTGTAGCGATGGAATCTTGCAAGTGCATAGACTAGATATGAAGTCATTGTGAAAGTCTTGGTGTGCAACACATTGGATAATTGTTCATGGAGTACTCCACTGATGACCCCTGCCCAATGGTAATTAATCTTTTCATGTTCCATCCTTACAACCACATGGCACATCCAATTCTCAAACATACCCACATTCTTCAATCCAACCACCTTGCTGAGAAGGGTGATGGCATCATAATATTCCTTCTTGAACTTTATCCTGAATAGCTGCTTAGGTAACTTGGAGTAGTGAGACTTGGGCTTCTCCAGGAAGGAATTGATAAGCTATTTTGACTTCACACTCTGTTCATCGTAGAACTCCTGAGCTGCCTCAATGGTGAATCCCACCACATGAGACCGGTTTGGCATATCGAAGGTTTGGGCAATGGAGATCGGGTTGAGATTTGCTACAACTCTCCCTTGAGGACCAATAATTCTTTGTGTGTCCTGATCATAGTGCCTAGCGCACTCAAGTACCGGCTCATAACACTGCACCGTAGAAGGGAAACTAGCAACATTGGTCAAGCCTGATTCCATTATCCTTCTAGCCACCAAAGGAAGGTCCTCTGCAACCATTCTTCCTTTAAACTCTTCATAATCCCATGATCCAACATTTTTATCAGTCACCTCTAACCAAATAGAAGTGATCTTACTCTCAGGGACCCTGCTCTTAATTTCCATCTTAATTCTCTCTGCATCAGACACTAAGGACCCAACTGCTACCTTGCTAGATTCAGCCTACACTCAACATGGAAATCATAGTAAGAACCATAGGAAACTAATATAAATTGGTCAATACATCGCTAGAATGCATCTCATGTAGCCAGTGTGTTACTATATCTCATATGAAATGATCACAACAAATTTTTGGTTTCAAGGCCACCCGCGGAATCTGAGCTAGAGAGGAATCTCAGGGAATTCCAGACCGATCAGATTCCAATGGAACAACCAGGAAATGCCTACTTAAACATTATTAAACCTAAGCATAATCGATTAGTAAGCCACATGGGAATTCCAAATATAACATGAAATAATCATCAAGTGCATCACAAATTATAAACGAATCTGACTATCTCACGTTCCTTTATATTTCATCAGATTTTAGAGAAATTCGTGAGGGACAGATTTTCGTGAAGAACAAGCCAAATAGGAGACTTCGGAAAATCAGAGAGGCAGCGGATTTTGGAGAAATCCGGACCCGACGGAAGTCCACGGATAAGGTAGAACTCCGAACCAGTCGGTGCAAAGGCAAGTACTTCGGCCAAACAACTTCTATTCGGGATGAGGTCACGCCGAGTGGGACACATCCTACTGACCGGCAATGAGGAAATTCATGTCAATGAGAGACTTTCTCTTCAGGGTAAAGTCACAGCGAATCTCGCTTGTCTCACCGACCATCAAAGTTTAAGCAATCACTTTGGCTAGACTAAAGTTTATCTAAATGATGTCTCAGCGAACTTACAGAGTCTTGCCGACTAGCAATGTAACAAGCATCTCGATGTGACCAACGGGTAGTCGAGGTAAGGTCTCAGCAAATTATCTTGGTCTCACTGACTAGCGATAGAACACGAGAGACCTTCGGTGTGAGAAAGATACTGTCACAGTGAATGAATATGAACTTAGGAGGGCTTTCAGTATAACGTCTTGCCGATGAAGGGGGGTCTCATCGAAGCAAATGGATGTCTCGATGTTAAGTTTTGAGTTCGGATAGAGGTCCCAGCGACTACGTAAGGTTTTTTCGACATAGAGTCCCATCAATATAACTTATGGTCGACAACATGTGGTCTCCCCGAAGAGGATCCGAGCTCACTAAGAAAAGAAGGCCTCGCCATGAAGTCTTGGCGACCATTAGGAGTGTCGCCAAAAGCGAAGGTCTCGGCGAGAGTAGTGAGCTCACCGAAAGGTCTCTCTGAATAAATAGAGTCTTCCTGACTTCGAAGGGCGTTTGATGAGAACTGAATATGTTCAGTGAAAGGTCTCACCGATGAAGGGGAGGTCTGAATGATAGAAAGGAAAATTGGTAAGACGAAAGGAGCCCTCTACGACCTCCTGGCGACTAGGGCATGTCTTGCCAATAGAAAGACTTTTCGGCGTAAGAATTACATTGTCCCAGTGATCAAGTATGAACCTAAGAAGGTTCTTGGTGAAACATAGGATGAATGTTATGACATCTCCCTGACTTCGAAGGGTCATAGCAAAGGAAATCTGGAAGGGACGGATTATCCTGGATGGATGAAAAATCCTACACTACGACTCAAAGTCATGGCTTAACCAAAACATCGAATCAATCACAAATTTCAAACATTTAATATCAGGGCAAGTCAGGGATGGATCTCCTATAGATTTTCTCAACATTCTAAGCCAACCCAGGAGCATACTCAAGACAAATGATGATGTCCTAGGTTAAAACCCCATACATCCACCATTAAAGCACAAGCGAGCTTAGACTTAAAAATTTTTGACCACTCTAAAAATGCCACTAGGGACAACTCACGACTTCCAAAGCACGAATTCTCATAATGTGAATAAATAGACGAACTTAGGACTTGCTTGGAAAACCAGAAATCAAACAATTACGATGCAACCCTAGTCGTGAGAACATCCAAATAATGCAGAAAATCAAACCCAAATAAGGATTTATAACTTCAACGCGGTATCTGCAATCATCAATTCAAAGCAAAGCAACTGAAACATACCATTATAAGGCGGGAATAGCTCTCAGAATCAGCAAAAGCGAATAGAAAAGTGTCCACAAAGAACAAGGGCATGAATGTGCAAGTAAAATCCACCAAATCGATCAATTCAAAGCCAAATGCCCCAAAATCCCAACCAATCACTTGCAAGAAAGCACTTCTCAGCTCAAACAACAACAACAATAAGCATGATGACATAAGAGATCCCAAAAATCAAGTTAAATACATTCTTCAAAGCACGTGTGAAGCCATTAATGCAATCGATAGGACAGTCCGAAAAACCTAGAAAGTCGACGACATGAGGGAATCTGGGAAAATCTAGCCCGTGCGAAAATTAGCAAATATAAAAAATCCTTGAACAACAAGGTCCAGCCGGAGTCCAAGTAGGATCCAGGAAAATCCGACCAAGGCCGAAAATCCCGAATCCAGGTAAAAACCCAAAATTTGTCCCAAAAACTTAGGATTTTCAATGAATAACTTGGGGAAACACTTAGGAAATAAAAATAAATATTTAAGCACATGCCTAAATAAGACAAAACCTCAAAAAGAAAGGGCCAAGAAACCAAAACCGAGGCAAAGAGGGTCCCTGCCCTTAGCAGGGCGTGTGTGCGAAAACTACACAACAGTACCATGTATCTTGTGGCATGACCTGGGGGACTTGTGGAACTGATGAACTAGGATTCGGATCTTGTGGTAGAGCAAGGGGTGTAATGTTGACGTATTGTGATAAATCAAACCCCGACGGTGGCTTGATACCCTTCATGAGTAATGTGGCAAGGATTTTATCCCCACGCTCATCGAGGAGACGGTCTGCCATTTTCACATTAGTGGGGTTGCTAAGATATTCATCAACTGTGAGCTCAGGTTGATTGACCATACTTTCCTCTAAGGGAGATTGGGTATGGATTTTAGTGTTGGATTGGGATGATCCTCCTTTGGTGGGTTGATCCTGAGGTTGAGCAACTTGGGGCTATTTTTGTTCCATGAGTTTCTTTGCTTGCGATTGGGTAAGGGGCATGAAAATACAAAACAGCTAGATGACTAAAATGACACTAAGCCCTAAGATGCACTTAAAGGATGCCCTAGATGATGACTAAAATGATTGTTAAGATGATAGATTGACCGATTGGATGATTGATGGGATGATTTGGATAATTGATTAGATTGGATTTGATTGGGTTGATTGATTGGATCAGATGATTACTAGGATCAAATGATTGATAGGATTGGATTGACCAATAGATTAGATTGATGAGACTAAATATGAACTAAGTTCAAGGGCTTGACTTGATGATGTGTGATAATGATGATTAGATTGGATTATAAGATGATGATCATGGCACAAAATCTACCTCATGATAAGAGGAGAGTGATAAGGCTATGGAGGATTACTGACTTAGGACATATGACAATCCTAACTGAGTATGGATGATGATGATTAGGGTTAGTTACCTAACCGAATTGGATAAAAAGCACCTAAAACAAAGCCCAAAGGATTCAGATTGATAGACTGATGATGGATATGTAATCCAAAGACATCCTAAGATGCACTTATGTGATCAGATTTAGAATTTGATGACTTTTGGAAAATGTAGACAGACTAAAATGACTATTATAGGGAGATGGATGGTGATAAAAAAAATTTGATCATAGATTCAGACTCAAAAAACAATAGGCTTTCAGTGGTCCAAAGGATTAAATCTCAAGATTTTTGTATGGGACACACATGCCTTTGTGTGTGACAAGTTCACCTCTCAAGGTGATGGGATCGCCTATCTCAAGGTTGATGGAATCACCTTTGTGTCAAACAAGTTCGCCTATCTAGATAGAAGGATCGCCTATATATTTGGATGCCAAAAGGAAACGGGAAGGCATAGGAAATAATATCGCCTATCTATGGTTCAGGATTACCACTTTCTTGAAATGTACAGACACAGATGAAACATCTATTGGTGTAACAGGATCACCTATTTCCTTAGGTATACGAATAGGGAACAAAAATACCTATGACGAAATCACTATCAGTTGAACATAATTTCCTATGTCTTGAATTATACAGACAAAGATGGTATGGGTAGGACACAAGATAGCCCCTACAAAAAGTTGGTTTTCCTATTCTAAAGGATGTACGGACAAGGGAGATGTTGGCAACACAAGGGAAGACAACTGAGAGGGGGGTGAATCAGTTGTCACAAAAATTCAAAACTTAATAAATTTATTAACCTTATTCTTAGATCTGATTATTAACCATGAAATCATAAATCATCAACACATCAGAAACATACATAACACCAATATTTTTTATGTGGAAACACTGTTAGTGGAAAAACCATGTTGGAGGTCAGTCCACAAGATTATACCCTATTAAAAGTATAAAGAATGAAATGGGGAATGCACATGCATTTAGGCACACTTCCTAGAGCTCATTGCTCAATTGCAACAAGGATTACAACAAGGCTTACTTCCCAAAGGAAGACACACTATCTTACAAAAAGATTCAGATTACATCCGTAGGGATTTGAACTAATAAAATAGCATATGCTAATGCCTAATCACAGTTCTGGTTAAGCACATGAACACTTCTTCACTCTTTTTCACTCTTCTTCACACTCTACTCTAACTTCGAATGATTTAGAACATTATTCATGCACACACACATTCAAAATCCACACTTAAATGGAATAAACAATTGCTTATTTATATTCGCAACAAGAAATCACATCGCTACATGTTGGCTTCAACAAAATAATAAAATGATAACAAACTGTCGTCCCAAAAAAATAACAATTATTAATGCAAATCAACCAAGGTTGGCCACAACATAGTGAAGACGCAAAATAACATCCTAAAACATGAACCACCTTCAAAATTTATTCCTCGAAGATCCACAACATGCTACCAATACCTAGTCAGCCATGAACATGCAAGAGAAAATCACAGATCGCAAGCACAACGATCAATGTGGACATGCAACACAGATAAAACATGATCTAGAAACATACAAAAATATCATGAATCACTAGAGAAGCATCTGTAACAACTGAACTGACTAGAATCACATCATCTTCATTCAGGAAAGCCTACTAAAGTAACAAAAAAAAACTATCAGAATACAAATATTCATAACTTGATCAAATCTTCACACATATCTCTGAAACTCAACATGGATAAACTAGATATACTCTATAAGAAACCCTTTAGTCCACAACCTATGATCATCAACATAGTGAACTATTGACATATTGAACTTCACTTCACCACTAACAACCTGCAACTCATTTCATTACAATTTTCTCAATATCCTCAACATATATAGCTTCTAATGCATTAATGCTAATAGTGTTAACATCAATGACAACCACATATCAAAAACACAACCACAACATCCAACAATCTTCACCTTTGGAATTGATGGAAATACATGATGTGAAAAACACCATCAATGCAACTACACTTACTCCCCCTTAGGTTTTGATTCTTCTCTTCAACTCATCCACATAACTCTTCTCTCCACAAGGTTCTTCTCACCCAAAAGTTTTTTCACATTACGCTTCTCCACCTTTGACATCAATGATAAAGATCTCTAAGCTTTGAACCACATATCTAAACATCTGACTACTCCCTTGAGTAGTAGCCACCACGACATCAATCTAGATCAAGATATGACTATGGAATGCACAAACTGATGCAAAGCAATGCATCTTAGTTTTGATTAGGATGGGTAATCACCCATAACTTCCATATGAGATACTCAAAAGTATCCTTAGGAAATGGTTTGGTAAAGATGTCTGCAATATGCTCCTTAGTAGGTACATACTCCAATCTGACTTCCTTTTCACTCACCTTCTCTCTCAAAAAGTGAAACTTGATAGATATATGCTTGGTCTTGGAATGCAACACCAGATTCTTAGAAATGTTAATGGATCTTGAATTATCATAGAATATAGCTATAGGCTCATCATACACAACTCTAATATCCTTCAACATATGTTTCATCCATAATACTTGAGTATAATTGTTAGCAACAACAATGTATTCTGCCACTGTAGTAAATAAAGAAATGACATTTTGCTTCTTACTTAGCCATGCAATCAGCTTCTTGCCCAAGAAAAATGTGCCGGCACTAGTACTTTTTTTGTCATTCACATCTCCTGCCTAATCAGTATCAGTAAAGAAACTCAAAGTAAGATCATCATCTTTACGATACCATAGGCCAAAAATCAACTGTCCCCTTCGAGTATCTGAAAATCCTTTTTACAATAGTCACATGATATTCTTTAGGATCATCTTGAAATCTTGCAACAATACATACAAATTTCATGATATCAGGCCTAGTTTGAGCTAAATACAACAATCCACCAATCATTGATCTGTATCTAGTTTGATTTTCTTTTAGAGAATCATCATTTGTTGTCAACTTACATTCGGTCACCATGGGTGTACCGACTAGCTTTGAATCTTTCATACCAAATTTCTTCAACAATTCTTTCACATACTTGGACTGAGATATAAAGATCCCTTTATCTAACTAAGTAATTTGCAATCCCAAAAAGAATTGCATCTCTCCAATCATTGACATCTCAAATTCACTTTGCATCTCATCAGCAAACTTCATGCACAAACTATCATCTCCTCCAAAAATGATATCATCAACAAAGACTTCCACAATCAAATATTTATCATGATCAATCTTGAAATACATATTACTATCAGTAGTACCTTTGTTAAATCCAAGCTTCAACAAGTACTTATCTAATCTAGCATACCATGCTCTAGGGGCTTGCTTAAGTCCATACAATTCTTTCTTCAACCAACAAACCATATCACCTTGATTAGTCAACTGAAATCCATCTGGTTGCTCAACATACACTTCTTCTTCATACTCACCATTTAGAAAAGATGACTTGACATCCATCAGATAAACCTTGTAGTCTTTGTAAGCAACATAAGCAAGAAACAATCTCACAACTTCAATCCTAGCAACAAGGGCAAAAGTTTCTTCAAAATCAATTCCTTCCATTTGAGAATATCCCTTACACACCAGTCTCACTTTGTTTCTGACCACTTCACCTTGCTCATTCAGTTTGTTTCTAAAGACCCATTTAGTTCCAATGACATTTTTATCCTTAGGTCTAGGAACAAGAATCCATGCATCATTCTTCTCAATTTGTTGTAGCTCTTCTTTCATTTCTTCTACCCAATGTTCATCTTTGCATGCTTCATTCACATTAGTAGGCTTAGTCTTTGAAATCAAACAGTACTCTTCTACAATCTTTCTCCTAGATTGGACACCTTTGTTCTTATCACCTATGATCTGATCTTCTGAATGATTCAATCTCACATACCTCAGAGTCTTAGGATGTTCTTGAACTTCAAACTCTTGTGCTCTCTCTTCTGTACTTTCACTGTTTTCTCCTTCCTCTTGATCTCCTTGATTCACCAGAATGATTTAAACTTGATTTGAAGTCTGAACTTGATTTCCTTTGTTTGTACTATCATTCTGATCATCATAATCATATCCACAGGTTCTAGATGGTGTAGGTATGTCTTCATCAACCTTGATATTTTCACTTTCAACCATTTCCCTCAATCTCTTATTATAACACCAATAGGCCTTTCTTTTAGTAGAATAACCTAGAAAGATACCTTCATCACTCCTAGCATGAAACTTTCCTATATCTTCATCTCTTTTGATATAACATTTGCTTCCAAAGATCTTGAAATATCTAATAGTAGGCTTGTGACTAGTCCATAGCTCAAAAGGGGTCTTACCAATATCACCTTTGATTTGTACCCAATTGAGAGTGTAAATAGTAGTACTCGTAACTTATCTCTAGTAGATATGAGGAACATTTCCTTCCAACATCATAGTCCTAGCAGCATCTTGAATTGTTCTATTCTTCCTTTCCACAACTCCATTTTGCTGACGGGTCCATGGTGTAGATAATTGTCTCCTTATCCCATGTTCTTCACAAAAAGAATTAAACTCACCGGAAGTGAATTCACCACCTCTATCTGATCTCAGACATTTAATCCTCTGACCTGTCTCTGTCTCGACCATAGCCTTAAAGATCTTGAACTTTTCTAGAGCTTAAAATTTCTCCCTTAAGAAAGTAACCCACATCATTCTAGAATAATCATCAATAAGCAACATGAAATACATGTAACCTTGTAAAATTATGACTCTAGAAGGACCACACAAATCAGTATGCACAAGCTCCAACATTCATTTGAAAAATGTTGTTTGCTCTGAAATGAAATTCTAGTTTGTTTTCTAAGTGACATTCCTTGCATATGGCATTAGTAGGTTTCATCAACTTAGGAAGATCTCTCACAGCCTTAGTAGAACTTATCTTGAAAATATTATCAAAGTTAACATGACACATTCTCCTATGCCACAACCAAATTTCATCAACTTGAGCAATCAAACAACTCTTAGTAGCAGCACTCAAGTGAAAGATATTACCTTTTTTTTTTGTATCTAATGCAATCATATTTCTAGAACTTCCTAGTATTTTGCACCTTCCATCTTTGAATTGAAGATTGTATCCCTTATCTACCATCTAATCAATACTTAAAAGATTATGCTTTAGGCCTTCCACATACAAGACATCATCGGTATTATGCTTACCATCAAGAGAAATGCATCCTTTGCCACATATCACACCAGATTTTTCATCACCAAATCTCACAACACCGCCATCATACTTTTCCAATCTCACAAACTTACTTTTATCTCCTGTCATATCATGAGAGCATCCATTGTCAATTACCCATTCATCTTTCTCTTCAACTCGAGCAGCTAGGGCTTTCTCCACATTTCTACAACTAGAAAATTAAGTAGAAACAAGATTATTTTCCTTGATAGCAATAAATACCCATTCGTCCTCACTTCCATTTCCTTTATCAGATTCATCATCTGTCACACCTTCATCAACAACATAGTAATAGTTCCTTTGAAATTTAGGCTTGTTATGTCTTGGTTTAGAAGCTCTTTTTAGACACCTTGATGCACAATGACCTATCTTATTGCAAGAAAAAGATTTAAGAGGAAATTTTCTTTCATACTTACCTTTTCCTCTTGCTACTCTTTTGAAAATCAGTGCTTCTAGCTCTCTTTCTTCTTCTTCAATTTGTCTCATTTCTTCTTCATACTTGAATGTCTTTCTAGATGAACTTTCACCTAGATCATATCTTTGTTTATCTCTTCTAGAAGTAGTAGCCTTGAATGAAGATTCAACCTTACGAATGTCATCGTCAAATTCACTCAACTCAAAAGCAGTAAGCTTACCTATCAACATATCTTTGGTTACATTTGTCACAGTCTGGAGCTCCTCAATAACACTAGCTTTGACTTTGTATGAAGTAGGTAAGGATCTAAGCACTTTAGCAACAATCTTTGATTCATCCAACTATCCACCAACACATCTGATACCACACACAAGTTCATTCACTCTTTGCATGAAAGTAGTAATGTTCTCATCATCACCCATTCTCAACATTTCATATTTCCCTTTTAGACTCTGTAGATTAGCAATCTTCACATTAACATCACCTTCATACAAAGTTTCTAACTTTTTCTAGATCTCATAAGAAGTCTTTAGATCCATCACATTTATCATCTCAGTATCAGTCAAAGCACTCAACAATGCTTCCTTAGCCCTGATATTATACTCAGCATCCCTAATCTCAGCAGTAGTAGTAGGACCATTCAATGTAATAACATAACTATTCCTTGTAATGCTCCAATAGGGTTCACCAATGCATCTCAGATGGCACTCCATTCAAGTCTTCCACAGAGAATAATTTGTTCCATCAAATCTCACACTATCCTTCTTATATGTCACCATCCCGGATCACCTTAAGTTGTTAAACTTCTTCCAAGGAACCTGCTCTAATACCAATTTTTGGCAACACAAGGGCATACAATTGAGAGGGGGGTGAATTAGTTGTCACAAAAATTCAAAACTTAATAACTTTATTAACCTTATTCTCAGATCTGATTATTAACCATGAAAACATAAATCATCAACACATCAGAAACACATATAACACCAATATTTTTTTACGTGGAAACCCTATTAGGGGAAAAAACATGGTGGAGGTCAGTCCACAAGATTATACCCTCTTAAAAGTATAAAGAATGAAATGGGGAATGCACATTCATTCAGTCACACTGCCTAGAGCTCACTGCTCAATTACAACAAGGCTTATTTCCCAAAGGAAGACACACTATCTTACAGAAAGATTTGGATTACATCCGCATGGATTTGAACTGATAAAATAGAATCTGCTAATGCCTGATTATAGTTCTGGTTAAGCACATGAACACTTCTTCACTCTTCACTCTTATTCACACTCTACTCTACCTTTGAATGATTTAGAACATTATTTGCGCACACACACATTCGAAATCCACACTTAAATGGAATAAATAGTTCGCTTATTTATATCTGCAGCAAGAAATTACATCACTACATGTTGGCTTCAACAAAATAATAAAATGATAACAAAATGTCGGCCCAAAAAAATAACAATTATTAATGCAAATCAACCAAGGTTAGCCACAACATAGTGAAGACCCAAAATAACATCCTCAAACACAAAACACCTTCAAAAGTTATTCGTCGAAGATCCACAACATGCTACCAACACCTAGTCGGCCATGAACATGAAAAACATGAACATGCAACAAAAAATCATGGATCACGAGCACAACAATAAATGTAGATGTGCAACACAGATAGAGCATGATCTAGAAACATCCACAAACATCTTGAATCACTAGAGAAGCATCCGCAACAACTGAACTAACTAGAATCACATCATCTTTATTCAGGGACACCAACTGAATTAACAAAAAAAAACTGTCAGAATACAAATCTTCATAACTTGATCAAATCTTCACACAGATCTTTGAAACTCAACATGGATAAACTAGATATACTCAACAAGAAACCCTTTAATCCACAACCTCTAATCATCAACATATTGAACTCATCGACAGATTGAAATTCACTTCACCATTGACAACTTGCAACTCATTTCATTACAATTTTCTCAATATCCTCGACATATATAGCTTCTAATGCATTAATTCTAATAGTGTTGACATCAATGACAACCACATATCAGCCACAAAACCACAACATCCAACAAGAGACACATATATGAGTCAGATTCGCCTAAAAGGATGATAGAATCATCTATTCTAAGGGAACAAATAGACTCGAATGACACGGATTGGACATAGACTCGCCTAGGGATAGGGAAAGATCACCTGTTTAGAGAATAGGAAAATATTGGTTTTCCTAACTAAGGGACCCTTAGGAAAATTCACCCCTAATAAGGACAAGTTCACCTAAAGGATGACTAGACTCTATCTCAAGATGCAGAATCACCCCTTTCAGGGAAAGATCACCTGTCCACAATACAAGTTCGCCCCTGGGAGAAGAAAACTCACCACTAAGTGTAGGGGTAGGCTATGGAAAAGGATAAAAACATGACAAACAACAAGCAAAGGGTTGAACTAACTCAGACTGATGACAAGCATTGGTATCACACAAGAAGACACTCCAGACAACACAATCCTAAAATTAGTATTATGGGTTTTCTAGCTCGATGTAGGCCCACCACCTTGAGGGGAAACCCCAAGGTTAATAATCCATGATACCGGGGTGGTTCTCTAGATCACCCTTTCTCGAAAAGGCGGATAGCTAGCAATTCAATGGCACAGGGTCATCATTAGATGCCATAGGCTCACCTTCATGCTCTCTCTCAGAGACTATCATAGTCCACCACAAGGATTTCTATATCAACCCAAGGGAGTACATGGTGAGTAACTTCGGGGTATGGTCCACATCCCCCGCACTACACCAATTTGTGACTGAAACATAGGTTTCTATCTAGGTTGAAAAGGCTATCTCGTGCATCCTTGATACACCAAGAGGGTGTGTGAGGCACAACCGTGAACACCAACCCATCAAAAGCATGTATCAAGAGCCCCAATGAGGTACTGAAAACTTAGACCAACCCTAGACGTCTTATCTAGGTATCACCCTAGCTTCGACACTTCACTAGACATGATGTAATCAGATTGGGGTACAACTTTCATTCTCCCCCCTTTATATACCCTGCCAGTAACACGTGGTTGGAATTGTTCCCCGAGTTATGAAATCTCAGGCAGGTCCCACTAAGGGAAGGAAATACTTGATGTTTTGACTAGTCCCTAGGCTCGCACATAGTGTAAGGGGAGAGCTTACATTCCCTAGCACTTCCTGGGTAGACTGGAATGGACTAGAATGAGTTGCAATTTCTCATCACCCAGGATCATCGAAAGGTGCAAGGGGAGTGGATACGTCAACAAATCACTCCCAAACACAGAAAAAAAAATTAATTGACCCTTTAATTATCTACGTGTGCCTAAATTAGTGAGAAAAAAAGACACACAGATAGAGCTAACTAGGGGTCTTCAACTGATCATCCTACAAAAAATGAATTAGTAGTTTTAATCTCCGGTCTTGGACAAATGATTTGTTGCAAAAACATTAGTACAATCACAAAATCACAAACAAACGAGTTAGCTGATTATTATCCAAAACCAAAATCAAGTGAATGCTCAAATCATAAAATTGAACGTTCTGGAATACCTCAAATTTCCCCCTGCGTAGAGTGATTTCACCTTAGTCTGTGATGCAATGTTGTCTATCTTCTAAAAAGGTGGGATCATGTTTTCCTTTTAGATGGAAGGGCGTACGCACTTTTTCCTCTGTGTTCAAATTGAGTTCGCCCCTTTCTATACTTTTGAGCGTATTCACCTCTAAAATCAATTGGTTTGAGTTAGGATCAGCAACTTCGCCTTTCAAATGAAAAGGTGTATGCGATTTCGCCTTTGTAGCTCATAGGTCCGCCTCTATATCGAGCGGATTCACCCGTCGGGGGTGGATTCACCCCTGCGTGTGAAATCCGAACCTACAAAAATTCAAACAACAACAAACATAAAGGTAGACCTGTGACGTGGGTCCCATTGGGCGTGCCAGAAATGTGTGCAAGTGTTTTTAACTACTCTAAGATGCAAAACTAAATGAAATGCAACAAGGGAAAACACAAAAAACACTCATGATTAGCCCTAGTTGAATTCAAACAAAGCATAAGAAAATGGAACTTTTCACCTTGTTCAAATTGATGATTCGGTTGGCCCTTGTTGATGCTCGATTATGTGCTCCTTGCTTAGAAAAATGGCATGCAACTATGATCAAAATGAAGCTAAAGTGATGAGGAATGCAATGGAGGATGGGTGTATGTGAATAGATGAAATATGGAGGCTCAAAATGTTGTAACAATGGTGATGGCTTGAATGGCTAAGTGATGGCTTGAATGCTTGTGTGATTGCTAGAGATTGCTAAAGTGGATTGAGTGATATTCAAAATGGAGGCCATTCCACTACTTTTAGGGGAAGTACCTCTAAACGAATGGAGGACCAGGATTGATCCATGTTGGAAGAGATCAAGGGCTAGGGTGAGTTGAGAACTCACAAACCCTCACATTTTGACATGTGGCGAATGATGTGGAAGAGGAAAGGTGAGGTGGAGATGATGTGGAGGTACTATATAGTACCTTTGGATTGGACAAGATCTCCTCATAAAGGAGGTTTTTTTCTACATGTGCTTTGAGAGGACATGTGAGGAATAAAAAATTCCTCACAAATCCTCATGGGGATGGGAGAAGGAATTTAAAATTCCTTAAAATGCATTGGAGGAACAAATGTGAATTAAAAATTCGCATGGGGAATAGGATTCCTTCTCCAAAAGGAGAAAGAATTTAATAAGGTTGACTAAGGACACATCCCATAAATGGCATGAATATTAGGTTAGGCTAATTAGGTAATTAAGGTTGTGCAAATGCATGATTAGATGGGCTAATGAAGGATTAGAGGCAAGTGCGAGATTATAGAGGATGTGTCCCTAATGATGATTAGGGGTGTGCACATCCTAATCATAGATTAATTATATTAACCTGGATTAAGGAGGATTATGGAGGATGTGACATGAGGAGAGAGAAGAAAATGAATTAAGAATTGATTTAATTCATTGGGCTGATGACTAAATTAAATAAATTGGTTTATTTATTTAATTTAGAGATGAATGAGGTAAGGTATTTTATTGATTAATTAAATACCTTAGAGGACATTAGGCTGAAGGGAAATATTAATAAAATAATATTATTTAATTAATATGGCTAAGGGACGTGGGACAAAGAAATGCAAAAGTGAATTTTACCATATGGGAGTGGTCAAATTCAGGTGTCTACAAGAATAATAAAAAAATGGGATACCCACTCTACTTGGTCTAGAAGGAATAAATTCCCCATGGTTTTAGCTAAAATGACATGAGTACCATTAGACATTCCTCTCAACACCACCTTCTCACCATCAACATGGAACCTAAGATCCATGTTATGAAAATTTAGAGTAATCTCACCTAATAAGTGAATCCATTTGACACCCAAAACAATATCATGGTCTCCTATGCTAACAACATAAAATTCATCCTTTACTTCATAATTCCAAAGTAAGAGACTCATCTTAGGGATCCTTTTGGTACATTGAAGAGTAAATACATCAACAACCTTGATGTTAAATCCTTCAAATTATTCTATTTTTAGCCCTCTTCTAGCAACAATTCCTTCCTCAATAAAATTATGAATAGATCCAATGTCAGTAAGCATAGTGACTATTTGACCATACAAAACCCCATGAATCATAAAAGGATAGCACTTGCATGTACCTAAAATTTGAAGAAAATTACCTTTAATACTAGTCTTCTCTCCATTAAGCTTTTCTAGTATCTTTTCTTTAAGATCAACTTGTTCTATTTTTTTTAATTCTAATTCATCATTGAAAACCACCTCTATGTAGTGAACTTGGCCTTTCCCAAGGAACCTATGACCAATAACCCAATGCTCCTTGCATGTGAATTATAATTTCTTCCTTCTTAATTCATTTTTTTCCTCATCATCTAACTTAGGGGGAAAAATCTTTGGCCAATTGTAAGTCTTCAAGAAAGCATTTTTGGATGGAAAAATATTCTTCTTAAACTTATTCTTAGGAAGCATAGTTTCAAGATTTAGAGCCCTCTTGATTGCTTCTTGCAAAGATGTAGGCTCAAAGACTTTGACCAAGCCCTCTATTGTTTCTATCAACCCTTTCATGAGAAACATAATCAATCTTCTTTTTGTGACATTAAGGACCATAACAAGTTTTTGTAAATTAGTAAATGTAACTTTCAATAGTGTCATTCTACCCAAGTTGGGCCAAATCACAAAAATACACCTCTAGGTCCTTTCTATCAAACCTCTTCATCAATTTATTTTTAAACTCATCATATGATTTTATGAGAGCACGGCCCTAAATTAACTAACCCATGGTACCACCATTTATGGGAAACTCCTTCAAGTTGAAGAGTTGCAACTTTAATGGTCTCATCCTCCACAATGGGCATTAGGGATAAGTAATTATCTAGCTTTTGAATCAATTTACGAGTTGTGCTCTTCCCACTTCCATCAAATGGGGAAAGTATTAGTTTTCCCAATGTATTTTGGCAGTCCCTTTATTGAGTTTGGTGTCTATACTCTTGTTTAGTCCAACCTCTAAATATCTTCTAATTCATGAACTAATTAAGGTACAAATCATTTTGAATCTCTTGAGGGAGAACTTGGTACTAAGCATAAAATGCAATGATCTAATCAATAGTTGACACTTCCACTTTTGGTTTATGAATTTATTCTTCTTGTTTGATAAAGGTAGGCTGAAATGGCCTAATTGTAGAATACATAGTGGCTCTAGAGTACTGATTTACATTGTTTGTATGATGATTTGTAGTTCTTGATGTACCTTCATCACCAAAATGTTGTTGGGGCATGCTCATATGTTGGTCCATCATTGTAATCTACTATGCCATCATGTCCATCATCACACAAAATTTCCTTCAACCCTTTTATTAAGACTATCACCCATTTTAATCTCCTTTCCTTTAATTGCTATATTATGTACTTCTACTTTTGGAATACCCTCTGAGGTTTGATTTTTAGTACAATCCTCAAAATTTAAGAATTGAAACTATTTTTTAGACTCTCTTTGATAGTATCTACTCTTTGTCACTTGGATTCATGAAATAATAATTATTGCATGGTAAGATTAGCTCTAACAATCATAGGTTGGAAAGATCTCCAACTTTGGTACCATTGTAACAACCCACCCTATTTTTTTATATATATTTTTGCAATATAGAAATGCACATGCAATGCCTCCAAAATTTTTGATCACTTAGATCTCAACGTGGGAAAAGTGAGAGCATATAGTTCTTCAACCACACCACTATCTATGATGTATGCAAGAATATGAATGGTGATAAGTTGACTAAAGTACACAGGTGCCTAAGCCAACCTAATCAACACCTCTTCGATAGACTACATGAATGCAATGTAAGCCATCAACAAAATGCTTAAGCTTGATTCAAACTAAAATGGTCGATAATGCCAACTTATTCAATTTCAAAACAGGTTGAATGATATGTTATAATAATTGGTAATAAACCATCTAATCTTACAAAATTAAATGCCCATAAGAACATGATCCTCTAGTGTTATTACCATCTGAGGTCGACAAGATATACATGAGATGCATTATAATTTATCAAATTAACAAGTACATTGGTCAAACAAGATGATATAATATTTTGATTATAAGATTAGATTGTTGTAACACAAATTAACATGAAAGATGAATAATAAGAGTTAAATATCACTCTAACAATAGCAAAACACATAACCAATTGAAATATACCTCTTATAAATGATGTAAGGTGTTGATGCAAGTCTGATAACACTTTGATACTCATGTCACATTGTTAAATTACACTGATGCATTTTGGAAACACACCCCATATAGTTGTAGATAAAACTCGGATGCACACAAATCCAACTAATATTGAAACACTATTGAAAATATACTCATTTCTCCATATAATTGATGTAGAGGATACTTATGAGACATATTATATTGGTATAGGTTTGATACAAAGCATAATTTCTACTAGTACAATAGGTACAAACTTGTAGAAAACTCATTTAAATTGCTAAACTCCAAAAAATATATAACACAATATTTAACACTCCAAAAATATGTCAAAACACATCAAAAATATCTATTGAAACAACAACTAGAAATCAAACTCAAATTTATAGCACAACTTTAAATTTAGGATTAAATCACCAAATCTAGCTAGGAGGTTTTTCATCCCTAAAGCGGGTATTTCAAGAGGGGTTTCATCCTCAAGAGATATGAAGAATTTAATTCTTTCTTATATCACAAGAGAAATTGAAATAAATAGTATCCCTTCTTCTCAAGATATAACCTCCTTTTATAGTTTTTGATTAGAGGTAAAAAAATGGGTTTTGAAGGGCCCCAAAAAACTTTACAAAAGAGGGTGGCTAAAACTAAAGAAAACTACATAATGTATATATCAACCCATACACAGTGAACCAATAGTAAAACATCAACCAAAATTGAGGACCCCGATCAATAGCACTACATGTTCTTCAGGATATCAGTAGCCTCCACATCGCTCGCCACAACCTTCTGAACATCATCCAAGACATCAGATAGTTCTTTACCAAGAACCCTAGCCTAAGCCTTGGTCTTATTTCTCATTCTAGCCCCAAGCCCACCCACATTCACCTCACCAATCAAAACATTATTCTTATCCCCACCCTTATCAACAAAAACCTCTTCCTCCATCAGCTTGCCACCAACACCAACCACTTTAGAATGAACAATCTCCTTGCATTTCTTAGCACTATCAAAAGGAGAGGTAATACCAATAGACTCAAAATTAACCACAGATTTAATCCCCTCCCCACCCTTGTCCATGTTAGCACAAATCCTCTCCAGTTGATCTTCCAGGGTGATAACTCTACCTTCTAGATTTTTCTTCATCCGAAGTGTTTCCTCCGCCACAATATTCAAAGAGTTAAACAGTTCATCAATCTGGTTTTGAACTGAAGACTCATTAGCTTTACTCATCATACCCTGAACTTTAACATTGATCATGTTAAGTTTATGGAACACCCATTTGAACAATTTTAATAAAACAATGGAACCCTCTCTAGCAGTTCCCAAAACATCGAAAATATCTTCCCTATCAAAGTTGAAAACCCCCTTACCCACAATATCATCCTCCTGAGAGGAACTTACCTTGTCCTGACTGGAAAAGACGTCCTTACCCTTCCCAACAACAACCAAAATTTTTATTTTTTGAATGGATTCTACAATCTCCTCAGCCACAACCTTTCTTTTCTTCTACCTATCCAAGTCCACAATTAGGGAATCCACAACACCCTGTCTGCCCTCATCCAAAACCTTCCCTTTCTTCTACATATCTAGGTCCACAACCGAGGAATCAACATCACCCTATATGTCTGCCATCTTGAGGGGGGAGTTCCTCTCAAGCACTTGACTCACAGACCTTAAAACTAGTTTCTTCTTGCTTCCCACCTCTAGCTCCTTCTGCTTTGTCCCCAAAATAGGGGGTGGTGACAATGCCTCACCAACCAATTCTTTCTTCTCCTTTAGGAATGTACTCGACATTTTAGTAGCCACCTCATCACTACAGGTCTCATAACCCTTATTAGGGATCGACACCCCTTTCTTTGACTTACCCACTATAGGGGGTTGTGGGACCACCTCCATGGAAGCAAGACAATTTGGGACATAGTCCACATCCTCAAATTTTGACTCCTTTTCGAAGACAAGTTTCCTATTCTTCCCTTTTTTGCTAGCCAACTTCTCTTCAGAAACTGTATCATACTCATCCATTGGATTCAACTGCTTATCCTTAAGGGTAGCAATCGACTTAGACACCTCAAAGGCTTTAGAATAGTCAGATATTAGAAGCATGAGCCCCACATGCAAAACCAAATTTTTGGGGTTTCTTTTATGGTCCTTGAGACCAAAATCCAAAGAAGCCAAGAGATAGTAAGGAGAGGAAATTATTTTTTTTGTGGTGGAAATGATTGAGCATAATAAAGTGGTAAGTATTTATTGTAGAGAAGCATCCTTCCAGGGTGATATATCTCATGAGTTCCTCAACCACATTCCACCATAGCACCTTGAGAGAGCTCCTCTGGTAACCACCACTCTTCGCCATCTTCAGTTCTTGAGCTTCATCCACTTTGAAAAAAGTTTGCATGGTTGTCTATGATTCCTTCTTGTCTCTAAAAACTTTCATACCATTTTTAGACAACCCAATGATATTGGATATAAAATCTTCATTCACATCAAACTATATTCTTCCCAACTTCAAAACCCTGTTGTTCCATGCAAATCAAACAATGTCTTTATCTCTGGGTTGTTATCATGAAATCTTTCTAGGTACGAAGTCAGCCCACCTTTCTCTAAAACCTGCCATACCTCCAGCTTCTTCTTGATAGCATCACAAGAAAAAGGCTATGTGCGGTTCCTATCACCTCCCATGTCTACAGAATTTGCAGAGTCAAGAAGCTTGATAACTTTGAATGTAATTAGGAGAAACCTCAAGAAGGCGATACAAAGAATGCCCACAATCCATGTGAAAATAGAATTAAGGCAAGAGAAAATAATGATCCTAGAGTTTTTTTCCCTACGGATATCAACCAAGGTATAATCAAATTGATTCAAATCTAGCTTACCATCCTTCCACATAATCACCTGCCACATGAAGATAGTCATGCATGCCTCGAGCCTTAATAAATCATCAATCAATTTAAATTTGGAAATCATGATTAATACTTGCAATTTCCTCCATAGGGAGGGGGTCATTCAAACCCCATTCCCTAACACCTCTAACTTCAAGATTAGAAAAGACATCAGCTAATCTGTTTCCTTCTCTCAAAATATAAGAAATGTAATACTCATCAAAGGATTTAAGAATATCAATAGAATCCCTAATCAAAGATTCAATAGTCCATGAAGGGGCAGCACAATTCTTTAGATTATTAATGATATTGAGAGAATCGCCCTCAAGCCATACTTTCTTATAACCTTTAACTTGTGCCAACTTTAGACCATGATAGGTTGCATCCGCTTCCCCATAGTGGTTTTTCTAGGTTCCCAAAGGGAGCGCCAGAGTAGAAACGAGCCTACCATTAGAATTTCTGATCACTCCCCCACAACCTATAGGTCCCGGATTCACCTTAGTAGCTCCATCAAAATTAACCTTCATCCAGCCATCCGGAGGAGCTTTCCACACAACATCTTCTCTAGAGGCTTTCCCTTTGGTAACCAAAAGGGAAATATCATAGGGAAGCTTCCAATTATGTGCTATAGAAATATCATAGGGACTAAGATTAATCTTCGGCCCATTGTAAAAAGTAATCCTGGAAATAATTTTTTTTTTAATAGCTGCACAGATTTTATAGGCCACAAAGATAGCAGGGATGAAAAAACTCCTAAAAATCCTATTATTGAGCTCAAGCCAAATTCTCCAAGAAATATGAGGAAGAGAAAGAGACCACATAACCAATAGAGTAGGATTGGATGAGGGTCCAATCCATTGAGACCATAAATCCTTAATTAAAGCAGGGAACACCCAATTAAGGTTCTAAAGAGAGAGCACATGGGCCCACACAATTCTAACAAATCTGTAGCCAATTAGTAGATGGAAAGAATTTTCAGATTCCTTCTCACAAAGAAAGCACCTGTTAGGCATCATAAAACCTCTCTTGACCAAATTTTCAATAGTTAATACCTTGTTCTGGAAAAAGAGCCAAAAGAAAATATTAACCTTAGGAATCAATCTAGAAGAATAAGGTGGCCCAAAAAGGAGCATGACCAACAAAGGAATCATTAAGATGAAGAGCTGAAGAAACAGAGAAGTTACCATTAGAAGAAGACCTCCAAACAAATTTATCAGAAGAAGGGAGAGAAGGAATATGAACCAAGGAAAGGGCCTTAAAGAGATCCTCCAGCCCTGGATCAACCTCGTGCAACCTTTTCCAACAACATCCATCAATATAATTAGCAACAAATCTGCCAAACCACTGCACACACCAATCCATGAAAGGTTGAGCCCAAGGCTCATCTTTAAGAGGCATGTTACCAAACTAGCTATCTTTCCATAACAAAATTTTCCTTCCATTTCCCAATTGCCAAAAAAGACCCTTGGAGACAAGCCTGCGGGCCTTAACCATACAATTCCAAAGAGTGGATCCAAATGGGGAGGAGAAGTCAAGAGATAAGAAATCCATTATACCATCAACACCCCATAAGTATTTACTCCAAGAAATTTTTTCCCATTCATTCTTAGCCAACATCAAGTTCCACAACTATTTTCCAAGAAGGGCGACATTAAACTCTCTAATTTTATGGATTCCAAGACCACCAACCTTTTTGGGTCTACATACATCATCCCAAGAAACCAAATGAATTATTCTCTTATCCTCAACACCATACTAGAGGAAATTTTTCTAAATTCCCTCCAGTTTATCCACAAATTTCCTAGGCATATAAAATAAACTGAGAGCATAAACAAGAAGATTCTGAAAAGTAGACTTAATCAGCTAGACTTTCTCGGCTTGGCTCATCAACGCACCCTTCCAATCAACCAATTTAGAATTAAATTTATCAATCAAACCCCACCAAAAGGACTCAAAAACATTAAAACACAAGGGAAGAGCCAAATAAGATACAAGGAGTTCACCAATCTGGCACTGCATGATTCTAGCAATTTTAATCTACCTATGGATCAGAGTGTTGAAAAAGAAAATAACACTCTTGGGTAAGCTAACCTTCTACCCCGAAGAATCCTCATACCTCTGTAAAATAAGTTTAATAGCCTTAGCCTCCTTAATAGACAACTCCCCAAGCATAAGAGAATCATCAACAAACTGCCGATGGGAGCAGATAAGATTACTGGAAGAGGGAGCTAATCCAAACATGACACCAAAGTTAATAAATCTTTGGATGAGATGACCCAAATATTCCACCATGATAATAAATAGAAAATGAGATATTGTATCTCCTTGCCTCAGACCCCTAGAACAATCAAAGAGAGGAGAGGGAGACCCATTGATAAG